>PVHT021183517.1:6184348-6217952 GCA_004024745.2 Catagonus wagneri
ACAAAAAAAAAAAAAAAACACTCTACAGTAAGAAGATTAATAAATTTTGACTACATAAAAGCTATTATTCATTAAGTGTAAAAAAATGACAAAGCACAGGTACAGCATAATTTTACTACTTCTACATTTTAGTTTTTTCAGACAGATATTTATACCAAAATGTTAAGCAGCGGTTATCTCTATGTGAGGAAACTATGTAGAAGTGTCATTTCCATTTATACCTTTTTTATTCTCTAAATCTTCTAAAATAAGAACATATTGCTTTTATAATTTAAAAAATAACAAATCTTTCTTCACTTCAAAAAATAAAACCTATGTTTCCCTGTCTTAACCATTATTGCCTATCCATTTCACCCTTCAGGTAAAATGATAAAAATTAAAAAAGAATTTTCAAGAGAGCATGGGTTAAACAGAGCCAAACTAAGGACCTGATGTAGCTACTGAGGTGATAGAAATGCAAATAAAAATGCACCTATCAGTAAACTAATTTTCAAAAAAGGTGTCAAGGCAACCCAGTGAGAAAAGAAAAAAATTTTTTTGAAAACTGGTGCTGGTGACCACAGTCAACAATACCATATAGTGTACTTGAAAGCTGCTAAGAGAGTAAATCTTAAATATTTTCAACATAACAACAACGTGGTAATTAGGTGAGGTAAAGGATGTGTTACCTAAAATTACTGTGGTAAACACCTGGCAATATATAAGTGGGATCACTTGTACACCTTACACATACACAATGTTATATTTTACTTATGTCTCAATAAAGCTGAGGGGGGGACAGTGCTGAATAGTCTAAATAATTGGATTTGGGAAATATGAGGGAAAAAATGAACCTTGACCCCTAACTTACACCAAAACTGGCCTAACATGTATCCTAGACCTAAAAGTTAAACGACAAAGCTTCTAAAAGGAAGTAAAGCAGTGTCTTGTAATACGGGGAGAGCCAAGAGTTCTTAGACAGAAAAAGCAACAACTATGAAAAAATGTGATTAAAAAAAATAGATGCCACATGGAGTTCCTATCATGGCTCAGCAGTAACGAACCCGACTACTATCCATGAGGAACATGGGTTCGATCCCTGGCCTCACTCAGCGGGTTAAAAATCCAGCATTGCCAGGAGCTGTGGTGTTGGTCATAGACGCGGCGTTGCTGTGGCAGAGGCCAACAGTTGCAGCTCTGATTCGACCCCTAGCCTGGGAATTTCCATATGCCTTGGGTATGGCCCTAAAAAGCCAAAAAAGTAAAAATAAAATAATAAAAAAATAGATGCTGAATACTTGACAAAGAGCTGGTATCTAGGATATATAAAGAACTTGTATAACTCCAAAAATAAAGAAATAACACAATTTTTTTCAAATGGGCAACAAATCTGAACAGATGCTTCACAAAATATACAAATGGCCAGTTAAGTACATTAAAAAGTACATCATTAGTCATTAGAGAATTGCAAAATAAAATCATAATAAGATACCACTACCCACCCACAGAATAACTACAATTTAAAAGACTCAGTCTTAGGAACTAGAACTCTTATAGGTTGCTGTGGGAAAGTAAAATGATTTGACCACTTTGGGAAAATATCTAATAGTTTTTAAAAAACTAAATATATACCTACCCTATGATCTAGTAATTTAACTAGGTATTTAACTCAAGGGAAATGGAAACATGTCCTCACAAGATTTAATACAAGATTGTTCATAGCATACTTTATTAAATGGCAAAGTATACAATAAAAAATAGCCAAAAACTGAAAACAGCCCAGGCATCCATCAACAGAAGATGATAACAAATCATGGTTTACATATGTGGTGGGATATTACTTAACAATGAAAAGGAACAAACTGCTCATACACCAATAACATGGATGAATCTCAAAATCTATGCTGAACTAAAAAAGCCAGATACAAAAGAGTACATACTATATAGGTTTCCATTTACATCAAGTTCTAGAAAAGGCAAAAGTAATTTTCAGTGCCCTTCTCAAAAAAAAAAAAAAAAATCCAAGAGAATGAAGTGTGGAATTAGCTGAAACGGCATGGGAGAGATTTCTGGGTTGGTAACAATGTCCTACACCTTGATAAGCCTTTGAATTACGTGGGTGTGTGCCTTTGCCAGAACTCATCAATGTTATACTTAAGATTTGTGTTCGCTGTATATAAATTTTATCTTTTAAGAAAATTAAACAAGCATTAAGTAGAGTTCAATATTGAAGTGTTTAAAGAAGAATACCACACCTGCAACTGACTATACTTTGAAACTGTCCATAATAAAACACTGGGGGAAAATTTAAATTCTACCTATTACCTTGGTTAATCTGAACACAGTATATCTTAAAACCCAACAATTCCACTCCTAGATATGCATCCTAGCCTACAGAAACTTCACATGGGCTCCAAGAATGATCACATTTTCCGTGATACCAAAAAATAAATAAAAAATGATCTAAACATCCATCAAGTAGATTGGAACAACATAGTATGGCTTATGGTTGCAGCAGAAAACAATAAACCACAAAATTCTGAGTGAAAAAGCAAGTCACAAAAGAATATATACAAATGTTAACCTTCTATAAAGTTTAAAAAAACAAATAAAGCTAAACAATACTATTTAGGGACACATACAAATGTGGTAATCTACGAAATAAAGCAAGGAAATGATTAAAAAAAAAAAGGTTCCATGTAGCAGATGGGAGAGGATGCAGGACGACTGACTTCAGCAGCAGCAGAACACTTGTAACTTCAATAGGTGAGTGTTCTTTTCATTAACTTGAGCAGTGATTTCATGAATGTTTCTTTTTTATGCTCCATAATTCATATTTGCATGCTCGTTCTCTTAGTACATTTAGAATATTTCAGAATTTAAAATGGGAAATGCTATCCGATCAGGACTCAACCAAAACAATGACAACAACAACTTAGACTTTAAGATAATTATACACTATTTCCTTTCAACTATTTAAGGTGTACATATGTCAAGGTTCCCTTACTTAGTCTATGTTGGCTTTACCTTGGGGCAAGATGTTTCTGAATTTAGAATTTCTGGATTTTAGAATAGTAATAAAGTACATATACTATATGCAGTATATTCCCCAAAACCCTCTTGGGAATCTAGGGTAGCACCCTGAAATCAAATACTAATTACATCTCCAGGAAAGCTATTATTATTATTTACACAGAATGAATTGACTAAAATATTGTAATATCAGATCAGGCCAGAGGTTACATCAAATAAATTTTACCAAAAACTTGGTTTTCAGAGCTCTTTGCATATCAGAACTATGGGTGAGGGACTGTGCAACTGTACTTTCAAAAGGGTTCAACTTCATCCAACTAGTAAATTCCATACACTACTTTTTTAAACTTCTGTAGCTAATTCATTTTCTTTAAAGATTGGCTGATCATGGAATTCCCGTTGCAGCTCAGCTGTAATGAACCAGACTAGTATCTGTGAGAATGTCGTCTGATCCCTAGTCCCACTCAGTGGGTTAAGGATCCCGCACTGCTGTGAACCATGGTATAGGTCACTAATGCAGCTCGGATCCTACGCTGCAGCTGATTCAACCCTCTAGCCTGGGAACTTCCATAAAATTCCCTAATAAGACCAAAAAAAAAACAAAAGATTTTCTGACTATTAAAATGAAAGTTTTAAAGTAACATAATCCCACTTACGCTCTAAATGCCCAACCTTTATTTCACAAAAGAAAAACACATAGAATAAGAATTGAATAAAAAAGGTTTTATATGTGTTTTTCTTTTGTATCTTTTATCACATTCACACTTGTTACACAGTGGGGGAAATACACAATTTTATTTTATTTTATTTTGCTTTTTAGGGTCACACGTACGGCATAGGGAAGTTCCCAAGCTAGGGGTCAAATCAGAGCTGCAGCTGCCAGCCTAAGCCACAGCCACAGCAACACAGGTTTCAAGCCAAGTCTGGGACCTATACCATAGCTCATAGCAACGCCAGATCCTTAATCCACTGAGTGAGGCCAGAGATTGAACCCACATCCTCATGGATACTAGTTGGATTTGTAACCCAGTGAGCCACAACGGGAACTCCTCACGATTTTACTTTAAACAGGCAAATAACCAGCACTAAGCTGAAAGTCTTAGCACTGTGACATTCAGTAAAATGAATCAAAGTATTTTGTGTTCTAAGTCAATGAAAATAGTAAATGAAATTTTAATCACCATTCTCCATGAACACCAGTCTTTAAGGAACAGTTTAGTTTACTCAAGTCTGAATCCCACTAGGTTATTATAACCACTTACTCTTTTAAAAAAAAAATCAAAACTTAAAACATGAAAACACAGAGAGTTCCTGTCCTGGCGCAGTGGAAATGAATCCAACTAGAACCATGAGGTTGCAGGTTTGATCCCTGGCCTCACTTAGTGGGTTAAGGATCCGCGTTGCCGTGAGCTGTGGTATAGGTGGCCGATGCAGCTCGGATTCCCCGTTGCTGTGGCACAGACCTGCAGCTGTAGCTCCAATCTGATCCCTAGCCTGGGAACCTCCATATGCCTCGGGTGCACCCTAAGAAGCAAAAAAAAAAAAAAAACACCACACAAAAGTACAGATCTTCAGAAAGACATCTCTCCAGCATAATAAAGGACAATTCTTTTTAGCATAATACACTGGTAAGCAGTATGAGAAGCTTTGTCATGACAACAAAACATGGGTATTTACCCATAAGTTTCAAACACTGCAAAAGTACACTAAAGACCCTTCCAAAAAAAGGTAGCACAGAAACAAACCTCTCTCAAATTCTATTTTTAAATAATACCAAGCAACTCACAATCTACAACCACAAAAGGGATATATTTTCTTCAGATTAACTTTATGGACCCACAGAAAGCCTCCATAAAATGAGCCTCTGCGGAGAAAAAAGACGATTTAAATTTTGTCTCTATGCTGACACAATCTTGGAATCCAGCTCTATCTTGCTTGATGATTGCTAGCACTTTTGTAATGACACATTCAAAAGACAATGCTACTCATCTAAAACTGTATAGCAAGAAATAGTTGCCAATAAAACCATTTTTCTTTTCAAAGGAAATTTAAAGCAATTACCTAAAAATATACTAAATGCACACAGAAGCCAAATTTAACGAGCACTATCATGTACCAAGCACTGAATTAATAAGCATTTTATATGTTATCTCATATAAGATTTTTTCTAACAAATAGTTTTACCCTCCAGGTCTAGCCTATAGTAACTACTATAATAACTGCTATACATAACTTCTGGTATACTTCATCTTTCTTTTGTCACCTTGGGCAATAGACACTTTTAAATGGTACTTTCTAAACTGCTGAATAAGTAACTAAGATTGTGTTTTTATCAAATTACACTTAAATAAGTTTCCTCTGTTAAAGAAAAAAATTTATTTTTTATTTTTTATAATACACCAAAAGAAATGCCACACACAGTAAAACAATGATCAATTATGACATTCAGGCTAAATGGTACGGTTTCAAATCTTTAAAGTGATCCTCATCATTTCATCAATATTTTGGGAAATATGTTTCTGTAATACTCTTTCAAAGATTACTTCATGGAATTTCTGATTGAAAAGATGAAAAAGTCCTGGAGATGGACAGTGGTGATAGTGGCACAATAATGAGAATGTAATTAATGCTGCTGAACTGTACACTTGAAAATGGTTAAAATTGTAAATTTTATGTTGCGCATGTTACCACAATTTAAAAAGAATAATTCACTTTACTACTTCATACTGTGAAATACACACGACTTAAAGCTAACTTACAATCCACGGTTTTTAATAATCTTCACCTCCTCATCTTTCAATAGACACACCAGCAACCTCAAAACCTCTAGGAGTAAAGGACAATTTTTGGCCTGATAAGATTTACTGGCACCAATTTTTGGCCTGATAAGATTTACTGGGCACCATAATAGCTAATCAGGTAAAAACAGCAAAAACAAAATCTCTCCAGTTAGCGAGCAGCATCTGATGTCATACCAGTAATATGTTATCTTAATAAAGGTGTAAAGTGTCTTGGCTGTATTAGGCACTCAATAAATGAACGGCCCAGACTGTTTACTGATCATGTGTAATGCTTCATTTTTAAAAACAGCCTTCATTCTAATAACTTAGAAAATATTTTAACAAGAAAACAATGTATGATCATTACCATGTATAAATAACTTAAGGGCAAGCTCACAATAATTATGATTAACATTAGTATAGACCCAAGGAATTAAAGTGAAGTGTAAAAAACTTCTGAGATGGAGTATAAACCTGATGAATACTTAAGATTTACTGTACTATTTTTAACTGAACTTTCTGGCCTTAGGTCAAAGTTTTGCTAGCAAAATACCAAAGCGAAAATGCTGGGAGTGAAGCCCAGAGTCTGCTTTGGCCTAGGAAAAGCTTTGCCCTTCATGTAACCAATCCCACCCTCAACTGAAGACTTCTGAACAATGTTCGGGGTGTCATGCTCCCATAAAAACATACGAAGAACACACTATTGTGGAAATTAGTAAAAGGAAATGTCAACCACGTCTGACAGAATAGAATACATCACTACACTCTGTGCACTGTACAGAAAGACACTCTTTAGTCAGTTCCTGCACTTTGGCCAAACAGCACTGAGTCACTCTGCAAATGATTCCAGAAACCTCAAAGGATAACCAACGGCTTCTGAAGAAAAGTCCATCAGTCACTGGGAAGGAAGGAGACACAGTTTTTCTCACCGAATAATCACTAGATTTCTCCCATCAGGGAGGAGAACCGGACACGAGTTCAGGTGGAGAATATCTAAAGGATCCACGGCTCACCTATCCGAATTCTAAGCGTTCGATGTTCATCTAACATCCAGAGCACCTCTTTTGCTTTCTTCTCTCCCACGGGGTAAAAACCCACACCCCCTCTTCCCACGAATGCATCTCTACCGCATAAAAGAAGTGTGGGTGAGATACAACAGTCGATCGTAACAAAAACAAGAAACAAACACGAATTCCACTGTGCATTTCTGACGTGTAAATCATGTTCTTTCTTAAACAAAGCCAACCAGCCGACTTTACGTGGCTATTAATTTGGATTTCAAAGGCCCTCTCGAGAAAGAGATACAATTAAAAAGGACTGACTGATCCATTCTACAATTCAATCCTTTAGCTCTGGCGCAATAATCTCGGAAATTAAATTTACTGAAAAGAAATTAAAATGCACTAATTTGTGACTATTAATATTCAAAGGCAATTGAAAACAGGAAAACCTTTGCTGTGTGTTTCAGACTGCACTCTTTGTCGCGTACCCCCGGTGGGTACTCCCCCACAGCGACAGCACCGGGTTTTTCTCTTGCACGCCCCTCTTTCGAACCGGCTAGTCCGGGGGCAGCGATCTCCCACCCACCTCCCCAAACCCAGGGGGCAGGCGGGAAGGAGAAGAGGGGTGCTTCCTCCCAGCGCTCCAAGGAAGGGACAACCTGGGATGACACCAGCTCCAGGAGGTAAAGGGGAAGGATCAAAGGTGGGTCTCTCCTCCCGGAACTCAGACGCAGCAATGTTCGGTCTCCGACCCGGGCCCCGGCTGCCGGAAGCCGGCCGGGTGGGGCGAGACCTCCCCCCACGGAAGGATGGGCAGACGGGGGAATCTGCAGGGTGAGCGGTCCGCAGGGAGGGCTCCCGGGAGCCGGCCACCTACCAGCAAGCTCTCCACGTTGATGGGCGAGCGAGGGTCGCGGATCAGCGCCTCCAATTTCCTCTGGCGACTCGCGCCCGCGCCGTCCCCCGACACGGCCT
This sequence comes from Catagonus wagneri, assembly GCA_004024745.2. Lineage (NCBI taxonomy): Eukaryota > Metazoa > Chordata > Mammalia > Artiodactyla > Tayassuidae > Catagonus > Catagonus wagneri. Next base: position 6,192,117 of record PVHT021183517.1, read on the forward strand.
CGGGGGCGCCGGGCATTTTCCCCGTCGGCGGGGGCCGGCTCATGCCGCCGCCGCTGCCGGGCCCGCACTCCCGCTCCCCGCGCTCGGGCCCGGCCGCCTCGGGGCCTAGCGCCGCCCCCGAACCGCCGGCTCCGGCCGGGGCTCCGCCCGGGCCCACCGCCCGCCTCGAGCTCCGGCTGCGGGTCTCGGCCCCCGGGGCTGCCCGAGAGGCCGGCCGAGAGCGGCGAGGAGCAGACGGCGTCCCCGCCCCTCAGTCAGATTCGCGCCGCCCGGTCCGCTCGTCCTCCGTGAGCTCCCTCAGGATCCGAGGGCGGGAGCGGGGAAGTGGCGCCGCCACCGCCGGGCCCGGACTGCCCCGCCCTCTGAGGCTCCGGGAAGCTGAACCCCAGGCTCCGACGACTACGGCCACCGCCAGCCCGCTCCCATGACCGCCGTCGGCTGCCTAGGTCCCACAAGCCCGCGCCCCTCACACACTCCCGCGCGGCGCCCGTCTCCGGCCGCGCGCAGCCGCTACCCACAAGCCCCTCGGCCCGCGGCCGCCGGCGCGCCCCCGCTCGCCCCGCCCCCGCGCGCGCCCCGCCCCGCCCCCCGCGCTCCGCCGCCCCCGCCCCCGGCCTCCGCCTCTTCTCGTCCCCACTTTTTTTTCGCTTCCTCCAGTCTGCTCGCCCAGCATTTCTCCTTTTTGAGCCTCCTTCCTTCCCCGCTTCCTCCTCCCCCTCTTTGAGTTCTTAGAGGGTAAATGGCCGGGCGCGCGGTCACCGCCTCACTTGACCCGCGAGCTCCAGCTGGGGGAGGGGAGCTTGCGCCTGGGGCTCGGGTCACACCCGGGGGTCACACCCGCCTGACCCTGTCCGGACACTGGGGCCCACCCCTACCGCCCCGTCCCAACCTGGCCGCACCCGGCGCGGGGGGAGCGGGGGGGGAGGGTTGTAGTAGGGGGATGGGCCGGCCCGCGCCCCCCGCCCCCGCCCGGCCCAGGCTGACTCAGCTCGCAGCTATGCGGCCCTTGCATCACCCGCGCCAAAATAATAGCGACCGGCAGTCGCTGCCCTCGCCTGCAGAGCTCTGCGCTTGCAAGGGGCCTGCCTGGGCCACGAAGGTTTTAGTGGAAAGGCTGGAAGGGTGTGCAGTGGGAGTCGGAAACTCTGAAATAGGGCGGAAGGTTGGAATTGCAGTCCTGGGGCGAGAGAGCCTGGATGAGCTGCTTCTGTCCCCAGAGCAGAAGTCCACGACTCCGGCAGGAAAGCTTTCTGCTGCATCCGTAACAGTCATCTCCTAGCTGGGCTTAAACACCAGCTATGAAGAGAACAAGAGGGCGATAGAAAAATGCTGTCCCTCTGCAGACCTTCTCGAGGTCTTTGCCTTTTGGGGGGGCGGTCATAGGGGCCGCTCGTCCACATTCCTGCCTCTCGCGGCCCCTGCCATTGGTCAAATCCACCCAGGCGCAATCCGAAAAATATGTGCCAAGAGCTATAAAACTGTTCATTGAGCCCCTTTGACCCAGTAAACCCATTTAAGGAAGTACATTTCTAAGGAAATGATCCAGAGGTGGGGAGGGGGGATGGCGGGGGAGAACTTGCATAAAGATGTTTATAGCAGGGCTATTCAGAATGTTCATAAAGACCAAAACCCGGGAATGGACCCAATTGTCCAACAATCGAGGAATAATCCCAACGAGCTCTGTCACATTAACAGAAGGAATCTGGCAGGTATGCAGAATTCCAGTCAAGCACGTCAAAGTTTGGCAAGGACATGAAAAGATGTATTGGAAATAAGATTAAATAAAAATAAAACGAATACAAAAAATAGTTTGTACCTGCTATTTAAAACGATGTGAAATGAGCAGCTGTAAGAACACGAGGAGAATACAGTAGTTTCTAAGCGAATGGGATTTTTTTTTCCTTAAAGATGCTTAAAGAAACGTTTTAAATTTCAAAAATTGAAAAACTGTACTGAGATAGATGGGCCACGGCAAAAAGCTACCATGTGGAAGAATCTTAAAAAGCCTTTCTCACTGGCATGTCAGAGAAAAGCCCACGGAAGGGCAACCTCTTCTAAGGGCCTATTCTTGTAAAAGTAGCATTTTAATTTAGTAAGTCTCATCTTTCGTTTTGTGTTAAAGCCACCCCTTTCTTGGATGAGGCAGGAAGAGGTCCCCGGTGAACCCAATGCAGCTTTTTCCTGCCAGATAATAACAAGGACTTCCGGTCAAAAGTCAGTCCTTTAAGTGTGTATGTTGAGTGACTCATTCATACCTCCACAGACCACACCAAGAGGACAGTGTGAGCTAGTCATGCCACCTGCTTCTGCACTGGAGCAAAATAATGAGATAATCCATGATTACGGATCCTTTTTCCCGATGACCATAAAATATGCAAAGCAAAAAGAACACCGTGTGGTTCTCAGTTTCCAAATTAAGTTTTCAATGACTGGCTGTATATTTTTATGAAACTTGGTGGACCAACAGAAAGCTATGGTCCCAAATACTGAAAATGGAAACCTCAGTTAAAAAGAAAAAGATAATAATCAGCAAGATAACTAGATACAGACAGTGGGCAGCTCCCCCCGCCCCCCTCGGCCTCGCCTGTGCCAGGAGGAAGTTACAGGCCAGAGTTACAGTAGTGACAGCACTGGATCCCTAACCACTGGCCCACCGGGGAACTCCTGGGCACCTCCTTCATATGGTCGTTTACATGGCTAGAAAAAGCCACGGTATAGAAGATTTTTGTCCAAGAACTACATTATCGTCTACATGGAAGAAAAAGAGACTAATCTCTGGATATGAATTAAGCCTTGTTTATCTCTCATGATCAGTACGACGGTTCCTGTTTTACCAAAGGGGAGCACAAGTGCATTCTTATAAAGGTTCAGACAAACCAGAAATGTATAGGACGTCCCCTGAAAAATTACTCTCCCCAGGAATTCCTGTTGTGCTGCAGTGGAAATGGATCAGCTAGTATCTGTGAGGTTTCGAGTTCGATCTCTGGCTCCGCTCAGTGGGTCGGGGATCCTGCGTTGCCGGGGCTGTGGCTTAGGCCGGCAGCTGTAGCTCCAATGCAACCCCTAGCCTGGGAACTTCCGTATGCTGCAGGTTCAGCCCTAAAAGGCAAAAAAAAAAAAAAAAAAAAAAAGGGTTATAGTTTACAATTATTTTCTTTCAATCTGTTGCTTATCATTCAGCTTTGATTTTGGTTATCTTTTGCCACACACAAAAGTGTTTAGCTCTTATGAGTTCAAATCACCGTTATTTTCCTCTACAGGGTCTGGGTTTTGTGTCTGGATTGGGGAAGATCTTCAACCCAGTTTTTAGGGCACACAGAGGGCTGAAATGGCAATAAACTCTACAAAACTGGCAGTTTCCTAATTATGTCAAACTCATAACATCCCAAATGACCCGTAGAAAGAGGGTCTCTCTGTGCTCGCTCTTCTCAGAGGGATTCTTGCTGTGACTCGGTCCGAGGTGGGCTGCTTTCTTCTGAACACTGTCTCTGATGTGCCCTGAGCACATGTGGGACAGCTGGGAACATGGACAAAAACTTTGTCCAATACTAAGGAAGAAAATGGCGAAATAAACACAGAGACTCTAGGGCATTTAAACAGGCTGACTTATCAGTGAATAAGGCTTAGACTCTACCATAGGTAGCTTTTTTGTTTTTGCTTTTTAGGGCCGGCCCCGCGGCATATGGAGGTTCCCAGGCTAGGGGTCCAATCAGAGCTGCAGCTGCCACCCGACACCACAGCCACAGCATAGCATAGCTAGCTTAATCAAGGTTCTTGGTCCACCCCATTTCATATGAATTTTGTGTTCCTTTTCTCTTTCTCTTCATTCCAAGCCCAATTCTAAATGGTTGGTTTAACACTGAGAATTTAACCTCCTCTGCCTAGCAGTACATTCTTACCTCTCCTGACACTTTATGGTTCAAACCGAGAGAACGGGGCTCCATCTCCGAGACCCACCTGCCGTGTTCCAGTTTTTAACTCAACGAATCTACTCTTCCCTAAGAATTAAGCCACCCTTCAGGTGCAGCCTTACCCCCTTCATCCATAAAGGGCCATTTTTTGTCTTTCCATGTGGCCGTTGCAACTACTCGTTTAATGACAGTAATTAGCATTATGCAGAAGGACTTACAGTGTGCCTTATAGAAATTATCTGCCTTCTCAAAACAGGCTTTTGCTAATGGTTATATTACTATGCCCATTTTCCAGATGATGTAATAGGGACTCAGAGATATGATAACAGGGTGAATAAATGAATTAATAAGTGGGTAGCTAGATGACAGCAATGAACTCTCAGTGGTCTAGGCATCACCAACACACATAGTTTTTCCCATCCTGCTTCACATCACAGCACAAAATATTTAGCAAGGTGCTTGTTTAGCAAGCTGGCATTGTAGCTAGATACCTCTGCCCAACAAAAGCCAAGATTTAATAACAGAATAAAGAAATGAACTCTCAACACAAAGCTGTCATTACTTTTGTAAACTCCACAACTATAAAGGATGCAGGGTTTAATGGTTTCTGAAATTGAGTTTCATCCTAAGTTTCATTCATGGGTCTGGTCGTAACTCCCAGGGTGAAGGAGAAAATTGCCGTACCCTCTGTGAGTCAGTTTCCTCGTACACACAATAGAAATAATGAAGCTTGGTTGTCATTAAGTCTCCTTAAGATCTCCAGATGAAAGATACTGGATGCGTCCAAGACAGATTATTCACCAGTAAACTGGAAAAAATTCTCAGATGCGAAAGAACGGGTCACAGTTCAGAAGTGTACTTGCAAGTAAATGATAAGTCACTCCAAAAATGCATCAATATATATGGTTGAGAAGAGTGGTTCCAAGAAATGTCTGGGATCCTGGAAAGCTCAGCTTTGATTCTTGTCCTACCAGTTTGGCGGGAGAGCTTGATGTCATATCTGGCGACCTCATTTTCCCCATTAGTGAGATATAAATGGCCCCAGGATGCTTTATGTGATTCCCCTGCTCAAAAACCTTCGTTGCATCCTCTGTGGTCATGCATGAAATCCTCGTTCTGGAGCCCAGGACCTTCTACAAGATGGCCACAGCCTCCCCTCCAGATTTCTCTTTCATGGCTCCTCTTTGCTTTTGTTTGTCTCTTTTTGGTTAAGCCAGTTTCCACCCAGGCAGAACATCATTCTTCCTTCCCTTCTCCACCCACCAAGCTTCTAACTTCCTCCACTAAGCCCTTCTGTTCCTTGAATGAGGGGCTGGACTCTGAGCTCTGGATCCCCTGTAGCTTTTAGCAAAATATTTAGCAAGGTGCTTGTTTCACATGCATGAAAAGAGTAATATCTTTATTTCTCTTTCGGTGTTTCTAACACCCCCAAGACGGGTCTGTTATGTGTCCTTAGTAAACTGGATATTTCCCAGCACTTAGCATCCACTGTGGGAAGAGTGCTACCCTCCCATTCCATTCTCCAAACTCTCTGGTCCAGCGGACTGTAAACCACACAGGATGCTTTCCTCACAGAAGAGACCATGCCATCCCCACCTCTGAGCTTCGCTGATGCCATCCCACCTGCCCAAGTCTCCACCCCCCAGGCCTTCCCTCATGCCCACCCTGGGAGGTACTCTCCCGCCAGTCCGCTCTCCTATGTTTTGCTTTCCTCCTAAATTTAACTTCAGCATCGGCTTGTTCTTTGAGTACAGATTCTTCCTATGTAGTGTTTGCAGTCAAGAGTTGGTGATTGAGGGAGTTCCCATGGTGGCTCAACGTGTTAAGAACCCAACTAGTATCCACGAGGATTCAGGTTCGATCCCGGAGCTACCTCAGTGGGTTAAGGATCCAGCGTTGCTGTGGCTGTGGTGTCGGCTGACAGCTGCAACTCCGATTCAGCCCCTAGCCTGGGAACTTCCGTATGTCACAAGTGGGGCCCTAAAGACGAAAAAAGAAAAGAAAAGAAAAAAAAAGAATTGGTGATTGAGCAGGTACTTAGCACTTAATGATCAAATAAATGACTGACCAAATGAAAAAAAAAATACAAATAATTGTAATTCAAGAAAGGTTAGGGCCAAAAGAGATTCACAGGTAGTATGTTAAGAGAACTCCAAAGATTTTAGAGCAAGAAATATCTTCTAGCGAGAGGACCAGGAAATGGAGGCAGCATCAACTATAATAGAAAGAATAAAAACTTAAAACTAAACGTTAAAAAATTAAAAATTTTTTTAAATTAAAAAAAAAAAAAAAAGGAAATGGAGGTTGCCTGTGGCCTGGGTCCTAAGGATTCAGTGGGGTTTGTAAACGGAAAGAGAACCCAGTCCTCCCAGCAAAAGCAGAGCACGTGTGATGAAGTGCGAGGTAAATACATGAAAAGCAGGTAGTGGCTAAACAGGTGGGTCAGGAGTGCTGGGAAAGAGCGTGCAGGAAGTAAGGCGAAGCCAGGGAAGACCAAGGAAGGCCTGGAGGCTGCGCTAACGTGCGTGGGATGTCACACGAGCCACTGCTGTCCTCCAGGACTGGCTGTCCTTGAAGATGCTGGCAGAAGGCACCGTCCTCTAGTTCTGTCGCCCGCCATGGTGGGCCTTAGGGGACTTCTCAGCAGTTAGGGGCGTGGTGGGGGAGGGACTTGGGACTCAGGGGTGAAAAAGCAAAGGGGCCAGTTAGTTTCGTAATCCACAGGCCGCCATTTGTAACTAAGTGGTTTAAGATCACCAGTAATGAAGAACTGACAAAGCAGAAAACCATAGTTCAAGTGGCTGGTCATTAGAATACAGGGCTAACACTTAGTTCTCATAAAAGCCAACCTTATTGTGAAATAAGGAACCACTTTAAACTCCCTGGGCCTTGAGAGTGGCACTTTGACGGCTCAGTTTGGGGTCTTCGTGAAGTGAACACAGAGGAGGTGGGCCCACCAGGAATCAGAGCTGTGCGGCCAGAAGTGCAAGCTGGTCAAGGCCACGTCTTTGGACAGGAGTGTGATGGGAACTTGCAGTAGAGTCACAGAAACTTCCTTCCAGGCTCAGCTCAGCTCTGTCCTTTTCTAGCTGTGGGACATTAAGCAAACGAACTTACCTCTCTGAGCTTCGGTTTCTCTCCTGTGAAGAGCAAATAAGGCTCACACAGCATTCGGCATGCTGACCAGGCATCCAGAAAGGCCAATATCCTCTCCCCGGTCAGAAGCTGATGAGATGCCAGACATTGTTTCTTCCATCGATTGATGTATTCATTCAATGAAGATATCTGTGTGCCGGTCGCACAGTGGTAAACAGTAAAGAAACAATCCCTGCGGGGCCTTATTAGGCTTACGATCTAGTGGAGGGGACAGATCAGACACACACAAGCACACAAATGAATAAGTAATTGCAAATGTGGTAAGCACTGCGACGGAAAACTGTAAGGTGCAGTGAGAATTCTACCAGGGGGCCTAGTCCAGATGGGGATCAGGGAAGTCTCATGAGCAAGTAATAATTCTGATGACATCTAAAAGGCTGAATAAGAGCGGGGGGTGGGGGGGAGTGGGCCTAGAGGTGGGGGAGGGGCAGGCCAAGGTCAAGGAGAAAAGCCCCTTCTTATTTAACAAATAAAGGCATTTCATAACAGACGGGCCTGTGTTATGCCACCTGCACTGTGGTTTGTTAGGAGTGACACCACATCAGGAAAGTTACAGGCCCACAGCTGGTGGACAGGAAGCACTTGTTTGGCAGAACACTGAACCGCACTCCACTCACGTTTCAAGAGTTTTCTTGAACCTGTCCACACACTTAATGTTTGCAAGGTTCTTCAGGGTCATTTTTCTAAGTGCTTTGAAGGTAATTTTTGGAAACAAGTAAAGCTAAAAGCACCTGCTCTGGTAGATCCTTGTTCCGATCCCTGGGGGAGTGGGGGGCCCATTTTTTCCCCTTACCTGAAGCAGCAAGACCCAATGGGAGAAGCAGAAGGTAGAGTCATGAATCCAGGGTTCGGGGCTCAGCACCACCATCTACGGGCTACGTGACCTTGGGTGAGTCACCCAGCCTTGTTGAACTCCACTTCTTCCTCTAGAAAAGGTACTCTGCAGAGCTGAGTCCAGTGTTAAAACAATCTGTGTGAGGGGGTTATGCAGATATGATCCTGGTGCCCATCCGAATTCTGTTTTCTTATATCCTGAGATATTCCTAGCTTGCGTCCTGAGCATGGAAGAGGAGAGAAGCAGAAATATCAAGGATGACCTTCCCCAAGGAAGTAACCAAGATCAACTATTTCATCTAAATGCTACAAATTTAGACATTTTTTTTTAAGTAGATGCAAGTGATAGGATAAGCCTTGGTGATTCTTTTGTAGTTTGCCAGAAAAGAAAAAAAAGAAAAGAAAAAAGTAATCTACTGTGGCAACCACCAGAAGCTGAATGACCCCAGTTTTCAAATCTTTCCATCTCTTGTTGACATTCTCACTGACAGTGTTTAAACAGGGCCGGGCTGTTTACACATGTTCAGGGCTCGCTGTGGCCCCGCAGGACCTGAAAGGCAAAGCCGCGCAAACCTTCGCATGCATCACCCAGTCACCCCGACAAAGACGTGTGAGCCACAAGTCTGAAGAAGGGGCAGGCTCTGCTTTCAGCTGCTTCACCACAACCCACAGCCCTCGGAGAAGCAGGCTGAGATTTCACAGCCCGAGGTGAGAGCTGGGAGGGGCTCGGCAAGGTGGAGACTCAGGCCTTGTCCTTAACTTGGTGCCCTCAGAAGTGGCGTGAGTCCCCAGGACTTTGAAAGCAATAGCCCTCCAGTAGAATCCAAACTCTCATTCCAAGGCAGCATGAAAGTGACTTGGAGATGAATGCATCAGTGTTTCCTCCCGGGCCTCGCAGGATGGGAGTGGGGGCTGAGACCCCACTGCTGCTGACTCAGGGCGACATCCTTTTTTGCGGGGAGGCTATCCCCACGGCATGAAGAAGTTCCCGGACCAGGAATCAAACCCTCACCACAGCAGTGACAATGCTGAATCCTTAACCTCTAGGCCACCAGGGACCTCCCGGGACAGCATCTTCAGCATAATTCATCGTGGTCCTTAGCGGAACTCTTTACCAACCAAATGGGTGGTTGCCTACCCTGCATCTTGGACTGTGACTGGGGAACTTGGTGATAAGGAAGGCAAGGTCACTGACCTCACGATTTGGGGAGGGAAACGAGACATACACAGAGCTTGTCGAGGCGTTAGCGCTCAGCTCGTTTATTGTCTGAACAAAGGGTTGACTGAAAGAACGAACATAAAGCCATCCAGGCAGGCGAGCCCATGGTACAGAAGAATGCCCAGGATTTGGAGTCTGAATGCAGAGCTGACATTCCAGCTCACACACTTTCCAGCTGAATATTAGGCTAGGTACTTCCGCTCGTCCAAATCCATGGTCCACCCTGCTTTACGCCCCAGGGGCTAAGAACTCCCTGGGCTCCCCTGTCATCCGTCTTCGGGCTGGGCTTGAGCGATGGGTGGCCCTGGAAGGAAACTGGGAAGAAGGACGGGGTCTCTTCCCCTCCCCGCTGACACCTGCAGCCCCGCCACTCACTACATCCCCTTCTCACCGGGATCCAGGGAGCTTCTCTCGGTTGCTAAAGTCTGGGAGCCTCCATATGCCTTGCCTTCCTTAACCCTGTCTACACTTCTGGAAAGAGTTCCTTCCTAGAAACCACCTGAATCAATTCTGTTTCCTGTTGAGAACAAGACATTCAATAAATTAGGACAAGACATGAAACTTCTTGGAGTGTCAAATTCTTCCACTTTTTTTACGGTAATAATAGCAATACTTAGGAGTTCCCGTTGTGGCTCAGCAGAAATGAATCCGACTAGGAACCATGAGGTTGCGGGTTCGATCCCTGGCCTCACTCAGTGGGTAAGGATCCGGCGTTGCCGTGAGCTGCGGTGTAGGTCGCAGACGCAGCTCGGATCTGCTATTCCTGTGACTGTGGCGTAAGCCACTGGCTGCAGCTCTGATTAGACCCCTGGCCTGGGAAACTCCATATGCCTTCTGTGCAGCCCTAAAAAACAAACAAAAAAATTAATAACAGTATCAGTATCTAGTGCCATGCTTGAACATGGGCTTGAATAAATGAGTGGATGGATGGATGGATGGATGGATGGATGGATGGATGGATGGGTGGATGGGTGAAAGGATGGCTAAATACCTCTGAGAATTAATGACAAGATGTTAAGATATTAGGTATGAAAATATTGGTTGTAATTTTTATTGGGTGGCAAATGAACATAATAGATAGTATTAACACTCTTGATATCATAAAATGGGCCTGGGTCAAGAATCAGAAAAACCGAGTGCCAGTTTTTCCATTTGCTAATCGTGTGGTCACAGGCAAATGATTTTCCCATACTCTGCCTCCGCTTCCTCTTCTCTAAAACAAAAGAGTTGAGTTAATGGCCTCTCGGTGACCATCCAGCTTGTACACGTCATCAGTACTAAGCTCTCCAGAGAAAGGTGTAGCGGGTGGAATTGGCGAAAGTGAGGGAAGCGCTCGGGGCGGGGGCAGAGACTGAACCATGAAGTAAGATCGAGAACAGCAGAAGGGCGTGCCAAGGAGCAGAGACTGGAGGGATTTAGAGGATAAGGGTCAGTCATTTCTGGTGACCAAGAATAAACGTCTGGCAGAAACAGAAGTTTGCTCGTGGGACCCTAAGGGGCCTTGAACCTCAGGCCGAGGAACTAACTGTAAAAGGAACCACCTGACTTCCTCGAGGCCCCAGAAGCTGGTAAAGAACTGCAGTTCTAGCATCTTCCGCTCGACCTCTGAACTGTCCCCAGGGTCCCAGTTTTCATCTCCCGACGTCAGCTGCCTTCTCCCTTCTGGATTCCTTTCACCGAGGAAGAATTTATTGGTTGATGAGACCATTTGGGAGGGGATATTTCTGGCGCTGTTCAAATCTTGGCAAAAGGCTTGTTCCCATCATTAGCCTATAGGCATTTTAAATCCCGTTAGTTGGCAGGAAAGTCGAAGGCAAGACCACCAAAGAAAGGGATTTTTAAAAATTATCGCCAAAGTATTAATCCAGAAAGAACATGTAATGGACCTTGAGCAAGAATATTATCTTGAAGGATCCTAGATAGGAAGTTAAAACACATCGAAAAAAATGTATTGAAATTAACAATAAGAACAGTAATCTGAAACGACTGTAAGAGACACGGAGTTATTTGCTAATGTGGCTGGCTGGGGGAGGCAAGGCCAGTCCTTCACTCTCAGCCCTCAGCCTCCCAGATGTCCAAGAGACTTGCCCACCCACGTGGGATGCAGGTTCGATCCCTGGCCCAGCACAGTAGGTTAAGGATCTGGTGTTGCTGCAGCCACAGGCAGCTTGGATCTGATCCCTGGTCCGGGAACTTCATAGGTGGGGAATGTGTGTGTGGGGGGGTGGGGGGGGTGGGGGGGGTCAAAAGAGGGAAAACAATTCTTTTTAAATAAAAATAAAAACAGTCCTCGTCTCCCGTGATTCCAGGTCCGCTTCTCTTAGGTCATTGCTGGGAATCTTCTTCCCAGACAACGGCTCGTATGAAGATAATCTGTTGAAATCAGAAAAGAAAAGGATTCTGAGCTCTAGAAGCAATGAACATGAGGCCTTAATTAGCAATATTTCCCAAATTAGCGAGTTTAATTATTTGGCATTCAGACGGTCAGCAAGGAAATTGAAAACAAGGAAACAGGCACAGCAGGTCCCAAATAGACAGAGCAGGTGGCATAAAGTCCCGGCATGAAATAGTCGGCTTTTTGCTCAAGGCTTTTTCTTCTGGAACCAACCCTAACAAGCCAATGACATATTAAAAACAGCAGATGGAAGTTTGGGGCTGGTGATGCAGAGATACTGCCTGAGTCAGCAGGTGCAATAGCTGACTGGGTGACAGAGAAGCGTGCCAAAGAAAAACAGATTTAGGGCCACTGGTGGAGGGGCAAAAGAGTCCCGTGATCGTCAGAAGTCTCAGCCTCTCGGGACATTTGCAGGAAAGCACCAGGCGACCTGCCGTATCCTCTCTGAGAAGGAAGGGACATGTCTATAAGCTATCTAGGAAAAAAATTATTTTTAAAAGTATGTCTTTGTTCAGAAAGTTAAGATTTCCCCTAAGATAACTTCACAGTTTATTCGTCTTGTTCTCAGGGCTTTGCTCAAATGTCACTTTCCCAAGCCTTGATTATTTAATTATTGCTTTATTTTGGAGTTCCTGTTATGGTGCAGCAGAAACAAACCCTACTAGTATCCAGGAGAATGTGAATTCGATCCCTGGCCTTGCTCAGTGGGTTAAGGATCCGGTGTTGCCATGAGCTGTGGTGCAGGTGGAAGATGCGGCTCAGATCTGATGTTGCTGTGGCTGTGGTGCAGGCCGGCATCTGCAGCTCCAATTTCACCCCTAGCCTGGGAAGTCCCATATGTCGCAGGTGCAGCTCTAAAAAGCAACAATATGTATTTATATATATTATTGTATTTTATTTTGGCTCAGGCCAAAAAGTATTTTGTATTATTTTGTGCAGCAGCTTAATGTGGGATCTCAGTTCCCAGACCAAGGATTGAAGCCGGGCTGCTGAGCCTTGATTGAAAGTGCAGCCTCACTCACCCCGGCACACCTTAGCTCCTTTTCTGACTGTAGTTTTCTTCATACCAGTTGTCACTTAATAGTATATAAACTTAATGTTTGCTCATGAGCCTTCTCTCTTACCTCAAAGGAATGGACACTCCACGAGGGTAAGAAGAGTTAGGCTTTGTCTGTTTTGTTCACTGCCATGCAGTGGGAGAACCATGCGTCTGGCACTTGGTAGACGTCCATCATTTTTTTTTTCTTTTTTCTTTTTTCTTTTTTTTTTGGCGGCACACGAAGCATGCAGAAATTCTTGAGGTGGAACCCAAGCCACAGCAGTGACCCAAGCCACAGAAGTGACAACACCAGATCCTTAACCCTCTAGGCCACCAGGTAAGCATTCATTCTTTATTGAATGAAAGCATAAACAAATAAATTTAGTTATTTGGAAAACATTTAAATTTAATTTATTTACTTTTTTTTTTCTTTTTGTCTTTCCGCCTTTTCTAGGGCCGCACCCGCGACATATGGAGGTTCCCAGGCTAGGGGTCTAACAGGAGCTGTAGCTGCCGGCCTTCGCCACAGCCACAGCAACGCGGGATCCAAGCCACGTCTGCAACCTACACCACAGCTCACGGCAACGCCGGATCCTTAACCCACTGAGTGAGGCCAGGGAATGAACCTGCATCCTCATGGATACTAGTTGGGTTCTTAGCCCGCTGAACCACAATGGGATCTCCAAACACATTTAAATTTTAAAAAGTCATTCTATGAAAATACTGGCTAGAGGCAAAAAAAGCTATTTGAGAATTTCTAAACATAGGCGCATTTATTCATTGGCAAATGTTTATTAAGATCACGCCCTATGCAGACATTATGCATTAGGGATTCACTTATCTCGCTCACACTCACAATTTGGGGTGCCCTAAAACACCAGTCACTGACACGCTTGAGAGGCGCACCAGTGTTCGTGCATGCACACTTACTCGTGCACACACGCACACTCACACGCACGACACACACACATTCTGGTTCCTCCTGTAGCCTGCCTTAGATTTTTAGCAGCTCTCTTACATAAAGGTTTGACAAGTCTGGTCTGTGTCTCCTTCAGAAAATTCTTAGAAGTAGGAAGTGATGATATTGATTAGAAATGCTTGTGTTTCCCATGAGTGAGTCTAGAATCAATATTTGACCACCGTTTATTGCGATGTTGGAGGCAGAGACTGTATCCTGGAAAGTGGCCTGGACATTGAGCCAGAAAACTTGAGTAGGAGCCCTGGATCCGTCGTTTAAGAGCTGAACGATCTTGGCAAGTTCCTTAACCACAAATACCGCCCTCAGAGGTTTTTTTGGTACAGGACTTTGTGAGCTATAAAGTGCCACACAATTTTAAGAAATCATCGCTATTTTGTTAGGAAGTAAAAAGTGCGTTGCATGTCACCAGCATTAGAGATGACATCGGATCCTGATGACTAATGATCCTTGAAATGCATGGGTATCAATCTCGAGGTCTTGGCCAACTTCACTGTTATGTAATTTGTTGTGTGACCTTCAGTTGAGGCCCTTCTGAGGGCCTCGATTTCATCATGTACAAAAAAAGGATTCCGCCCCGTGCCAGCAAGCTGGGATCATTGCTCTGACTCTGATCGCCACTGACAGGATCTGCAGGCCTGTAGCAAAAAATTGGGATGGGTTCCAACCAACCCATCCTGCAGCCTAACCTGGTGGTTTTCTAAATACAAAACTGTCAACTTTTTTCCTTCATTCATTCCTTCATTCATTTCTCCGACAAATACTTGCTGACCCTTAATTATGTGGTCGAGGCCCTATTAGATGCTGGAGACAAAAAAGCACCGTCAGTGATCCAAGTCGAGCCGGAGAACTTGTTTCATAAGCACATCGCTGTTGTCCTCATCGGGAGCAGGTGTCCACAGAAGGTGCAGGTGCAGGTGTCCACAGAAGGTGCAGTGAGGCCTGACTCACTCTGGAAGAGACGGAGACAGCTTCATACAAAGACGCCTTTTGTTGGGACCTCAGAGAGCAGGTGGGAGGTAGCCAGGCAGGGGCTGGAGACAAATATGTCATTAAAGTAGGGAAGATGTGGAAAAGTTCAGGAACATTTTGCTTGGGCAGTCGAATTAGCACTTACGCTGTACCTGCTTCGTGAAAAGCACAGTAGAAGAAAGATTTTTCAGGGAAGGAGAAAGTCGATAGGCTAGAGCTGAGAGTTAAATTGTAAAGCACTTGAATGCCATGCTCAGGACGGACTTTCAGCTTTGTTGAATTCAAACAGGGAGATTACAAAACATCATCCCTTTGCATAAAATTATTTACGTTATCACTCAATCAATGGATGTTTCCTACACCTGGGCATCTATCCAGAGAAAACCATGACTCGAAAAGACACGTGTACTCCAGTGTTCACTGCAGCACCCTACTCTATACGTGGAAACAACCTAAATGTCCATTGAAAGAAGAGCGGATAAAGAAGATGTGGTACATGTACCCGGCGGAATATTATTCAGCCATTAAAAGGAAACAAATAACAGCATTTGCAGCAACATGGATGGACGTAGAAACTATCATGCTGAGTGAGGTCAGTCAGACAGGGAGACACCAACACCAAATGCTGTCACCTACATGTGGAATCTGAAAAAAAGGACACAATGAACTTTGCAGAACGGATACTGACTCACAGACTTTGAAAAACTTGTTTTCCAAATGAGACAGGTTGTGGGGTGGGGGGATGCACTGAGGGTTTGGGATGGAAATTCTATAAAATTTGATTGTGATGATTGCTGTACACCTATAAATGTAGTAATTAAAAAATGGGTATTTAGTTCTAACCGCAACATATGAAACACTGCAGATGCAATAATAAAAAGACCGAATCCCTATCTGCGCAGAACATGCTCCACGACCTGTGATATATGCTCTGATCACAGGAGCTCCAAGCAGGAGGGCTGAATCTACCCTGGGAAGAAATATAGCTCAGGGAGGGCTTCCCAGAGGAGGTGACATTTTAAGCTGAACGTCTAGGGTGAACGGAATCTACCTAGGTGGCTGAAGGGGGAAGGGTCCGAGGCAGAAGCAGAATCAGAAGGGTGTGTGAAGGCCTGGAGACCCGAGGAAGGAGCCAGGAGACATCAGTGAGCCTGTGGTAGAGTCCATGGGAGGGATGTGGCCGAGGGTCCATGCCGCAATTTGGGCTTCATCTCAAGGAAACTGCCGGTGGATTTTAAGCTGGGGAGTGAGTGACATGATAAGATTTGTATTTGTTTGTTTGTTTGTTTGTTTATTTATTTATTTATTTATTTATTTTTGCCGCACCAGAAGCTTGTGGAGGTTCTGGGGCCAGGGATCAAACCTACACCACAGCAGCAACAGGCTGGATCCTTAACCCACTGAGCCATCAGGGAACTCCAAGATTTGTATTTTGTTTCTTTGTTTGGGGCTTTCTTTTCTTTCTGTCTTTCTTTCCCCATTTTTTCTTTTTTTGTTGTTGTTGTTGTTGTTGGCACTTTAGGGCCAGACCCGTGGCACATGGAAGTTCCCAGCCCAGGGGTCAAATTGGAGCTGCAGCTGCCAGCCTACGCCACAGCCACAGCAATGTGGGATCTGACCACATCTGCAACCTACACTGCAGCTCACGGCAGTGCCGGATCCTTAACCCACTGAGCGAGGCCAGAGATGAAACCCGCATCCTCGTGGATGCTAGTTGGGTTCTTAACCCACTGAGCCACAACAGGAACTCCAAGATTTGTATTTTGGGTCTGTGTATCTATGTCTACGTAATCGACAGGTCCCACCTCACCCGCCTGGTATGTCACGGTCCCTGAACATTCCAGCCTTAAGGGCCAGGAGCCCCCGCCCACCCAGATTAGGAGAAAGAGTCTGTCTTTGAGACTCTCTTCTGCAACTATTTCCTTTTCAAAAAAAAAAATTGAGATAAAATTGACATATAACCCTGTGTAGGATTAAGGTCCAACAGGTTCACTGGACGTGCTCACTGCTGCCGTGTGATTACTGCCGCAGCGTTAGCGAATGCCTCCGTCACGTCCCGTAATTATCACTTCTTTTTCGTGGTGAGAACATCGAAGATCTAGTCTCCCAGTGACTTTCAAGTCTCTAACACGGGATAGTTAGCAATAACCACCATTGCTGTGCCTTGGGTCCCAGGACCTATTCGTCTTCTAACGCCGAGTTTCCGCCCCTGAGCCAACACCTCCCCACCTCCCCCACACACCCCGCCGCTGGAAACCACCATTCTACTCGCTGTTTCTATGAGTTCAGCTTTTTTAGCTTCCACGTAAAAGTGACTCAAGTATTTCTCAGAACCTGTCCCTGACTGTGAGTTAGCCGTCACAGGCCTGTCCTTGCTGCCACTTCCCAAAGAACATGAACTTGGCTGTGTCCCTGTAGGCTGCCCCCGTCTGTGGATGACCAGCTTCTCCCCTTTGCCTCCAGGATGGCCTTGCTGCAGTTGCTAAAGCAGAGGGTCAGTGTCTTTCCAGAACAGTGACCGTCTGAGCAGCCAGAGGAAATGCCGGAGTCCCTTCTGTGTACCTCCTCTGACCCTGCTCGCTGCCTGCATGGTGGCCAATTCAGGCCCCGCTGTTTCACCTCAGTGTTTCCCCAGGAGAAAAGGCGGGGGGTTCTCCAACCCCTGTCATTTTCAGAAGAGGCCTCCTGCAGCCACGAGGTGACAATTGTGACAGCCCTGGTGGATCAGCCCCCTTTATGCACTTACGCAGAAAACCACCTGTCTTTTTTTACTTCTTATTTTTGTCTTTTTAGGGCCGCACCCTTGGCATATGGAGTCTCCCAGACTAGGGATGGAATCGGAGCTGCAGCTGCCTGTCTGCACCACAGCCACAGCAACACTGGATCCAAGCCGCGTCTACGACCTACACCACAGCTCACAGCAATACTGGATCCTTAACCCACTGGGTGACGCCAGGGATCGAACCCACATCCTCATGGATACTAGTCAGGTTTTAGTGATTTTTACAATCTCCCTTGCACTTTAGTATCATATTTGAATTTTTTTTTCACAGTGACTGTGCCTCATACTTTTAGGAAAAGAATTTAGGCTTTGGACTCAGGTAGCTTTGGCCTGTCACATAGCCTTTGGTAGATCAGATCATCAGTTTCCTCATGTATAAAATGAGGAAAGTAATATTACTACTACAATTCAATACTAATTCTATTTTTCTCATGTTTTCATTACTTATAACTGATATAGATATTTTGCATAAATACATTTACATGATTCTATTCTATATATAGGTGGATGTTCTTTAAGTGGAATTTTTTTCTTTTCTCTTTGTTTTGACTCCTTCCTCGCCCTTCAGTCGATCAACCACAAGCACAGCTCCTCAGTAAACCCAGGCCAGCACCACAGCACATACAACGATGTTGACAGCATAGAAATTACCTTCCGTATTTTTCTCCGTGGTAATACAATTATAAAAGCAGATAGGTGCGCATACAAGCACATGACTAAACAAAACCATATAAAAGGTTTTCCGGTCATCTGTAAAAAGTGGTCATATTAACGCGGTCTTACGCATCTTATTTTTCTCATTCAACAGCATATTCTGGAAATCCATCTTGGGCATCTGGTGAAGTCCTCACTTTAAAGGCTACATAATTTTTCATGATTTGGAAATAACATCTGTTCCCATAGCTATTGACATTCACCTTGTTTCGGCTGCAAAACACACACACATGCATACACATACACACAAACACACACACCTTTGTTGCAAAAAATGACTTTCTTTCTTTGCAGTAGATTTTTAGGAATAGGATTTCTGGGTGAAACAGATACAGCGTAGCCAATCAATAATATTTCTAACGTATGCTAAATGCCCGTTATACAGTAATTGCTCAGTAAAATGATACCTGCTATTACTCTCATTATTAGCTGAGAAGTTATATTTTGGAAAAATTTGGTCATGTATTAGATCCCCGTTTAGATAAATCACATTTGCTTTAAACCTATGGGTCATCTGCAGTTACCAAGCTAACGACTGTCCACTCGTCGTGTATACAAAGTCAAAAGGAAACAGGACTTCACTGGAAACTAAAATAGACATGAAAGTTGACCTCCTCATTTCCTCTTTGCCATTTCAAATCCATTTCCTCACTGAGGCAGGAACTCCGAAGCCAAGGGCTTTGCTCCCATAATAGGAGATCCTTGCTGCATATTTTTTAAAATTGTTATCAGCTTATTTGTATATCTGATTTGAAAAACAAAAAGAGGGCTCATTGAAGCGTTTTTCCCTGTTCTGAATAAGGAACCAATTTGTAGCTTTTGAGGGAGATGCATGAATAAGGTCCTGTGTCTGCAGCCTCACCCCCGCCCGCCCCTGCAGAAGCTCGCAGGGGGGAAATCAGGCAATTTCCAGCTTGGAGGCTCTTGTCCGCTTCGGGCCACACCTTGTGAAGAGAGGGCAGTTGTGCAAAATGCAGACTTGGTGGATTCCAGACAGGAGCGCTCCTAAGCCGTTTGACCAAAATGTCAGCACGTGACAAATTTCAAACTCCAGACCGAAATGGAATCTTGCAAGTTGGACAAGGGCCAGGGGCTGGGCCCTGGACACAGCCGAGCCCAGAATGCGAGGGAGATTCTGGAATGAAAAGGCACTCCCGCAGCTCTAACGGAACAGGAAATAGGTACCTCCGCTGGTCTCCCGTTTTGTTCCCTTTTTGTCCGGAGCCAGCCAGGCAAGGGAGTCGGGGCGGCCCCTGCGGGCATCATGGGGGTTCTAAGCCACCAGACTGGGCTGAGCCTCCATGTCCAAGTTCACAACCGTGAAAACGGGCCTCGGGTTCACTAGTGGCTGCCAGCCCGTCGTCTCCGCTCCTCCGGTTCCCTCCCTCCCCGTCCTGTCTACATGTCGCTGAGTGACACACCTCTGACTTTGCTTGCTTTCTTTCCTTTCTTTCTTCCTTTCTTTCTTTTTCTTCCTTCCTTTCTTTTTTATTTTTTTTAAACTTTTTAAAATTAAAGTATAGTTGATTTGCAGTGTGGTATCAATTTCTGCTAAGTAGCATAGTGACCCAGTCATACATATATATATATACCTTCTTTTTTTCTGGCTTTTCAAAACATTTTTGGCTTCACAATAACCCCTTGGACACAGTCCTGCTCTTCTGCTTCACCTCTCATCACACCCCAATTCAGCTTTTGTTTTTTGTTTTTTGTTTTTTATTATTTTATTTTATTGTCTTTTTAGGTCCACACCCATGGCAGATGGAGGTTCCCAGGCTAGGGGTCTAACAGGAGCTGCAGCTGCCGGCCTACACCACAACCACAGCAACGCGGGATCCAAGCTGCGTCTGCAACCTACACCACAGCCACAGCAACGCGGGATCCAAGCTGCGTCTGCAACCTACACCACAGCTCATGGCAACGCGGGATCCTTAACCCACTGAGCGAGGCCAGGGACTGAACCTGCAACCTCATGGTTCCTAGTCGGATTCGTTTCCATTGCGCCATGATGAGAACTCCCAGTTTTTGTTGTTCCACTGTAGATTTTTCTCCTGTGAGCCAGCTCCAGCCCTAAAGCTCTATGTATCCTTGGGGGCCCAGGCTGTCCCCTTGGAAGGGGGATTGGGCGTTATAGTGAAGGGGTCACAGAAGCCAATTCAGAACAGCAAGGAGGAGATGCTAATTCACACTCACGTGCTTTCCTAGCCTGTTCTACACCCATCATGGCTGGATCATTAAAAGGCTCTAAGGCCTGGTCCTTATCTTTGGAGCACCTGCTGTGCGCGGAGCCAGGCCTGAGACCATTGTTGTTTGGGAGCAAGGATATCACTGTGGAGCGTTAGGCTGAGTCCCTGTCTTCAAGGAGCTCACAGTTTGGGCATTAAGGCCCCACGTGCTTAGAGGAGAAATGTCTCAGTTCAGAGTTTGCTGAGTTACCAGCCAACAGCGGGAGGAGGCGTCTGCAATCTGGGCACCCAGAGGATGGGATGCACTCAGAGGACAGGGTGGCGAGGACGAGGACCAGGGCTCCCCCCGAACGGTGCAGGAAGGAAGAGAAGCAGCAGTTACCAGGCACCTACTGTGTGTCAGTGTTAGTGTAAGAGCTTTGGTGGTTGTCTCTGGTTATTCCCAGGACCGGGGTTGGGAGAGAAGAGGGAAGAGGCTGTTTCCAGCAAGGAAATGGTGCCGTTAACATCAACGCACATTAATGGCATTAATGCCAGCACCATCTGAGCTGTGGTGAAGTCTATTCAAGTTGGACGTTTGGGCAAACTACGCTTTTCTGCCAGGGCAGAAACGGCCGTGATCTGCATGTATGAAGTGGGTAAGGAGAAAGTCAGTCAGCTTATCCCACGGTCACGATGAATTTGCTGAGAACCTGCAAGGCTTTGGGGACTGTGCGAATCGGGAGATGAGCAGAGACGACTGCTGATCCGGGGATTTGCTGGAAGACCCGGGCCTCACTTCCCAGCCGGATGCTCAATGGTTTCAAGATGAGAAAGGCTATGGGAACTGTTGCACCCTTATTGAAAAGTCCCACCCAAAGCATCACTCCTTGTCTCGTATGTAGAAAGAAGAGTGGTGAGAATTGAAAAAGGAAAGAATGTTAAAAAATCAGACAATGTACATTTAGGTTTTTAACACCTATATTTATTCAGATGTTCGTTCAACAAGTGTTTTCTTGAATACCTCTGAAGCGCTGGGAAAAGGGTGGTGCGCAAAGCAGAGTTTTGGTTACTGTGTTTTCAGTCTAGCTAGAAAGGTAGACATTCAAAAAGGCAACACAGGAGTTCCCGTCGTGGCTCAGTGGTTACCGAATCCGACTAGGAACCATGAGGTTGCGTGTTCGATCCCTGGCCTTGCTCAGCGGGTGAACGATCCAGCGTTCCATGAGCTGTGGTGAAGATTGCAGACGCGGCTAGGATCCCGCGTTGCTGTGGCTCTGGTGTAGGCCAGCAGCTACAGCTCCAATTGGACCCCTAGCCTGGGAACCTCCATATGCTGCAGGTGTGGCTCTACATAAAGGCAAAGAGACTAAAAAAAAAGGCAACACAGGAGTTCCTGTCGTGGCTCAGTGGTTAGCGAACCTGACTAGCATCCATGAGGACGCGGGTTCAATCCCTGGCCTTGCTCATTGGGTTAAGGATCCAGTGTTGTGAGCTGTGCTGTAGGTTACAGACGCAGCTCAGATCCCACATTGCTGTAGCTGTGGTGTAGGCCGGTGGCTGTGCCATGGGTATGGCCATAAAAAGAGAAAAAAAAAGTCTAAATTTCTGTGTACAAAAGAATAAAGTCAGAAGATAATGGCAAACAAAAACAATTTTTTAATATTGAAAAAAAGGAGTGCCCATTGTGATTCAGTGGTAATGAACCCAACTAGTATCCATGAGGATGGGGGTTCAATCCATGGCTTCTATCAGCGGGTTAAGGATCTGGTATTGCAAACTATATCACTGCTCCCAGCTTGGATCCAACATTGCTGTGGCTGTGGTGTAGGCCAGTAGCTGCAGCTCCGATTTGACCCCTAGCCTGGGAACTTTCATACGCCACAGGTGCGACCCTAAAAGGACAAAGAAAAAAAAGACAAAAAGAAATTATAAAATAAAAAACAAATTAAAAAGGCAACACAAGCGAGTTCCCATTGTGGAGCAGGGGAAATGAACCTGACTAGTATCCATGAGGACACAGATTCTACCCCTGGCCTCGATCAGCAGGTTGGGGATCTGGCATTGCCATGAGCTGTGGTGTAGGCTGCAGACATGGCTCGGATCTCGAGTTGCTGTGACTGTGGCGTAGGCCGGCAGCTGTAGTTCCTATCCGACCCCTAGACTGGGAACCTCCATATGACTTGGGTGTCGCCCTAAAAAGCAGAAAAGAAAGAAAGGAGGGAAGGAAGGAAGGAAGGAAGGGGCAACACACAAAGAAGTCTGTGATTGCAGAGCCATCGTGCCATCGGGTACGAGATCGGGAGCTACGGGAGAGGAGGAGCGTGGAACGCATCCCTAAGGAGCTGACATGTGGGAAGAAACCTAAGCAGTGAGAGGATCCAGACGGGCAGAGCGGGGCTAAGAGCCCCTGCACTTGGCCCGGCCCTGTAGCCCATATGAAGTCATGAACCGGAGATAACAGTGCTTGTCAGCTCACATTGTCATGGAGACTATTTACGGTCTGTAAGTCACCTGGCCCGGTGCCTGATGCATATTGGAGGCACTGAACAAATATTTACTGAATCTGATCCAAAAGTCCCTCCCAGTCCTAGTATCCTAGGTTTCCCAGTTCCTCTCTGACTTTGACCCTGGGGAACCCCACCCTTGTCACTGGGGCCTGGCGTGGCCTCTCTGGCTACCTTGCACAAGCAGGAAGCGTCCGGGGCAGGGCCCCTCGGGGACCCACGGCCATGACTTCCCTGTGACGCCCACTGGTCCCTTGGGAAGACCACTGCCAGCTCTTTCCCCCTCCGGCCATGTTAATGACAGTAACCATCATTCTGAACTTGAGACAGTAGATATTTGGAAAACCTTAAACAGAGCTGATTTTCTCTTTGCGGTTACAAAGTACAACATGCACCCTCGTATCTCAACTGCACATCGCATGTAACTTCATGAGCCAGGCAGGCAGATGCCAGACCGTGATATCGCGCAGACGAAACAGAAACTCTGGGAGGGAAAGTGTCCTGCTGAGGGTCACACAGCTAATTAGTGGCCCAGACCCGGGTCTCCGGCCATTCTCCCTCCGCCGTGGCACCCTGTGTTGTCCGCCTGGAGCAGGCACCCCGGGGAGAGGACAGGGCGGAGGAGTGTGTGCTTGTACTCTGTTCCTGGTTCACCTTCAAGGTCAAACACCTGCTGCGTGTTACCTCTGCCAGGCTCTGCGCTCGGCCCCACAGACACAGCGACCTCGTCGGCAGTGGTGGTGTTTTAAGGCTTGAGACGGCCGGGGGATGTCCCAGAGGGACGAGGGTGTTTCCCACCACGGCCAGACGCTGCCCCGTGCCAGCCCTGCGGTAATGCACTTAACCTTTGAAACTGAATCTCAACTGCTGCCACTGCCGTCTTGCGGTGTCTGGGCCTCCCTGTGCCAAGGGGACAGCCTATGAAAGGCTCAGCTTCCTCCTTCGTTAGCTTTCCAGAACATGAGGCAGAATCCTGGCTGTGCCCTGTGCTCAGTTGCAGCTGAAGCTGTCTTTTCAGGTGTCCTACTCTCACCCTTGGGGTGTTTCTCACTCACCCCTTTCTGGGTGTCGAGTGTCTGTCACCGATAGGAAGGGTGCTCCCTAAAATGCCCAGCCTTCCACCTGGGAGAGCGCTTCATGGTACCCACAGCTGGATTCTGCAGCTGGCCCCCAGCGCCAGCTCCTCTAATGGCAGGCTTCTGTAAGTGTCCAGTCCATGTACGAGCCAAGGATCTTGGGGACTTTCAAGTGCTGTTCTCTGTGCTTGGGGTCCCGGCTGGGCTACCCCCTCCCCGGCACCTCCCCCCAGCCTCTCGGAGTGCTTTGCGCTGACTCCCAGAGCGCCAGAGACTTTGGTAATTAGCTCTTCTTGGTCTACATGCCCATCGGACTGGGTCTCATTCTCCGCTGTGTCTGCAGCACCTAGCCCAGTGCCTGGCACATAGTAGGTCCTCCTAGCACTTAATAAATGAGTGAGACTGACCTAACTTCCGCACGCTCAGCCACATTCGCACCAGAACTCCGCAACTCCTGCTGGCCTTTCACCAGGGCGCTTCTCGGGGATGCATTTGACATTTGAAGTGAGCTGTGGGTTTCTAGGTGTCTACCACTTACTTCCTGTCTGTCACCCTGCTGCTCAACGTCATGATGTGCGAAGGGGCGTTTGGAAGTACATTCTATGGGTTTGTAGGTCAAGCTGGGGTTCTGGAGGCAACGGGCTGGCAGACGGCCACCTACGTCCTTCCTGTCCTTTGGTAATTTCGAGGATGAATAAATCGGTCCTTGCCCTCCAAGAGCTTAGCTTGAGGGTCTGGGGGTAGAAGACAGAACTAACTAATGCAAAGGGCAGTTCAAGAATGAACCCCAGTAATAGCACGCACTATTTGCTCGGCACCCGCCATGTGTGGGACACATAAGAGTTACCATCTCTCTCGTCTATGATGACCTTGCAAATCTGTGAACTAGCACCATTTTTAGGCTACAGAGTTGAAATCAGTGAGCTGCCTTATATATCAGAGTGTAGAAGCTTCTGGGACCAGGATGGGAAATCAGGTCTTGCCAAGAAAATACCACAACTTACTCCTTACCAAGTCTCCATTTGGGGGTCTCCCTGATGAGTGCCTGGTGGGTGCTCTCCGTCCCTCAGACCCCAGACAGCAGAGCTGGGGGGACGGGGCCCTCAGCAACGTCACCCAGCCCTCTGGGCGGCTGGGAACACCTGGGTCTAATTTAGTCGGTGACTCAGAAGTCCCATTCCCGAAATAGGCAACACAGGCACACACAAGCTGCGTGTCCCCTTTTTCGACCTCTTAACAATAAACTCAAACTTCCGACCCTGTTTTCTGTGATTGAGAAGAAGCAAAGCAAAGGCGCTGGTACCCAAATGATGTCAGAGGGCACAGATCAAGATACTGGTGGTTGAGTGAGAAACAAGCTGGGAAAGTACAGCTCATTAAGACTTAGTGGTGGGTAATGCCATTTGCAGCACAAGGATGGAACTAGAAACTCATGCTAAGTGCAATAAGTCAGGAAGAGAAAGACAAATACCGTGCAATATCACTTACATCCGGAAACCAATATGTGGCACAAATGAACACTTTCACAGAAAAGAAACTCATGCACTTGGAGAACAGATGTGTGGTTGCCAAGGTGGAGGGAGTGGGATGGACTGGGAACCCGGGGTTCATCAATGCAGACTATCGCCTTTGGAGCGGATAAGCAGTGAGATCCTGCTGTACGGCACTGGGAACTGTGTCTGGTCACTTACGATAGAGGATAATGTGAGAAAAAGAGTGTGTGTGTATATGACTGGGTCACTTTGCTGTACAGGAGAAAATTGACAGAACACTGTAAGCCAACTATAATGGGAAAAATAAAAATAATTTTTTAAAAAATTAAAAAATAGGAGCTCCCTTCGTGGCTCAGTGGTTAATGATTCCGACTAAGAACCATGAGGTTGCAGGTTCGATCCCTGGCCTTGCTCAGTGGGTTAAGGATCCGGTGTTGCCGTGAGCTGTGGTGTAGGTTGCAGACGCAGCTCGGATCCTGCGTTGCCGAGGCTGTGGCGAAGGCCGGCGGCTACAGCTCCTGTTAGACCCCTAGCCTGGGAAGCTCCATATGCCACGGGTGTGGCTCTACATAAAAAGGCAAAAAGACAAAAAAAAAA
>PVHT021183517.1:6218952-6258325 GCA_004024745.2 Catagonus wagneri
TGTGTGTGTGTGTGTGTGTGTGTGTGTGTGTGTGTGTGTGTGTGTGTGTGTCTGTGTCTCTGTGTGTGTGTGTGTCTGTGTGTCTGTGTCTCTGTGTGTCTCTGTGTGTGTGTGTGTTGTTTGTCCATATAGGGGGAAAGTTAGTCTACACAGGTTTCACCTTTACTTGCTCAACCCAGAAAGAATAACCACGTGGAGACGCCAGTCAGTCCAGAAACTCACCAGCGGCCGGTGGAAGGCGGACCCCGGCCGGGCGGGCGGGGGCTCCCGCACAGCGCGGTGTCCCCAGGGCGGGCCTTGGAAGCTTCAGAACAGAGGAAGTTCCACTTTCCCGCTGAGGGATAAGCCTACTGTTAGAAGTAGGGTTTTATTCTTTATTCCCTTTTTTTTTTTTTTGTAGAGCCACACATGCGGCCTATGGAGGTTCTCAGGCTGGGGGTCGAATTGCAGCTGAGCTGCCAGCCCCCGCCACAGCCCCAGCAGCGCAGGTTCGGAGCCACGTCCGTGACCTACACCGCAGCTCGTGCTGGATCCTTAACACACTGAGCAAGGCCAGGGGTCGAACCCAAGTCCTCATGGATACTAGTGGGGTTCTTAACCGTCTGAGTCATGACGGGAACTCCCCATGTTCTTTCTCTGATAACTCCGAGCCTGGGCAGTCACCGTGCGCTCAGTTAGGTATTACTGAGCAGTTCTTTTGGACCCAGTGTGTTAGGGATCCAGAGCTGTCACTGCAGCAGTGCGGGTTGTTGCTATGGTGCCACTTTGATCCCTGGCCTGGGAGCTTCCATATGCTGCAGGTGCAGCCAAAAAGCAAGAGAGAGAAAAAAATTATTGAGCATTACTGTAGGAATCTGGGGACAGAGATCAAACTGGGGGCGCTCTTGCTGTCCTTCTCTGACATTGGCTTTGACTGACACATCCTAGGTGACCTCAATAGCCCTTCCTATCTCCAAATATCAGATAGAAATGTCCCTAGCAGGAGTTTCCTGGGTCACGCTCGGAACGAGCCCCACCCTTGCCAGTGCCCAACAGACCACCTGGCAGCCTGGATTTGCCAAGTCAGAGCTCGCCTGTTGTTCTCTGCACAAACGAGGTGGCTCAGGACCCGCCCCGCGCTGACCTTTTGTCTTTGTCTCTCCAGAGAGCAGCTGGTAGATTTTTCCACTAAAAAAAATTTTTCTAAAAAATTCTAATAGGTCGTTGTGTTACATAAATTTAAGTCCTAATAGAACATTCTGTTACAAGAAGATAGAGGGATATTTCAGGGAGCCAAAGGGTCTCGAAAGTGACTGAAGCCAGAAACAGGGAAGCTGTCAGAGCTGTCTCTTGGGTGCTGGGGGTCAGCGGGGGACAGCTGCATCTTGCATTCCGTGGCGAGCACACTCCGCTCCTGTTCACAGATGACCAGCATGGCTGCCCCAGGCCTGGCGTTGCTGGGCCTCTCATTCCAGGCCCTGCAAAGACTGAGGCAACATTTCTGAGTCAAACAGTCAAAACCTGAAGAGAGAACAGGGGTAATGAATCTGACTAGTATCCATGAGGATGCAGGTTCGATCCCTGGCCTCGCTCAGTGGGTTAAGGATCCGGCGTTGCCGTGAGCTGTGGTGTGGGTCGCAGACGCAGCTCAGATCCCGTGTTGCTGTGTCTGTGGCGTAGGCCGGCAGCTGTAGCTCCGATTCCATCCCTAGCCTGGGAACCTCCATATGCCTCAAGTGCAGCTCTAAAAAGCAAATCAAATAAAATGAAATAAAAACCTGGAGAGAGAATATCCAACTGGCCCTGCGTGGGTCGTTGGTCCAATGAACCAAACAAAGCTCGAGTGAGGCAGGTATGCTGCCCGGAGGCGCTGAGGGCGGGTTCCCAAAGTAAAAGGGTTTGGCAGCAAGGGGGGCAGCCCGGAGCTTGTCCGGAACAGTCTGGGACTTTATACAAAACGGGTAGGTTGGCGCTATTGCTCTGTTTTAAAATATGGATGGTAACATCCACCTCCCTGAGTTTTGGTAAGAAAATGAGTTGCACACACGAGGACTTGGTCAAGTCTAGAGGGCTAGGTGGAGGCTGGCGACAGTCTCCGAAGGGAAGTCGCCTGGGCCAGCCTGGTGCTGACCCCACAGAGCCAGCCGTGAGCCTCTGAGTGCCTGGCATGTGGGGCTGAGGAGCGGGGAGCCTGCAGCTTCACCCCGCGCACGGCTGCTCCTCGCGCCCCCCACGCGCCCCTTGCTGGGAGGCAGCACCCAGCCCCGCCCGAGTCAAGGGCGGGTGGTGCCAATGCCACATCCGCAGCCTTGGAGAGGCGCCAGACAGCACCCAGGTTGTCTCTGAGACCCTAACAGTCCTGAAAACTCAGCAAGGGGATGTGCTCTGCAGAAGCCAGAGCAGGATAAATAGACCTCTTTATTTCCCTGCCTTCACGCTAAGAAAAAAGAACAGCAGAACTGCGGAAGAAGGACATTCCAGAAATGCCACGGAGAGACCTCTGTGAGCTCTGCACTGTGTCTGCTACAGGAAGCACTTCACGAGGGAGACGCAGGAGGAGGCCAGGGGCCCACCGGGCAGGCTGGATGGGGAGCCCGACAACCCCGAGCTCCCAGGCAGAGCCCCAGGGCAAGGGGAGGGCTCTGGCTTCCCTGCCGTTTGCTTCCTTCCAGGTCGCCTTTTCTCCCTTTAATAAGATCTGGAGTTAGCGGACTCCGAAGACGTCTGATGGCCCCAACGTCTGTAACAGAATGGCTTTTAGAGTCTCTATCCAAGTAAATCAAGAATAAAGTCCTCAGGAGTTCCCGTTGTGACTCAGCGGTAATGAACCTGATCAGTAACCATGAGGATTTGGGTTCGATCCCTAATCCTGTTCAGTGCGTTAAAGATCCAGTGTTGCTGCGGCTGTGACAGCTGGACCTCTGATTCGCCCCCTAGCCTGGGAACTTCCATATGCCACAGGTGTGGCCTAAAAAAGAAAAGAAAAAGAACATTTAAGGAGATGAAAAAAACTGGGATAGTAGAACCCTTGGCCTTTTGAAAGCCAACTCACTCTCTGATTTTGAGGTTCCTGGCCACCCACTTCTTTGGAGAACTGGATGTTCGCCTCCTTGGCCACCGGGTTACAGATGCTGATGTCCCATCCAGGTGCACTCAGTGTGCAAAGCCACCCTGAAAGGGCTCACGTAGGCCTGGGCGTCGTCTCAGGGGTTGAGTGTCGGAAGTGTCACGTGTGGAAATGCCCCCACCACCATCACTTTTATTAACAGTTGGCCTATTAAGCGGACAGAACCCATCAGACTAGCATATGCTGCCAGAGTTTCCGGGTCGAGTGATAAAGCGCCAATGTTTCCCTTTCTGAGCGTCTCTAAAATCTCTGTAATATTTCCACAGCCGTCACTCTCCTTTTCACAAAAATAAACCCAGGCTAAGCTCAGCTTCTCTTCTTCCCTTTGCTTTCTCAAGCCTTGAGGTGTTGGAAAGAGCCGTGTTTGCTGTAGCAGCCTGCGGTGACATTGTCTGCTGTGACAGATGGCCACTGACCCTCCTGGGAACTTGCTCTCAGAGTTCTGAGGAGGGAGAGTCTGGGGTGGGCCTGTGGGTCCTGGGCCTCGGGACTGTGTGGCCCTGGACTGGCTCCTTTTCCTTAAAGGGGGAAGGATAACAGGTTTTAGAGTCAGAATGAGCCTCAGTGTTCGTTTGGGCCGCTGTAACAAAAATATCATAGATTGGAGTTCCCATGGTGGCACAGCGGAAATGAATCCGACTAGGAACCATGAGGTTGCAGGTTCAATCCCTGGCCTTGCTCAGTGGGTAAAGGATCCGGTGTTGCCGTGAGCTGTGATGTAGGTTGCAGACGTGGCTTGGATCTGGCTTTGCTATGGCTGTGGTGTAGGCCGGCGGCTACAGCTCCAATTTGACCCCTAGCCTGGGAACATCCATGTGCCGCAAGTGCGGCCCTAAAAAGCGCCAAAAAAAAAAAAAAAATCATAGGTAATGAACCCAACTAGGATCCCTGAGGATGCAGGTTCAATACCTGCCCTCGCTCGGTGGGTTAAGGATCCTATGTGGCCGCAAGTTGTGGTGTTAAGTCGCAGATGTGCCTCAGATCCAGTGCTGCCATGGCTGCAACTGCAGCTCCATTTCGACCCCTGGCCAGGAAGCCTCCATATGCTGCAGGTGCGGCCATAAAAAGGAAAAAAAAAAAAGAGAGACGTGAGATATGGTCCCTCCACTCAAGTACACAGGACATGTGTGAGCCTAACGCAGTTGTGTGCGATGTGAGTACAAAATGCCATGGACTGGAGGGAGAGAGGCCTGACACCCACCAGAAGCTTCTGGAAAGGTTTCACGTGAGCAAAGCCTGGCTGTCAGGCTCCCCAGAAGCCGTGGGGTTACCTCACTTGCCACCAGGTTGCAAAGACATGTAGCTCATTTAACTGTGCCAAAGGCTCTCGGGAAGCTAGGCCTAGTAGGCAGAGGGCGAGTGGTCTTCTGGGCAGGAAGGACTCCATCCCCAAGGCCCCAAAGCTCTAAGTGTTGAATGAGGAGCCATTCACCCAGTGCAGCAGGAGAACTACAGAGCGTTTAGCTGGAAGAGTGTGAGGGAAAAGGGGAGGACAGCTCACGAAGGACCGTGGGGTCCTGGCTTCCTCTCCAGGCACCTGCAGGCAGTGCAGCTGGTCTGAGGCCATTAGAACAAGGGCTCACAGACCTCGTATGTCCCACATCACAAAAATTATTTTTAAAAAATGGAAGGACTGCTGACATGGGGTTGACAGCATTTTGTTTTGCCTTGAAAGAGCAGTAAAACCATTTCCAAAGCAACCTGAGTGCGCATCTACAGATGAATAGATAAAAAAACATGTCACACACACACACACACACACACACACAATGAAATATTACTCAGTCAGAGAAAAGAATGAAATAATGCCACTTGCAGCAACATGGATGGACTTAGAGATTCTCATATTAAATGAAGTTAAATCAGAAAGAGAAAGTAAATGCTATGTGATATCACTTGACACGTGGAATCTAAAACACGACACAAAAGAACTAATTTACAAAACAGAAACAGACTCACAGGCATAGAGAACAGACTGATGGGAGAGGAAGGGGATGGATGGGGAATTTGGGAGGAGCAGATGTGAACTATTATATATGGAATGGATAAGCAACAAGATCCTACTGTCTAGCACAGGCAACTGTCTTCAACCCCTGTGATAAGCCGTAATGGACAAGAATGTGAAAAAGAATGTATATATGTATATAACTGAATCACTTGGCTGTCCACCAAAAATTAACACACTTTAAGTCAATTATATTTCAATAAAATACATTTTTAAAAAGATGCAGTACACTCACACAATGGAGTATTACTCAGCCAAGAAAAAGAATGAAATTTTGCCATTTGCAGCAACACGGGTGAACTTGCAGGGCAATGTGCTAAGTGAAATAAGTCAGACAGAGAAAGAAAAATACTGTGTGACACCGCTTATATGTGGAAGCCAAAAAATTCAACAAACTAGTGAATAGAACAAAAAAGAAGCAGATACAGAGAACAAACTCATGGTGACCAATGAGAAGAGGAAAGTAGGGAGGGGCAACATAGCGAAAGGGGATTAAGAGGTACAAACTATTTAGGTATTCAACAAGCTACAAAGTTATATGGTGCAACTCGAGGAATACAGCCAATATTTTATAATAACTATAAATTGGGTATAACCTTTAAAAATTGTGAATCACAGAGTTCCTGCCCTGGCACAGTGGAAACAAGTCCAACTAGGAACCATGAGGTTGCGGGTTCGATCCCTGGCCTTGCTCAGTGGGTTAAGGATCAGGCGTTGCCGTGAGCTGTGGTGTAGGTCACAGACGCGGCTCAGATCCTGCGTTGCTGTGGTGTAGGATGGCAGTTGTAGCTCCGACTGAACTCCTACAAAACGTCCTTATAAAAGGGGGACATTTGGATGTAGACACAGACACAAAGGGGACGCCCTATGGAGATGAAGACAGCCAGCTAGAAGCCAAGGAGAGAGGCCAGGAATAAATGCTCCTGTGTAGCTCTGAAAAGGAACCAGCCCTGCTGACACTGTGATTTCTGACCTCCAAGGACTGTAAGACAGTACATTTCTTTTCTTTCCTTTCAAAGCTGCACCTGCAGCATATTGAGGTTCCTAGGCTAGGGGCTGAATCGGAGACGTGGCTCAGATCTGCCGTTGCTGTGGCTGTGGTGTAGGCCAGCGGCTACAGTTTCTATTCGACCTCTACGCCACAGCCACACCAACATGGGATCTGAACTGCATCTGCGACATACACCACAGCTCATGGCAATGCTTGATCCTTAACCCGCTGAACGAGGCCAGGATACTAAAACCCACTTCCCCATGGATACTAGTCGGGTTTGTTAACCGCTGAGCCACAATAGGAACTCCACACTTCTCTTTTTTAAAATGTTATTATTATAGTTGATTTACAGTATTCTATCAATTTCTGCTGTACAGCAAAGTCATACATATATATATATACACACACATGCATGTATATATTCTTTTTCTCATATCATCTTCTATCATGTTCTGTCACAAGTGTTTGGGTATAGTTCCCTGTGCTATCCACGCTTATTCAGTCTAAATGTAATAGTTTGCATTTACTGACCCCAGACTCCCCGTCCATCCCACTCCCTCCCCCTCCCCCGGCAACCACAAGTCAGCTCCTGTTTTGTAGATAGGTTCATCTGTGCCATATCTTAGATTCTACGTATAAGTGATTATCGTATGGTATTGAGACAATGCATTTCTCTATTGTCTTACACAGGCCACCCAGACGGTGGCACTTTGGCATGGCAGCCCTAAGAAACAAAGGTGGCCTTCATTCTGCTTTTTACTTTCCACTGTCCATCCCAAACTCTCTTTACCGCTTGCAAAGCCAGAAACCAGGAGGGTAGTTATGACATGCATGTGTATTCAGGACTGGCAGTGCTGGAGAGAACAGCCAACGCTGTACCTCCAGTACCACCAGTAAGAGAAAGTCTGAGTAATGATCCTCCTGGATCTCGACCTCAACCAGCCACAGATGGCCTGTGTGTCTTTGACAAGTTGCTGGCCTTCTCTGGGCTTTGGTTTCCTCAGCTGTAAACTGAGGCTGTTAACTGTTGATTACTAGGGGCTGAGAGGAAAAGGGGAAACGGAGAATTCTTGTTTAATAGGTATAGAGTTTTAGTTTTACAAAATGAAAGTTCTTGGAGGAGTTCCCTTGTGGCCTAGTGGGCTAAGGGCTCAGCATTGTCACTGCTGTGGCTCGGGTTCAATCCCTAGCCAGGGGACTTTTGTATGCTGCAGGCACAGCCGAAAATTGTTTTAAAGAAAGAAAAAAGTTCTGGAGAAGGATGGTGATGACACAACATTATGAATGTATTTAATACCACTGAACTGTATGCTTAAAAATGGTTAAAAGATGGTAAATTTTATATTATGTAAACTCTAACCATAATGAAAAAATGGGTGGAAAAATAAGGCTGTTAGGCTTGAAATCTTCCAACTGTTCTGTTTATGACATAGCACTTTAGGTCATCAGGAATAAAAATATTCTGCTGCCTCCCACACTCTGCACACTTGGGTGGCAAAGCTGATTTCGATTCTCCTAATTATCTGGGCCACGGATGGTTCTGCCTCATGCTCAAGATGAGTCTTTTAAAATCTGAGCCTCTGCTGGTTTTACAGATGGTTATCTGTGAAAATTTATCTATTGTAGTCTTGGTGTGTGTGTGTGTGTGTGTGTTTACCTGCCTGACTTCACAAGGGTGCTGTCTGGCCAGTGTCAGGATGACTGAGTCCCAGCAGCGCTCGGCTAGACTTGAACCAGAGCCCCAAATACCGTCTATAAATCCTCCTTGGACCGTGGGTGACGGAAGTCAGCAGACACTGAGCCACTGGTGTGTTCCAAAGGTTCCAGAACTAAACATTGGTTCTCTGGTTCCCTGCCTGGCATCTGGCCTTCATTAGGTTATAAAAAATAGTTTATGGCCCTTTTGGTTGGAACAATAACTTTTACAACGTTCATGGTGGTTGAGTGGTTATCAGAAAAAGCAAGCCAGCCAGCCCAGCTCTGCATCCTGGCTATTTATCGTGGGTGGTGCCCGCCATATGTGTTAGCCCTTCGATCTTACATCAGCCCTGTAAAGCAGGTGTTATGACTGTTGTTTTCAGATTTAGCTCAGAGAGGCTTAGAGACTTTACTGAGCTCACACAGCCCACAGAGCCTGGGATCAAATCTGGGTTTTTGGACTCCTGGGCCGGCACTCTTTGTTCTTTTCTCCTTTTCAATGCTACCTAGCCAGTGTTGGTGACAGTTCTACTTGTTAAATATTTATTTTATATTTTTCTTTCTAGGACCGCACCTGCGAAAGCTCCCAGGCTAGGGGTTGCGAAACAGAGCTGCCGCTGCCGGCCTGTGCCACAGCCAGGCAACAATGGATCTTCAGCCTGCACTGCAGCTTGCGGGAACTCGGGATCCTTAACCCACTGAGTGAGGTCAGGGTTCGAACCCAAAACCTCATGGATACTAGTCGGATTCTTAACCCGCCGACCCACAATGGGAACTCCTAAAATCTTATTTTTTTAGCTCAGTTAAACCCTGGGCGCCTGCACCTCTGTAAGCTAATGCCTCCCTCTCCCCTGGAAAGAGGCTGCTTCTCTGTTGGAATCGCTAGACTACACTGTGCGAGGACCGGGGCTGCCAAGCAGGGGTTTCATAAACAGGGGTTCAGAGGATGAGCAGTTGAGCCCCAGTGCAGTGTAGAATCTGGCTTCCTCCAACTAGTTTCTCGTCCGCCTTCTGCAGCGGGGAGGGGGGGCTGGAGTGCCACCTGGAGGCCCCTGTCCTGGAGGTCCTGCGTCCCCAGCTGCTGGGAGCTCTGTCTCCAAATGCACTTGGCTGTCAGCCCCTTCAGGCTTTGCTTGAGCCGCAGAAAGCTGGCTGGTGCAAGGTCAGACCCTTTCCGTGGCGGCCACGTCTAGTGGGGACAGTGAAAAGGCTTGGTCAGCTCAGTCCCAAGGAAGACGATGGGGAATCGTCTTGGCTCCTGGGTTCCCTGTGGGGTCACCAAGGCAACTGTGGGACCCCATCTTCTCCCGCTCCCAGCCCCACTTCCTCCTCTCCTCCTCAGGGGACGGTCCCATGACAGCCCTCCACAAACATCCGGTCCACGCGTCCTTCGGAGTCTGCTTCCCAGGGGACCCGCCGTGCACCAGCACCCACCGGCCCCTTCTCCCTGGGAAGGATAGCCCTTCCAAGGCCCCTCTGCCCCCGGAGGGCAGTGAGCTTCTCAGGCATCTGGGAAAGACAATACCTAAGGAAACGTAATTGCCGAGGCTCTTAAAAATCAGGCTCTGCAGGGTCCTGACGTTGCGGGGGATTTGAGACGAAAAAAGTTCATGACCCCTTGGCTCAGCAGGTGGAAGTGACTTTATTATTTGTAAGTGAAATTCTGAGAAGCGGCTCTTGGTTAACTGGATTCCTTCAGAATATCACCGCCCGTGCCCTGCCCTCCCCACGGCACCTCCCCCAGAAACGAAGGATATCACTTAGGAGCTTCTGGTGGCAAGTAACAGAAGTAATGACCCAGTTTAACAACAATAACAACAGAAGCCAGAAGCGAAAATTTATTTTAAGGTGTTTCACGAAACCTAAGGTCAGAAGCGCTGCCAGGGAGTTCGCGTTGCGACTCAGTGCAAAAAGGACCCGATGTTGTCTCCGTGAGGACAGGAGGTTCGAACCCCAGCCTCACTAAGTGGATTAAGGATCTGACGTCGCCATAAGCTGTGACATAGGTCATAGATGCAGCTTGGATCTGGTGTTACCGTGGCTGTGGCATGGGCTGCAGCTGCAGCTCCAATTTGACCCGTGGCCTAGGAACTTCCATCCGTATACCGCAGGTGAGGCCATATAAAAAAGAAAGAAGGAAAGAAGGAAAGAAGGAAAGAAAGAAAGAAAGAAAGAAAGAAAGAAAGAAAGAAGGAAGGAAGGAAGGAAGGAAGGAAGGAAGGAAGGAAGGAAAGGAAAGGAAAGGAAAGGAAAGAAGGAAGGAAGGAAGGAAGGAAGGAAGGAAGGAAGGAAGGAAAGGAAAGGAAAGGAAAGAAGGAAGGAAGGAAGGAAGGAAGGAAGGAAGGAAAGGAAAGGAAAGGAAAGAAGGAAGGAAGGAAGGAAGGAAGGAAAGAAAGAAAGAAAGAAAGAAAGAAAGAGAAAGAAGGAAGGAGAGAAAGAAATGAAGGAAGGGAGAAAGAAAGAAAAGAAAGGAAGACTGCCAGGACGCAGAAAGGGATCGGATGCACAACCTGGGACCTCTGTCCCTGAATTCCACATCCGTGTGCGTATGCATGAATGTTTCTGCACATGTGTGAATGTGTGCACATTCTGGGTTAAGTGCCTCACGGTGGCCAGTTGCCAATTGTCCATTCCTGGATTTCTCTATAAACAGTTTAACCACATCAAGATACTAACTGGACTCTTTCTTGGACTCAATCCGAAATTCCTGGGAGATACAATTTTTATTTGTGGGTTTTGTTCAGATATTAACTTCTGATGCAATTGGGCAAGGAGGCTGGGGAGGATCACACAGTCCAAACCTGCTGCCTGGACCCAACCCTGGGGATGTGGTCCACGGACCCAACGCTCGGATGTGGTCCACAGCCCCAAAAGTGGGAGCTCCCAGCCAGCCTTGGAGACTGTGACCGATTTTCAAGTGCTAAGACCAATTTTAACTAGGCGGCTTGCTTTGTTATTCGACCTAGGTAACAATGGTTAGGTTGGAGGTTAAAATCACTAATCCCTTGCCTTGCATGTGAGTTGACCAAGCAAGCCTCGCCTGAACTCCTCTTAGTGCACAACCCTGTAAGGCACACTCCTGCCTTCGTGAACACACAGCCTAACAAAGGACTAAAGGGTGAGGTAAAAAGTTAATAAACTGTGACATCTGATAGGAACCTCCTTGTTCAAGATGAAAGGCTATCAGTTGTTGAATGATTGCTATGTAACAAGTATATTAGATAATCTCTAAACTTCACAAATTTGTCAGGAGATATTATTATATGCCCATTTTTTATTTTTTATTTTTGCTTTTTAGGGCCATACCCATGGCATATGGAGCTTCCCAGGCTAGGGGTCAAATCGGAGCCACAGCTGCCGGCCTGCACCACAGCCACAGCCCTGCCAGATCCGATCCACATCTGCAATCTACACCACAGCTCACAGCAACACAGGGTCCTTTACCCACTGGGCGAGGCCAGGGATCAAACCCGAGTTCTTGTGGATACTAGTTGGATTCATTACCACTGAACCACAATGGAAACTCCCCCTATGCCCATTTGTCTAAAAAACAGGAAACTGGCCTTCCCTGATGGCTTAGCATTTAGGATGTGGTATTGTCACCGCTGTGACTCGGGTCATAGCTGTGGCACAGTTTGATCTCTGGCCCTAGAACTTCTGCACACCATGGACAAGGTCACAAAAACAAAACAAACAACCAAAAAAAACAAAGGAAAAAAATCCACGAAACTGATGCTCCAGGAAGTTAAAAGATCCAAAATCACATGGATAGTAAGTGGCAGAATTTAGGATATGACTGCAAATCCAGTCAGCTCTAAAGCCAGTAGTCTTCCCAGAACAATGTACCACCTTCTAAATAACTAATAGATTACACAATTACAACCTCAATAATTCATAAACTGCATGATTCAGTTTGCCATTAGAGGCTACGTGATGCCAAAACCATTCAAAGAAACACCGAAATCCTTTGTCAGTCACGAGCAGGCCAGACTTTAGTCTAGACGGATTCCCAGTAATTTATGGGCTGGGAAGACCTCACTAAATTAATTCACTATTCCTGTTCTGCGCTTATTAATTGCTTTGACAATTGTCCAGATGCTTGTGTGGACTTGGCCCAGGCATATGGTGCAAACCATGAGTGACACGGGGGAGGAGGAGGGTCCGGGTGCCTTGTCCTCAGGGCCGCTGATTGAGGCAGGGAAGGGGGGCAGGCCCAGCCGGGGGCCAGTGTGTCTCCTGCACAAGATGGTGCTGGAAATGGCACTGGATTTAGAGCCCAAACAGCTCGCTTTTTGCTCTAAGACTGATCCTTTTTTGGCCGTGCCTATGGTACATGGAAGCTCCCCAGCCAAGGCTCAAACCCGCACCACATCAGCTACCCGAGCCATTGCAGTGACAATGCCAGGTCCTTAAACTGCTGTGTCACAAGGGAACACCCTCTAGTAATGAGTCTTAACAATGCTGGGACTCAGGCAGAGTAGTCATTCCCCAGCTCTGAGCTCCAACTTCATCTTAAAACGGTCTTATTAAATCCAACTTGTTTCCTTCTGTATGGTAATAATAGCCATTACTAGTGTGTGGCAATCACAGTTACCATGCAACAATAGCAGTTCGATTTTTTTTTCTTTTTTTTTCCTTTTTTTTTTTTTTTTGCTTTTTAGGGCCACACCTGAAGCTTATGGAAGTTCCCAGGCTATGGGTCCAATCGGAGCTACAGCCGCTGGCCTACACTACAGCCACAGCAACACAGGATCCTAGCCGCATCTTTGACCTACACCACAGCTCATGGCAGCACCAGATCCTTAACCCACTGAGAGAGAACAGGGATCGAACCTGCAACTTCATGGATGCCAGCTGGGTTTGTTACCGCTGAGCCACAATGGGAACTCCCCATAGCGGTTATATTTAATGGGTACTTTTGTTTGCCTTCCTCACAACCCTAAGAGGTTGATCATATTCTTAGCCCCATTCTACAGATGCAGCCACAGAGAGCTCAGGGATGACATAGTGCACTCCAAACCAAGCCTACCTTGGGAACAGAGCTTAGTCTGGATGGTTTATCGCTGGGAGATCATCATTACTGCCCTGTAAGGCCCTAATCCAGGAAGCCCAGGGCGTGACCTATGCAGCTGGGGAGGGGAACAGAGACTCCGAGCCCTGCCACCTCACCTTCCTCGTCATCACCAGGGAAACGAGCTCACCCTTGCTGTTGCCATAGAAACCATCTAAGCCGCTCTCTTTCTGTCACCTTCACCATGGAGACAGCCAACTGGAAAGCAGCTCCTAGAGTGGGAGGAGGTCCCCACAGAGGGTGAGGGGAGAGTGGGCCTCCAGACACTCCTTTGTTGCCTGTAAGGCAGCATCCAGCAGAAACCTGGGACTGGAAATTCCCACTCCACTAAGGAATGCGGAGGCATTCCTGGAGCTGGGCAGAAATACAATGTCAAAGCCAGGATGTCCCTGGGGAAGCATAGGTTAGAAGAATTGTTTTCTGCATTTATTTCTAGAGGCTGCCTTTCCTATGCCATCCATTGTCCAGTTCAAAGGAAATGCCCAAATCTTCATGTCTTACAAATGCTGAAAATCTGCCTGGCCAAGTCTTCTGTCCAATTTTGCTTCCAACCTGCTGGACGACATTGGGTAACTCAAGGGCATCTCCCTGGTACTTGTCAAATAAAGTGGCTGGGCCAGCTCAGTGGTGCTCAGATGTCCAGATTTCCAGATCAGTTCTTTAGAAAACATGAGACTGCAGGCTAGGTTGCCAGATTTTTATTTTGCAAGATAAGGATATAAACATTTAAAAACTATGTTTACAAGTCAACTTAACTACAAAACAAAAACAGACTTAGATATAGAGAACAGACTTGCGGTTGCCAAAGGGGAAGGGGGCTGGGGAGAGGGAAGGCCTGGGAGTTTGGGGTTAGCAGATGCAAACTATGATATATAGAATGGATAAACAACAAGGTCCTACTGTAGAGTATAGGGAATTATATTCAATATCCGATGATAAACCATAATGGAAAATATATGGAAAAAATGTGTAGCTGAGTCACTTTGCTGTACAGCAGAAATTAACATAACATTGTAAATCAACTATACTTCAAGATATTTAAAAAGAAAAAAACTGGTTTTAATCTCCAGAGGAAGGAGGTGCTATGGTCAAGGGCATGAAATGAAATCAAACAGCTGACCTCAGGTCCTGACTCCGTGACATCCTCCTGCAGAACGCGCGCTGGCTAAATCTCCATGTCTCAGCTTCTTGGAAGTAAAAATTGAACTGGAGTTCCTGGGTCAGGGTTAAGGATTCCCGAGTTGTCACTGCCGTGGGGCGGGTTCCAGCTCTGGCTTGGGAACTTCCACACGTGGCGGGTGTGGCCAAAAAAAAGAAGAAATGCTGAATGTTAACAGGATCGCCATCATTTCATACAGGAGATTTCCTTTTTTTTCCTTCTTGTTAAGGCACACCTGCCACATTATGGAAGTTCCCAGGCTAGAGGCTGAATCAGAGCTGCAGTGGCCAGCCTACACCACAGATACAGCAATGCAGGATCCAAGCCGCATCTGTGATCTACACCACAGTTCACGGCCACGCTGGATCCTTAACCCGCTGAGCAAGGCCAGGGATCAAACCTGAGTCCTCTTGGATACCAGCTGAGTTTTTGTTTGTTTGTTCGTTTTTGGTCTTTTTGCCTTTTCTAGGGCCGCACTCGCAGCATACGAAAGTTCCCAGGCTAGGGGTCTAATCGGAGCTGTAGCGCCAGCCTACACCACAGCCACAGCAACGCGGATCCAAGCCCATGTCTGCAACCTACACCACAGCTCATGGCAACAGTGGATCCTTAACCCACCGAGCAAGGCCAGGGATTGAACCCGCAACCCCATGGTTCCTAGTCAGATTCGTTAACCACTGAGCCACGACAGGAACTCCCACCAGTTGAGTTCTTAACCCTTTGAGCCACAATGGAAACACTCCACAAAGGAGATTTTTAACAAATAAAGCTTAAAAAAATTAAAAAAGGAAGCCAAAAGGACAATGTTTAAACTGGATTCATTTAGCTTTTGGAAAAAGTCACTCTATTGTCCTCACTGATTTCCCCGGCCGTCAGGGTGGGACTGAGAACCTCTGAATTCTGTGATATTTAGGTTCTGCCTGCTCTGAGAGGCAATGCTTGTGTAATTCTCAGCAGCCCTGAGTAGCCAAAGGAGTGTCCAGGGGCCCCTAGCCAAAGACGAGTGACACATCGGGTGCCTTAGTGGCGGTCCTGAAGCTGAGGCAGCCCTGGTCCCACGCATGGTCTCAGGAAACGAGGACCCACGGGGGCGCCATCCTCTCCCAGCCTCCTCCCTGCCCCTCTGACGTCAGGGTTCAGCCACCTGCGGTCCTAGGGCCCTGGTCTGGGACGCGGAGTCTCTCACCGCCCCGATTCGTCCTCCTCCGCTGTTTGGCCCGGTTCCCCGGCTGCCGCCCTGGGCTGCAGGGACGTGCGGAGCCCTCCACGCAGACGGCGACTCGGGAGGCCCCGGCTTCCTGTCCCGGCTCCCTCCGCCTCTCCCCACCGGGACCCGGGTGGCAGCCGCGGGCCGAGGATCAGCAGACACCAGGAGCCAAGGAGCCGGCTCTCAGAATCCAGAAAAGCTTCAGGGTCAGAGCGAGTAAGCAACTGCGCCTCCGGGCCCTGGGTTATTCTGTGCTGCGGAAGAGGGGCGGACTCGTCCACGCCGCAGACGGGCTGAAATAATCTGTGGGCAGAACATCTATCCAGAAGTGGGTCCAGCTTTAGTGAGGCCTGAAGCTTATTCGGTTTGAAGGGGCCTTTTTAAGAAGCAGAGTACAAATTTACCAAAACGAAACTGAACGTGGAAAGGGATGTTTACTTAGGAGAAAGAAGTCACAACAAATTACATTTTTTTTTCCTTTTAGGGCCACACCCGCTGGTGTTCAGAAGTTCCCAGACCAGGGGTCCAAACAGAGCTACAGCTACTGGCCTATACTGGCCTATACCACAGCCACAGCCACAGCCACAGTAATGTGGAATCTGGGCCGAGTCTTTGAACTCAGCTCATGGCAATGCCACGTTCTTAACCCACTGAGCAGGGCCCGGGATCAAACCTGCATCCTCATGGATATTAGTCGGGTTCGTTACCACTGAGCCACAATGGGAACTCCAGCAAATTAAAAAAAAAAAAACAAAAACAAAACCTGGAGTTCCCGTCTTGGCTCAGCAGAAACGAATCTGACTAGTATCCATGCGGATGAGGGTTCGATCCCTGGCCCTGCTCAGTGGGTTAAGGATCTGGTGTTGCTATAGTCGGACTGGTGACTGCTGAGCCACAACAGGAACTTCCTGGAAGTCCACATTCTTATGTTTAAAATGAATGCTTGAGTTCCAGTCGTGGCTCAGTGGTAACGAACCCCGACTAGTATCCATGAAGACTCCGGTTCGATCCCTGGCCTCACTCAGTGGGTTAAGGATCCTGTGTTGCCATGAGCTGTGATGTAGGTTGCAGGTGCGGCTCAGACCCCAGGTTACTGTGGCTGTGGTGTAGGCCGGCAGCTGCAGCTCTGATTCGACCCCTAGCCTGGGAGCCTCCGTATGAAGTGGGTGTGGCCCTAAAGAGGCAAAAATAAATAACCAACCAAGCCAACAAACTTAAATAACTGATCTTCTATCCTCCTACCCTGAGCAGCTGCAAGGTCAAGTTCAAATTCAGAATTCTCAGAATCTTCGGAGTTCTGCATTAGAATGTGTCGCGTGGGGAGAGCCGCTCTGTGCCCCAGCTCACTGTCCGTCTCCTCCACCAGGAGGGAGCTCTGCGGCTGTGTGTCCACAAGCCCATGGCCACTGGCTCTTAGCTGTGGGGAGCTGGCCTCACCAACCACATCCTCGGGCGTGGTTGCTCCCCGGCTTCCAGTTGGGTTTGGCCAACAGGAGGCCCCCAGGGGAGACGGGAGGGGGTGGGAGCACAGAGCAGTGGGGTACTCATTTCTCGGGTTTGGCAACGCTCCTGTTCGCGTCCCTTGCCTGCGGGTGCAGCTCTCACTGAGCTCCGCAAGCGCTCCCTCTCCCTGCCCCTCCAGGCCAACGGGCAGAGGGGCTTTCCTGCCCTTGCTGGTCCCCGGAGGCTTCATTTCCCACCCTGGTTTCGCTGAGCCTGCTTACACCTCTGTAATCGTCCCTTCATTACACGCCCATGAATCACCTCTTTGAAGAACGCCATCTGTTTCCTGCTGGAAGCCTGGATGGCAGAGCTGTTGTTACCATCACTTTTAGTTTAAGACTCGTGTCTGGCTCCCCCTGTGGTCCTACGGAGTCAGCAATCTTTCCAAGCCTCAGTTTCCTCATCTGTTAAATGGGAATATTGTACTCCAGCTTTTCCTACTTCAGAAGGGTATCGGGAGAATTAAATGAGTTAATACAGGTGAAAATACCCTGGGGAAAAAAAGTGCTGTATCACCAAACACACACACACACACACACACACACCCATATATATATACACACATATATGCATAATACACACACACATATATACGCACATAATTATTCTATTATTAGAATTATTAAAGGTAAGAATAGCACTAAAGCTGTTCTTGTCCAGAAATTTCCTCTGGTCCCTTGCACCGACTGAGTCTTCAGGCCCTGGCAAAACAGTTATCCTTTTGTTGCAAAGTTCTGTGCTGCTAGCAGCTGCAACTTAGTGACCAGAGAAACCACTTCTGAGAGCTGCTGCCACCACATTTTGACAGATGAGCACAGTGGGCCCAAGGCTAGGGGTCTAATCGGAGCTGTAGCCACCGGCCTACACCACAGCTCACGGCAACACCAGATCCTTAACCACTGAGCGAGGCCGTGGTTCGAACCCGCAACCTCACGGTTCCTAGTCAGATTCATTAACCAGTGAGCCATGACGGGAACCCCCCCTCCCCGCCTCTTAATCAAGTGTTTCTGCTGGCCCTTCTTCCCAGCCCATCCTTTCCAGCAGGCTGCCAAGGGAGGGACACCAGGATTCACAAGGGTAATCGGTGACTTCAGTGTGATCAAGTGATCTCTGCCCCCAAAATCAGAAGTCAGTACCCCTGGAGCTGCAGAAAGAACGGTTGATCTATTTCCTTTCGAAAGCTGACCCACAGCATCATTTGCACATCTGGGTTACATGGGCTTCTACGGTCTAGCCTAGGAATCAAAGCCCTCAATAATTACATGGTACCCGTGGGAAAGTCTGTTCTGATCTCACAGTCTGACATCAGTGGGCCTTTGAA
Organism: Catagonus wagneri; assembly: GCA_004024745.2. Taxonomy (NCBI): domain Eukaryota; kingdom Metazoa; phylum Chordata; class Mammalia; order Artiodactyla; family Tayassuidae; genus Catagonus; species Catagonus wagneri. The sequence goes on from PVHT021183517.1 coordinate 6,237,017, forward strand.
CAGGGACCAGCCTGAGGTTGGGAAAGGCCTGAATTAACTGTAGTCAAACTTGTCAAATCTGACAGTGAGGCTCTCGTTGGAAAGCTGGGTGGGCTTTGGAGAAGGAGAGAGGAAGGAAGAGAAATATAGGTGGCACGACAGTGTGACAGCACTGGGAAAGGGCAGGGGGACTGCAGCATGCGTGGTGACATTCTGTGACAGTCACCAGACATCTCAAAAAGAAAGGTTCCCCAGAGCTCATCTCCACCAAGAGACTCCCTACCATCATCCCCCTTTTATTTCTTGCTTTTTTAGGGCCACACTTGCAGCAGGTGGAAGTTCCCAAGCTAGGGGCTGAGTTGGAGCTGCTAGCCTAAGCCACAGCCACAGCAACTCGGGATCCCAGCCGCGTCTGCGACCTACACCACAGCTCATGGCAACGCCAGATCCCCAACACACCGGGTGAGGCCACGGATCGAACTCGAATCCTCATGGATTCTAGTTGGATTCGTTTCAGCTGCGCCACAACGGGAGCTCCAGTCGTCTCTTTTCTGTCTGGTTCCTTTAACGAAAAATATTATCTGAGGCCCACACTCCCCGGAACTTCTCCTCAGGAGAAGCTATGAGAGCAGGCGTGCGAGAGGGAGGCTATGAGATTTCAGCCCGTCCCACGGACATGAGACACAATTGTCTATAGAGATTTGTATTATAGCCAAGTGCTAGGGCATATATTTATCTGTGCCTGAGATTTTTATCCCTTTTTAAAGAAAAAGCCACACATTTAGCCTAAAGACAAAGTGGAAAAAATGTACTGTTCAACAAATATTTAGGATGGTTGCTCAGAATGTTTGAAATGATGAACTGTGTGAAAAAACAAAAATGCCTGTGGCCAATTGTCAGCAGGCTATATTTGGGGGTCCAGATCCAGGGGCCCCTGCCAACTGAGTTCACACAGCGGTAGTGTTTTTCCATGTCTATTTATAACTATCCACACATTCACACACGAAAAATGCAGTGGACATCCGACTTAGTTTTTAAGTGACTAAAATGTCCTAAATGTATCAGGTTGCAGCACGCGAGAGCTTTTATTGCAGCCGTGATTAGTCTTTCTCACTGTGGAAGGGATTAATCAATGTGCAGAAAACAACGTAACAGGATCCTTTGGGAATCTGAAAGTATGAAAACAACCTTTTCAAAATCTTGCCCCTTTAAAGAAAGTGGAATTAACTTCAACAAAACTTTATTGGACACCCACCATGTGAACAGGCTAACTCAAGACCAAAATATGAGGAAGACACAGTCTCCGGTCCCAAGAGTTATCTGGAGTTTCAGATAGTGGAATAAAATAAATGAAAGGGGAGATCATGCCTTAACAGAACTGCTGATGAATGTATGAGGCACACAGATGAGAGAATGAACAGAAAGGGCATTTGACTATTTTCCAGCATCCGTTCTTCCTGCTCCCTTTAGGGTGACACGTGGTTTCAGAGAAGTAGCTGCTCCCCGCCCAGCTTTGGATGTTGAACACATGACCTAGCTTGGCCAATCGATGCTCTCCGTTTCCCTGGGCACAGTTATTGGCTCAGAGGCAACCATGCCCTCTCGGCTGGGCCAATCGGAGTGAGGATCAAGCCTTCTCTTAGAAATGCTACAACAGACTAATCTTGCTGTTGCTTGCAAAAGAAGAAACCTCAAGAGCTGCTGAAGGCTATTTTGTACCTATGAGGTGAATTAGCCTTCAGAGTGGTCGATGGATGGTAGTGAATGAAGAGACAGAAATAAACTAGTCCCTGAGTCACCAGAATATTTCTTACCTAACAGCATTTGTATTCTCGAGGTTTCAGTCACATGAGATAGTACCCTCCTCTTCTTGCTGTACGTCAGTTTGAGTTGGGTATTTTGAACTTCCAATGGAAATCGTCCATACCAAAATCATTCCAGAATGAAATAGGATGTACTTCCTGGAGGAGGTGGCTAATGACCTAACACCTGAGGGTGAGGACTCGGACCAGTGATATGGGAGAAGACAACGATGTTCCTGGTGGCTGAACAGTTAGTTGTCTGCACCTGGAGAGGGGATGCGCCTTATTCCCACCAAGCCGACCCTGGAAAGGCTGGACTGGGTGAGATCACGGCCCAGTGAAGGACGGGCTAGAACATTTGGTCTTAATTTTGTAGGTTATGCTTGTGTGGGTGCCATGGGAGGCGGCTCCTTGCTTCCTCAAATGCCTTCCCAGGTACCAAAAGTTCATTTAATGCATTAGAATTCGTGGTTTACATGATGATAGACCAAACTTTATAGCAAACGCAAGACGAAGCCAGAATCTTCCAGGAAAAAAGGAGAGACAGACCATACTAGTTTCCTAGGGCCGTCATAATAAATTACCACAAACTGGGTGGCTTAAAACAATAAAAATTTAATTCTCACACAGCCTGGAAACTGGAAGTCCTCAATCAAGGCGTCAACAGGATCATACACCCACAAAAGGCTCTACGAAGGGTCTTTATTGCCTCTTCCAACTTCAGGTGGCCCCAGACGCCATACGGCAGCTTGACTGTTCTCTGCCTCCGTCTTCAGGTGGCCTTCTTCCCTCTGTCTCCCTGTGTCCTCTCCCTTGAAGGACATCAGTCATTGGATTTAGGGCCCACCCTAACTCCAGGATAATTTCATCTTGAGATATTTAATTCACGACATCTGCAAAGACTCTGAGAATATGATCACGTTCTGAGGATCCAAATGGCACGGATTTTGAGGGGAGACACTGTTTAACCCACTACACTGACCAAAACCTAAAGCCAACTTATGCCGGTTAAACCATGAGTCCCCCTCCTGATGGCTGCACTGGGGCCTCTGTGGGCATTGCCCTCAGTCCCCCTGTGAGCCCCTCAGATGTTCCCACCTTAAAAATCAGAATAACTGATGTATTGAGAACTTGTGCTGTAAGAAATGCTGCACTAAAAGCTTCCTCTCCGAGTGTTGGTACCCTCCACCCCGACCCCGGCATCTGACAGGCATGAATTTTCAAGTGAAGAAAACAACAAGGAAGAAGGAAAGACATGGTTGGAAGGCCTTAGAACCCCACTGTACAGATTCGGCTTTAAAAAGCACAGTGAGGAGTTCCTGTTGTGGCTCAGCGGAAACGAATCTGACTAGCATCCATGAGGATGCAGGTTCGATCCCTGGCCTCATTCGGTGGGTTAATGATCTGGCGTTGCTGTGAGCGGTGGTGTAGGTCGCAGGTTTGGCCCAGATCTGGCATTGCTGTGACTGTAGCATAGGCCAGTGGCTATAGCTCTGATTCAACCCCTAGCCTGGGAACCTTCATACCTCCATATGCCAAAGGTGTGGCTCTAAAAAGACACACACACACACACACACACACAAAGGCAAAGTGAGGAGTTCCCTGGTGGCTCAGTGGGTTAAAGATCTGGCATTGTCCCTGCTGTGGCTCGAGTCACCTGCTGTGGCTCGGGTTTGATCCCTGACCCTGGAACTTCTTCATGCCACTGGAAAAAAAAACAAAAACAAAAACAAAACTAAAAAGGAGTTCCCACTGTGGTTCAATGGGTTAAGAATCCAGCTGTAGTGGCTCGGGTTGCTGCAGAGGTGTGGGTTCAGTCCCTGGCCCCGAAGCAGTGAGTTAAAGTCTCCAGCATTGCTGCAGCCGCGGTGTAGATCACAGCTGTGGCTCAGATTCAGTCCCTGGCCTGGGAACTTCTATATGCTGTGGGTGTGGCCATTAAAAAAAAAAGAAAAAAGAAGAAAAGTGATAGTGCCAGGATGTAAGGATACCCTTTCAAATTCCAAACTTTTGTCGTTGGCCTCTTTCATACAGTTTTCTTGGCTCAGAAGGACAAAAACAAAAGATAGGATGATAAACTATCCTGACTAATAAAAGTCTAATAAACTATCTTGACTCTTGGCTATCCTGATGGCTAAGTTAAGGGAGAAAAAGAGAGATTAACTGCCCAGTATGTATGAAACCCTGAGCTTCACCTCTGAATATACAGTTTTCACTTTCAGGGAACTTTAAGGACACAGTGTTGGGAAGACGTAAGCCAACAGATTAATCTCTGAGACATTTTGTTTCCACGCTGAGCGGTGGCCTGACAGTGGTGAGGGCAGGGAAAAAGGAAGCTTTGCGGGAGAACATCATCCAATTTATATATAAAAAAATGAGTGACTCAGTTCTCACAGGGGCCCAGGAGAGAGACTTTGGGTTGAGTCATCATAGATTATTCTCGAATCCAACAGACCAAAGTGATTTTATGGCTCAGAAAGCTCAAAGAATTGGGACGGGATTTCTCAGGGTTTTGGAAATAAGCCAGAATATGTTACCCTTCCCTTGGGCAACATCACAGGGCGTTTGTGCCTGGCACTCTGTGTGCATTTCTGGAAGTCTGGTCTCGAGAGAACTACCGGAATCCCCACTGGCTTCACTGATGGGGGATGCGATCTACACAGAAGTAATTGAAGATGAACCAGTTTAGAGCAGAAACACTGAGATTCAGACCCTTTGGGAAGGACCCTTTCAAGATGGTAGTGTCCGTCTTTGCACCTCCTGGGACTAGGAGACGGAAGCAGTTCTGGGTGTCACTAGTAGGAGCACCGTTTGTCATCCTGGGCTCTCCGCAGCCACGCTGCCCCGCAGGACCCCACGGTGGCGAATTCGGGCTTCTAGTCGAGTTGCCTCAACTTTGAATTCCAGCCGTGCGACCTCGCAGAAGGGACCCAACTGCTCAGACTCAGTTTCCTCCAACATAAAATGAAAAGAACAAGTCTCGCCTCCCGGGGTTATTTCAAGGATTAAATGAGATCGTGTATGTACCTAACATACATAAAGCTTTCTGGCAGCACACCTGACAAATGGAACGTGCATGTCATTATTAATGACGCACGAAAAAGCCAGGTGTTATTATTATTGCCGCATGCTCCTCCCCTCCCCCAAGACTCTTATTTTCATTTCATTGTAATGTCTGAGTTGAGCTTTACAGCTGTTTTGAAGGTTTTTTGGGGTTTTGTTTGTTTGTGTTGGCCATGCCTGTGGCACGTGTAAGTTCCCAAGCCAGGGATCTAACCTGTTTCACAGCAGTGACAATACCAGATCCTTAACCACTGAGCCACCAGGGAACTCCTGTTTTGTATATTTATGTTCTCTTTTTGAAGCAGGGGGGTGGTGTGGTCACGTCCTTGCTGCCAACCTCCTCCTGCTGGGGGCCCTTGTCACAAGTCACCTCCCTCGTCCTGTCTCATTTCGTTCATCCGACATCCACTGGTGACAGAGCACAAAGTAGAAAATCGATGCCAAAAAAAGAGTTCCAGATCAGAGTTTTGAAAACCGAGTGGAGAGGAGCATGAAGCCGTGAAGAAGGCCTGAGTGGAGTGTCCTGGGCGAAGCTATGAACAGGAACGTCAATAGCAAGAGGAGTTTACACAGGCTGCTGGGCCCCTCCCGGACTCACAGCTCATTCTCCATTGCCGTCAGACACCTGCAGACAGCATCACAGAGTCTGCCTGTAGCACGAGAGAAAGATCTGGAAGAATCTCAGAGGTCCTCAAGCTCACACCCTTGGAGCTGCAGATACATAAATTTTGGTGTCTCACACCCAGCAGATCCAGAACACTCAGCGGGTGACATTCCCAGCCAAGACTGCCTCTCCTCCCCGCGGCCCCGTCTCATCTGCTGATGAGACATCTGGGGGTGCTGCTGAAAATCCGGGAGATGTTAAGCCTCCTCCTCCTCGATTGCCTCTCACCTCCACTCCCCCCTAAGAGATTCTGCTCTACAGTAACCACCCCCCAGCCCCACTTTCCATTTCCCTGCCTCGCCTCTGGCTCGAGTTCCTCTGAGCCCTTCCTTAACATTTTCCCGGAACCTTCCGGTAGATGCAGTGCCATTGGTGACTTGAGGGAGGGGGGATTCAGGAAGATGCATCAAACCCGCAGGGCTGGGCGGAAGAACGCGGTCTGGGAAAGGCAGGTGCCCTTGGCCGGAAGAGGCCAGTTGGGGGTTGTGAGATACTTCGGTGGTCTTAGTCCACAGTGCAATTCAGACTAGCGTTATGGTGCACTATCCACGTCCACGACGGCAGAGACCTGCGTGAGTATGAGTGTCAGACCCGAAAGGACTGAGCGATGCTGCAGCTCGTAACCTTTGCAGACACGAAAACTGACCCCGAAGTAAGCGGCTCGCCCAGTGGAGAGCCTCTAAGTTCCTAGATTCAGAGCCTAATATTTTCCCCAGTAAATCACCAGTCTGCAGCTTGGCTAAACATTAGAATCACCTAGAGGGCTTTTTTTTTTTTTAATATTTATGTCTGAGCTTTCCCTTGGAGATTCTGTATGTAGTGCTGCTGCGAGCACTGCGGCACGTGCATCTTTTCAAACTAGAGTTTTCTCTGGATCCCCTGAGATTCTGGTGTAACTGTCCCGAGACAACGCTCAGTTCACTGGACAAGAGCGAGGCTCGCCCTTTCCCTAGTTGAGCCTTTTACCTTCTCTCTGATTCAGTCCCTTCATATGAAATAAGGGGGGGGGGGTGACTATTTCACTTCAAACGAAAAGCAGAATTTAGTTAGTGAATCAGAACACATTCCAACCAAAATGACATGAGAGAAAAATGAGCTCAGTGGTTTCTTAAAAATTCAGCTGTGGATCCCTTTCTCCAAGTGAATTCTCTAGGGTTGGCCCACTATCTAAGCAGTGAAGTTGGGTTGCTACGGGCTTGGGCGGCCCGAGCCGGGGCGGCGGGGACCACAGGGAGAGGCAGGAAGCCCCCGGCTGCTGTGATGAGGTGGGTGGGATGGGTTCCTAGTCGGATTTGATAACCGCTGTGCCATGACGGGAACTCCCTAATGTCTACAATTTAAGAAAAATTAATTGGACCGTAGGCTACTTTATCCATACAGCTGATCACCTGTAACTTTCTTTTTCAATATGCAGTTTAAAAAAAAAATTTTTTTTGTCTTTTTAGAGCCGCACCCTTAGCATATGAAAGTTCCCAGGCTAGGGGTTGAATCGGAGCAGTGCCCACTGGCCTACGCCACAGCCACAGCAACGCCAGATCTGAGCGCATCTGCGACCTACACCAGAGCTCACAGCAATGCCGGATCCTTAACCCGCTGAGCAAGGCCAGGGCTCAAACCCGCATCCTCATGAATACCAGTCAGATCCATTTCTGCTGAGCCATGATGGGAACTCCTACAGTTAAAATTTTTATTTCAGCACATCCTCACTCTGAAAATTCTTCTGAATTCCTTTCTGCTCTTGGCATCCATGTGACATGTGATCATCACACTTGAACTTGTAACCTTGGTCTTGTGAGCGCCTTCAGAACTGACCAGCATATTGGGATTATATACACTGGCATTTCCTCTTTGGTTAAACTCCTAGTTTCATTGTTTTCCTTTTTTTTTTTTTCCCAGTTCATTGAATTACCTGTTACTGGAATTAAATTAATTTTCTTGGCAATCAGCCAGGAGCTTTTGATTCATGGTTGTCCTGGAACCTGAGGGAAATTGACATTTTAATTAAGAACTGACTACATGAACCTTGCTTAACTTAGAGGAATCTAAGATATATTCGGAGAGATTTGGTGTTTCGGTTGCATTTGAATGTATCGGTACATGAGAGGCAGTCACTGGCATATAAATAACTTTTCATCTCAATGCTGCAATGCAGTGTGACATTACGAAGACAAATTTAGATGAGAGTTAGAGATCCACATTGAAGATCCAGCAGTGAGTGATGGCACCAGTGAAAAGACACCTTAAACCGAGGAAAGATGCAGTCAGCACACACATTCGGGGAAGAACTATAAGAACTATCACAGACGCGGGCAGGCAACGACTATCAGACCGCTAGCCACCACCTGGACCTGAAACACTCCGAGGACTGTGCTCTAATTTTTTTTTTTTTTTGGCTTTTTAGGGCTGCACCTGCAGTGTATGGAAGCTCCCAGGCTAAGGGTCCAATTGGAGCTGCGGTTGCTGGCCTACGCCACAGCCACAGCAACTAGGGATCCAAGCCATGTCTGTGATCTACACCACAGCTCACGGCAACGCCGGATCTTTAAGCCACTGAGCGAGGCCAGGGATCCAACCTGCATCCTCTTGGATCCTAGTCGGGTTCTTGGTTAACCACTGAGCCATGAAGGGAACTCCTGCTCTAATTTTTGATCTTAGCTGTAGGCTGCATTTTTTCAGAACTGTCAATCATGTAAGAAAGTATTGGGTCAATATGGAACTTGGAGAGGGGAGCCAAGGGAAGGAGTTTGGATTCTCCATAGTTGGGGCAGGTGGGGAATTATAACTTCCAAATGTCCCTGTAACTCCCAAATGTCCTTAGTTTGTAGCCCGAGCTTGCCGGGATCTGAGGACATAGCAGCTACAGTGACATATATGGATAGGAAAGTGAGGGATAAACAATCTTTAAAAATTCATTTTTTGGAGTTCCTGTTGTGGCTCAGAGGAAACAAATTCAACTAGCATCCATGAGGATGTGGGTTCCATCCCTGGCCTCGCTCAGTGGGTTAAGGATCTGGCGTTGCTGTGAGCTGTGGTGTAGGTCACAGACGTGGCTCAGATCCGGAGTTGCCATTATAGGCCGGCAGCTGCAGCTCTGATTCAACCCCTAGCCTGAGAACTTCCATATGCCTCGAGTGCCTAAAAATAAAAAATAAAATAAAATAAATCATTTTTTATGGGCTGTTTTTTATTTTAAGACCTTGAGCAAGAAGCCCGGGAATTCATAAAATTTGCTAAGGAAATCATGAAGCCAGGGTGAAGTCTCAAAGACTTGCCTTTGGGGAGTTCTCTTCTGGCGTAGCCAGTCAAGGATCTGGCACTGACACTGCAGCAGCTCGGGTTGCTGCTGTGGTGTGGCCTCGATCGCTAGCCTGGTAACTTCCGGGTGAGGTCAAAAACAAAACACAACAAAGACTTGCCGCTGGAGGCTGTCACGATCCATCACTCTCCAGCAAAGATCCCCTCCAGCCCTTGCATGTGGAGGAGGAGAAATAACACCGTTTCCCAGACCAGGATGAACCGCGCTCCCTTTTTTTTCCAGCTATCGTGGTCCTTGTTGCGAGGAGGGGGCGCAGGATCAGAGGCGGAATGCCACTTGTTTCCATTTTCAAAGGTTGCCCTGATGGATTGCAGTCTGAGAATGAGCAGAGGCTTTAGAATCCACAGAAAGGACAAGCTCAGACGTTCCCATCGTGGCTTAGCAGAAACGAATCTGACTAGCATCTATGAAGATGCAGGTTCGATCCTTGACTTCACACAGTGGGCTAAGGATATGGTGTTGCTGTGAGCTGTTGTGCAAGCTGAAGACACAGCTCGGACCTGCATTGCTATGGCTGTGGTGTAGGCCAGTGGCTACAGTTCCGATATGACCCCGAGCCTGGGAGCCTCCATGTGCTGCGGATGTGGCCCTAAAAAGACACACACGCAAAAAAAAGGGAAAGGAAAGAAAAGAGAGGACAAGCTTAATGAAAATGAGGTTGCCACTGTGAAATTAGAAGCACGATTTGAGACTTCATTCTGACCTGGTGATGCCGTCATAAATCAACTATTAATAGAATAATTTCCACTTTGTTTAGTAATTTCAGATCGCTGACAGGAAGGTCACATTGTTTTGCTCTCCAGCTGCCTGAGGCCAAGTTCTGGGGTTCTCTCACCAAACCTACAGCGAGTTTTGAATGATGAGGAGAGCTGGCTTTTTGTGCTTTTCCAGGCAGAATTTCAAGAGTGTGTTTCTTGGATATTCTTAATCACTATGCAGAGACATCACCCTGGTCACGTTTGTGGACAAGGTGGGACAGGACGTCCAAGTCCACGCGTGAAGAGGAAGTGGTCCCAGAGTCAATAAGAGCCACGTTATCTGGGCTGTGTGAACCAAGCGGGACCACTTGACATTTGAGTCTAAAGAATCTTTCAATTTCTCAGTCTCTGACAGGAGTAAGAGCATCTTGACTAGTTATGAAATTCAATGACCTCTTGAATCATTCCCTTTGAAAGAAGGGTTAAACTTCTGAACCCCAGTTTCCCAAGGCTTTCCAGAATGGACACGTGCCATCAGCTCCCCCTGCAGGTCTGAGTCTTTCCTGCCAGGGAATTTCGGGACGTCCACAGTGAAAATGGGTTCTGGAGAAAGTCAGTTGAGTCTTACAGATGGAATTCTTCACCTGGTTGGATGTTGGGAGCTGCACATCTTAGTTAAACACTGCGGTCTGAGAATATGAGAACATAAATACACTGTAGGAGACAAAGCTGGGCAGGAATTCCAGGCCCAGGTTGTGAGTTCCTGGCACAAAATGCATTTTTCTTTTCTTTTCTTTTCTTTTTTGTCTTTTTAGGGCTGCACCCGTGGCATAGGGAGGTTCCCAGGTTAGGGGTTGAATTGAAGCTGCAGCTGCCGGCCTACACCACAGCCACAGCTATGCCAGATCCAACCTGCGTCTGCGACCTACACCACAGCTCAGAGCAACGCCACATCCTCAATCCACTGAGCAAGGCCAGGGATCGAACCTGCGTCCTCATGGTTACGAGTCAGATACATTTCTACTGAGCCACAATGGGAGCTCCACAAAATGCATTTTCTTATATTCTCTTATCTCTTTCCTTTGTAAACACTATGATTCTCTGGTAGATTCATCACAACTAAAACTGCCTCTGTGAGAGCCTCTGCTAAGAAGGGTGCCCGTGGTGTGTTAAGTCCACAGGTTGTTCCTCAAGAAGATTTAGATTGTCCCAAATTTTAGATGCCAGTTTATCCATTCATTCCTTCAGTAAATACTGTGAGAGGAGATATCCTCGGATATGGCTGATAAGTGAGAGACCTCATTTAGGCACCGTGGATAAAGTGGGGACCAAGACAGGCTAAGGTCCTCCTGGCGCAGAAGCACCAGCGTGGAAGACACGCAATAAACAGAACACGACGGATGTATAACCATCTCATGTGGAGACGGGGCTACAGAGAAAATTAAACCAGGTTAGACGCACCGGCTGGGTTTACTCTTTTCTAGACAGTGGTCGAAGTCAGGTCAGTGAGAACCTGGTTCAGGAGTGACAGCAATCTGCGGGAACACGTGAAGAACATTACAGAGGCATGAGCAGCAAGTGCAAATGTCCTGGGGCAGAAACGGGTCACGAACAGCGAAGGCCCACGTGATTAGAATAGAGAGGGTTAAGGGGGCAGTTGTAGGGCAGTAATAGAAATAGGGGCCCAAGAAGTAAGGAAATGGGCAGGATTCTTTATGTAGGATCTTAAAAAACACGGTGAGGAGTTAGGATTTATTGTGAGATGAGAAGCCATTGGAGCTTGGGGAGTAATGGAGCAATGTGATCTGACTTATATTTTCTTCTTCTTCTTTTTTTTGTCTTTTTGCCTTTTCTAGGACCGCAATTGCGACATTTGGAGGTTTCCAAGCTAGGAGTCCAGTCGGAGTTGTAGCCCCTGGTCTAGACCACAGCAACGCAGGATCCGAGCCACATCTGCAACCTACACCACAGCTCAAGGCAACGCTGGATCCTTAACCCACTGAGCAAGGCCAGGGATCAAACCCGCAACCTCATGGTTCCTAGTCGGATTCGTTAACCGCTGAGCCACGATGGGAACTCCTTCTTCTTCTTCCTTTTTTTTTTTTTTTTTTTTTTAATTTGGGGCCACACCTGCAGCATATGGAGGTTCCCAGGCTAGGGATTCGTTCAGAGCTGTAGCCGCCAGCCTACACCACAGCCACAGCAACACCAGATCCGAGCCACATCTGCGACCTACACCATAGCTCATGGTGATGCCAGAACCTTAACCCACTGAGTGAGGCCACGGATGGCACCCACATCCTCATGGATACTAGTCGGGTTCTTAACCCAATGAGCCACAACGGGAACTCCCTGATTTATGCTTTTAAGACTTTGCTCTGACAACTGCATGGAGAAGACTCAAGGAGAGCACAAGTGGAGCCAGAGAATCGAGTCAGGTGGCCGCTGCGGAAGCTCAGGGAAGAGGTGACGAGGGCTTCCTGGTGGTCATGGCGGTGGTGAGATGGGTACATTCTGGATGCATCTAGAGGGTAGAGCCTTAGCACTCGCTAGCGACTGGGTGTGGGAAGTGAGAAAGGTTTTGCCTGGGCAGCTGGGCGATGAGCTTAGCTTGGCAGACGGGGCAGGCACCAGGTTGAGGGGGTGGGTGGAATCAGGAGCTCCGCTTCGACAAGTTCAGTTGAAAAAAACTTATCAGTCATCCATCTGGAGATGCCGAGCTGGCAGCTGGATGTGCGAGTCTGAGACACGTGCTCGACGCAGGAATAACCGGGGAAAACTATTTCTGGAAAGAGGAGCTCCATTCTGCAAGATGTCATGACACCGGGCCGGGAGCCTGCCCGCCTCTGGGTCTCAGTTTTCTCATTTGCGGAATGGGGGGCCGGTGGGCTGGCCTCTGAGGGTCCTTTCTGATAGACGCGTGTGAAATAGAGCATTAGCTTTAAATTCAGAGGGTAACAGGCGTGGGCTGGGTTGCTGCTGTTGGTACCTAAAAACCAGAAAGAGGTGTAAGACCCAGAGGAGGCTGGCAGCCTGTCTTAGGAATTGGAATTGGAAATGCACCTTTGCAAAGCAACCGTAGTTGGAGTTCCCCGGTGGCTGAGCGGGTTAAGGATCTGGCATTGTCACTGCTGTGGTTCAGGTCACTGCTCTGTGGCGCAGGTTCAGTCCCTGGCCCAGGAACTTCTGCATGCAACAGGCAAGCAACCATAGCTGCTGTTTGTTTCAAAGGCAGGGAGAGGAAACACCCCAGCAGCAGCTGGTGAACTTGCTCAAAGCAAAGCCAAGGAACACTCAGTGAAGGGCAGTGAAGGGGCCCAAACACCGTGACTGATACAACTGGACGCCGGGCTGCTAGGAGCACAGCAATTCAAGAAAGAAAATGTCCAGAGGACTTCCGGTTTTGTCTTTTGCTTTATGTTTCCCTATACTGTCCTAAGCTGCCTAGATAAAATTTCACTTTATTCTTTGTCTCCTTTTTCTGAAGGATTCCTTAGTGCAAACAAACCGTGGTGGCTTGGATTTTGTCTTCCAGCTTTACAAACTGCTGTCACATCTCTTGTCCCCTCGCTCGGGCAGCAAAACAGCCCCGTGGGCGAGGGCGGTTATTATCTAATCTCGTTTTGGAGATGAAGAAACTGAAGGTCAGAGAAGTTAGGTCACGTTTCAAGACCACAAAGCCAACATAGGGATGAACTTGTTTGAACTCAGGCTTTATGGATCCCTCATTCGTTCCTCTCACCATTACTCCATCTGACTTTCCAAACCGCGAGGCTTGATAAAGATTACATGACCAAATTCCTGATACTGCCATGATGCAATTATTTAGTGCTTTCCTTTTTAGATTGGAATGCAATTGAAAATGACCTTGGTTTCGTGTTTCATGTTGCTTTATTAAGTTCTCCTTGCATTGCTAAAGTCACGGGACCCATGACACATTTCTGCAATAGTTTTCTTTGAAGCATTTCAAGTAGAACTGTTAGGCGGTATAGCAAGATTAGATGTACTGGGTTTTGTCTTCCTCAGTGGTGTTCAGAAGGGAAGAGAGCGAAAGGGAAGATGGCAGCAATAGTAATTTTAGAGGCAAGATTCAAATCTAAGTCCGTGCATTTCAGTGTATAGGAGCTGTAGCATGAGATGGTCAGGTGATTCTAATCCAAAAGAGCTTCATTCATTTTTTTAAAAAAATTATTTTGGCCATGCCTGTGGCATACGGAAGTTCCAGGGCCAGGGATCGAACCCATGCCACAGCATCGACAATGCCAGATCCTTAATCTGCTGAGTCACGAGGGAGCTCCCGGGAGAGCTTTACAGTGTGTTGCAGCTACAACACTGCATAACAAATTACTCCTCAAATAAGACTGAAAAAGCCTTTTTACTGCTCTCAGGGAGTCTGTGGGCAGGTATTTCGACAAGGCAGTGGGATGGCCCTGGAGCCTCGTGATGCTGGGGGAGGTGTAACGTCTGACGGGACTCAGCAATTGCGGGCAGGATGCTGACACGTCAGGTGGGTGATCCAGCCGTTGGGTGGAACCTCAGCTGGGACTGTTGACTGGAGAACCCCCACATGTGTGTGTGTGCCCGTTCAGGTGACTTGGGCTTCCTTACCTCGTGGAGACTTCTTACCTGGAGCCTCGGCTCCAGAAGCGAGTGACCCGGACAAGGAAGCAGCCGCATTGCTTATTTAAATTGGCCTTGGAAGTCATGCACCACCCCCTTTTCACATTCTATTGGTTACAAGCAAGTCACAAGCCTGCTTAGATTCAAGCGCAGGGAACGCAGACCTTGCCTCTTGATGGAGGGGTGACAAGGTCACGTTGCAGAAGAATTCATGGGTGGAAGGATCGTTGCCACCACCTTTGGAAAATATCTGCCGTTCTATGAGGCTATGCCACCTTTGGGTTTCACCAAAAATAGCGAAGGGACATACTTATCAAGCAAACGTCATTAACACACGGTTGGGGTATGGCTTATGGCCAAGTACAGCTGATGGCATTTGAATCGATTCTCTGTACCAGTCAACCGACCAACCTGTCTAAAGCAACACTAATAAGTGACAGACACTGAGCTAAGAGCCAAGAAAACAGCAGTAAATCAAAAATATCTCTATCCTCAAGGGGCTCCTGGATCTTAAATCGCAGTACCTGAAGCTAGCTCGGGAAGAAGGTTCAAGTACAGATTCCTAGAGTTCCCTGCTGGCCTGGGGATTAAGGACTTGGCATTGTCACTGCTGTGGCTTGGGTTTAATCCCTGGCTTGGGAACTTCTGCAGGTGAGGCCAAAAAAAAAAAAAAAATCCCGATTCCCCTCTCCTTTCCTTTATTCTAGTTCCCTTTGTCAGTTCTGTTTGGAGCCCAGGAATCTGCACTGTAACAAGTATCTGGGATGGTGTGTGTATAACAGAGCAGGGCGCGTTGGGACTCAGAGGTCCAGCAGAGCAAGTAGTTTGGGTCAGAGAATGAGCCAGAAAGTCATCCTTCTTGCCTGCTCTGTGAAAACCCATCTGGGCCCTTTAAATACTGCCCGCTGGCTCGGTATTAAGCTTTGTCAGTTGAGGGCGCTAGAAAGACACTTCAGGAGGAAAAAAGGTTTTGCTTTCTCAACCCGGTGTGCTGGCAGGGCAGGCCCCTGCAGTCCGCAGCTCCTTCAGCCTCCACCTCCTGCAGCACATGCAGGTTCCCCAAAGTCTGGCTCCTACAGGGCACAGTGGCCCTCAGCACCAGTGGCCAGCGGTTTCCCCTGGCAGCCCCCTTTGGGCAGTTTTGTTGCAAAGAG
Source organism: Catagonus wagneri (assembly GCA_004024745.2). Taxonomy (NCBI): domain Eukaryota; kingdom Metazoa; phylum Chordata; class Mammalia; order Artiodactyla; family Tayassuidae; genus Catagonus; species Catagonus wagneri. Next base: position 6,252,313 of record PVHT021183517.1, read on the forward strand.
CCTCTAGCGAGACACCTCCTGTGATGCTTCCCCCGAAACAAAGAGGGTGATTTCTCACAAGTTTCAGAGTGCAGATTTCCAGCAAGTTCCACAGCACCCCAGTGACTTCTGTGCTAGCCGGTGGGCCACGGCTGGCCCTGTCTCTCCACTGTGATCTGAATCTCAGCCCTGGGGATGGGTGGGGTCTGGACCCTGGACTCTGTCTCCGCCTTAGGTGTAATTAATGACTGCTCTTTCTATCTGCTATTCCTGTACTCCGTCAAGTCTTCTTCTTTTTAGCCAACTTTGTCACTCCGATCTCTTGTTATAGTTACTGGTTGTTCATATCAAATGCTGCTTGTTCAAATTACTATGTGGTTCTTCTTACAACTGTCCAACAACTATTCAGTCCCTTTCCCTCAGTCCCTATGGGAGAAATATATTTTCCTGCCCCACTGATGTTGGGCTTGGTTGGCCACGTGACCAGCTTTGGCCAATAGATTTGGGCAGAAGTGACAGCCCTGAGTCTCGACTTTAAGGGGCATCACGTTTTCCTGTGTGCACCAGGTAGCCACCACTGTCCCTCCAGCCTGGGTCCCTAAACAAGGCTGTCCAATCCAAGACCTGTGAACCTGAGGTTAATTTTTCTTTTTTATTTATTTATTTGTTTGTTTTGCTTTTTAGGGCCACGTCCATGGCATATGGAGGTTCCCAGGCTAGGGGCTGAATCAGAGCTACAGCTACTGGCCTACGCCACAGTCACAGCAATGCCAGCTCCGAGCCTCATCTGCGACCTACACCGCAGCTCACGGCAACGCCAGATCCTTAACCCACTGAGCGAGGCCAGGGATCGAACCCGCAACCTCATGGTTCCTAGTCGGATTTGTTTCTGTTGTGCCACAGTGGGAACTCTAAGGATAAATTATTAACATTTTAAGTCACTGAGTCTGGGAGTGGGTGGGTAGGGAAATTGTCACACATCATTATGGTGGCATTGTATGACCAGTATACAATTTCAGGGGTAGCTGCTGCTAGTATTAGATCGGACATGTGGGAAAATTCATTCATTTGTGCCCTCACAATTCTGTCTAGTGTATTTGATTATTTCTTTTCATAGATAGAAGAGCACTAAATGAAAATAAGGCACACTTCACATTTTATCTAAAGTGTTTTGCAGTTCTAGACAGCGGTGGTTACATTTCGCCTTATCATATTCAACTCAGCTACTGAAAACACTGATGTAAAGAATGCTGTCTAGAGAGTTCCCTTTGTGGCTCAGCGGTTAACAAACCCGACTAGGATCCAAGAGGACGCAGGTTCGATCCCTGCCCCCGTTTAGTGGGTTAAGGATCTAGTGTTGCCATGAGCTGCTGTATAGGTCAAAGACATGGCTTGGATCTGGCGTTGCTGTGGCTGCGGTTTCCAATTCAACCCCTAGCCTGGGAACTTTCATCTGCCACAGGTGTGGCCAAAGAAAGCAAAAAAAGGGGGGGGGCGCTGCTGCCCAAAGTTTTCACTTTGTAAAGTGATGGTTTTAGGTAGGGCAGATTCCATCCTCTTCATGGGAAAGGGAGAGTTGGGAAAATTAAATTCCCTCTTTCAGATCTGTCCACTCTGGGTACTGGGAACAGCAATTTCTAGAAGAAAGGTCTTTATACCACTGCCAAATTGTAGCTTCATAAACATATGCCAAGTGAGCTGTTTTCCACGGAGACAACTCATGCAGTCGGCGTCATCCTACACAGGGAGCAGCTAAAGATACCGCGGTCTCAGCGCTGACGTCAAACAGTAATGAGAACGCTACACAGCTGATGGCTCGCTCCGAGTCCCAAATTGGAAACATGAGCTTTGCCCACATAAGAAGTTCCAACCAACGTGGCAAATGAATCTTCAAATGCTCCTCGTGATCACATGTTGAAAAAAGCTCCAGTGATTTTTCATTGTCTCAGTTGCTGTGGAAGATTGCCCATTACCAAAAAAGAAAAAAAAAAAGGGACAAAAATCAAGTGGGCTACTTCCTAAGGCAGGGCAGAAAGAACAAAGTATGAAAAAGGACAAGAAATTCCACTGCTGGAAAAAAAAAACAGATGGAGTTTCCTGATCAAGGAGCCGCATTTCTTAGGAAAATAGGCTTGTGCTGTTTTATTTTTAAAATGACATGCCATGATGAATGACACTCACTTTACAGCATGCATTCTGTGTACTAACCTCTCCCCTAGTTCCAATTTATTTTTTCTGCCCTGAGTTGCCCTTTGCCCCAGTTTCCTTAACTCTTTAAAAAAAAAAACCCTGTATGGCATATTTTTATGAGACGTTGGTATGCTAATACAACGTGAATTGTATTAACAGTATGTACATGAGTAAAAATGTCATATTTCAAAGCATTAATACCCTTCTAAATTGACTGTGATGGATTATTTTAGGTGAATCTTAAAACAGCTCAAATCAAATTCTCTAACTGAATATAAAAATAAATATTCCAGATTTCCAAAATCGAGATCTAAACAGTTACTTCAGGCTACATATACATATATATATGTTTTATATGTACATATATTATATATATACACCTATACGTTTCATTTTACATATAGATGTATATCTATTTACATGAGACTGATGGCACAAACTTCCAGCAAAAGTTCCAGGGGTTTATGGCCCAGCTTGAACAGACTTAGCAATGAACTGAAACACGCAACTCAAAAACCAGCACTACTGCTTTCGTCAGATGGCTTCTTTTCACTTTTCACCTGATATCCTTGCTCTATGTCTTTGTGCCCATGTGTACTGGTCAAGGGAAGAGAGGACTGATCAGTGGTAGACAAAATGGGACCCGGTAGTAACATGGTTGTCACAATTTTTTTTTTTTTTTTTTTTTTTTGCTTTTAGGGCCTCACCCGAGGCATATGGAGGTTCCCAGGCTAGGGGTCGAATTGGAGCTCCAGCTGCCAGCCTACACCACAGTCACAGCAACACAGGATCTGAGTCCTGTCTGCGACCTACACCACAGCTCACGACAACGCCAGCTCCTTAACCCACCGAGCGAGGCCAGGGATCAAACCCACAACCTCATGGATGCTGGTTGGGTTCATTAACCACTGAGCCACAAAGCGAACTCCGGTTTTCACAATTTGATCGTTAATATTTCCCCAACTTCTAAAGAGACATCCTAATATTAAGACATTTTCCCATGGCTACCACACGAGCCCGGAGAATTCTAGAACCTTAAAACGTAGGGCCTAGGAAGGGGGTCATCTCTGTCTCTAAAGTGAACCTGGAACCATGAGTCACCCATCCTGGCTCTCATATTCGCAGCCATGCAGCCCGGGCAGGAATGTCATTCACCCTCTCAGGACCCGGCTCTCTCATTTCTAAAATGAGGGTCATGACACCTAGCTGACAAGATAATATGAAGATTAAGCTATTTATATCTCTCACTCCAAAGACTGGCACATGACAAGTGCTCAATAAAAGTAGTCATTATTATGAATAGAGAATAATGAGAGCTGTCATAAAATGCGAAATGATTCATAAAAACACAACAGATCTAGGTGTAGCTGAAATTGCTACAGTTCACTGCCCAAACAAGATACAGTGTTCACCTGCTGCCCAGTTTCCTTTTTTGCATCACATTAAATCCTGCACAAAGAACGATTCTTTGAAAGTTGTAAATATATTCTCAGAGTGAAATACGAAATGAGAGCCTGTCTCCAGACAACCGAGTCGGCTTGTGATGACATTTCTACCGAAGCCGTCATTAGAGGCTCTGAAAGAATTTTGCAAAGTACTGGACATGATGTTCAGCTGCTTTGAAAGCTGACAAGCACAGAGCAATACATTGCCTTGTTATAAATAGCAAGTCAGTGTCACGATCTTTTCTCTCCTTCACCAGATTAAGTGACTGAATAAGTTACCATATGTTAAGTGGAAACAAATGTTTAAAGGCTTTTAGCTAAGTAACACTTCAATAGTTCAAGTCTGATTTTTTCCACCATGAACACATTTTTATTTATCCTAACATTACCATCTAAATCAATTAGAGGTTAAGAACTAGGCAAATGTAAAAATATCTTACAAAATGGGAAATCAGTTCAATGCATAGATTCCCAAACTCTGTGAATGTCAGCATGAACCTGTCTCCCAGAGCTGTTTTTTCTCCTCCCATGTAGTTTATGGTGGACTCATCTGCCTTCATCCCCTGCTTGGGTTTAGGTACAATCCAGGTGCAAATCCTGCTTTTTAGGAAAAGTATTTCGGGTTTCTGTGTTTGTTTTTGTTTTTTGCTTTTTTTTTTTGCTGAGCCCAAGGCCAAAGTTCCCCAGGGCCAGGGACCGCACTTGTGCCTCAGCGGTGACAACATTGGATCCTTAACCCGCTGAGCCACCAGGGAATTCCAAGGAAGTGCTTTTTTGTGTGTTTGTTTGTTTGTCTTTTTTTTTTTTTTAAAGGGCATATGGAAGTTTCCAGGCTAGGGGTCGCGAATCAGAGCTATAGCTGCCGGCCTACACCACAGCCATAGCAACCAATGCCAAATCTGAGCCATGTCTGCGACCTTCACCACAGCTCATGGCAATGACAGATCCTTAACCCACTGAGTGAGCCCAAGGACTGAACCTGCATCCTCCTGGATACTAGTTGGAATTGTTCCCCCTGCACCACAACAGGAACTCCCCCACAACAGGAACTCCCCCAAGGAAGTGTATTTTGAAGGCTTATTTATTTAGGTTTTCTTTGCTTTTTTTTAAACAGCATTTTGTCAATTGAGAGCTACAGCTGTAGGCCTACACCACAGGCACAGCAATGCGGGATCCAAGTCGCATCTGCGACCTACATCACAGCTCATGGCAATGCTGGATCCCCAACCCACTGAGGAAGACCAGGGACCAAACCTGCATCCTCAGGGATACTAGCTGGATTCATTTCTGCTGCACTACAATGAGAACTCACCAAATGTGCTGATCTTAAATATATTTTTTTGCAACTGTATACACTGTCACCCCTAAGCATACAACAGAGAGAATGTTTCTGTTACCACAAAGTTTCCAGTCTTCCTTGTACCTCTTTCTAATCAATTACCAATCCCATATTCTCACTTACCCCACAATGTTTTCTTATTTTTCCCCCAGGGCTAAAGTTTAATACATAGAATTTTACATCATCTTAGGGTAGGATGGGCTCCGTCCCACATGATGGTGACTTCTACAGCAGCTTAGGGTGGAGGACTGAGACACTGATGTCAATAAAATATTTGTGACCTAGTTCAAAAACTGTTTCTCTTAGTTAATGACATTTTAAAGCATTTTAGCATTAATTTTATAATGTCCACAGATATGGAATGCACTTGGTCAAAGTGTCAGTTTCTTATAAAAGTATAGTTAAAGTGATATGATTCAGTAAGTGGTGCTGTGAAAACTGGACAGCCACATGTAAAAAAATGAAACTAGAAAACTTCCCAACACTGTGCACAAAAATAAACCCAAAATGGATTAAAGACCTCGATATAAGACCAGATATTATAAAACTCTTAGAGGAAAACATAGGCCAAACACTCTCCGACACAAATTAAAGCAACATCTTCTCAGATCCACCTGTTAGAGTAATGACAATAAAAACAAAAATAAACAAATGGGACTTCATTAAACTTAAAAGTTTCTGCACAGCAAAGAAAACCCTAAACAAAATGAAAAGACAACACACAGAATGGGGAAAATATTTTCAAATGAATCGACTGACATGGGATTAATCTTCAAAATTTACAAACACCACTTACAGCTCAATACCAAAAAAACAAACAACCCCATCAAAAAATGGGCAGAAGATTTAAACAGACAATTCTCCAAAGTCGACATACAGATGGTCAAAAAACACAAGAAAAGATGTTCAACAACACTCGTTATCAGAGAAATGCAAATCAAAACCACTATGAGGTACCACCTTACATCGGCCAAAATGGCCATCATCAAAAAGTCTAGGGTCACCACATGGTGCAGTTGGAAAACCTGACAGAAATCTGTAAACCAGCTATAATGCAAAA
>PVHT021183518.1:0-89970 GCA_004024745.2 Catagonus wagneri
AAAAAAAAAAAAAAAAAAAAAAAAAAAAGTCTACAAACAATAAGTGCTGGACAGGGTGTGGAGAAAAAGGAACCTTATTACACTGTTGGTGGGAATGCAAATTGCTGCAACCACTGTGGAAAACAGTATGGAGATTCCTTAGAAAACTAAAAATAGAATTACCATTTGATCCAGCAATCCCACTCCTGGACATCTATCTAGAGAAAACCATGACTCGAAAAGACACATGTACTCCAGTGTTCACTGCAGCACTCTATGCAATAGCCAAGACATGGAAACAACATAAAAGTCCATCGACAGAGGAATGGATAGGGAAGATGTGGTACATATACACAATGGAATATTACTCAGCCATTAAAAGAAACGAAATAACAGCATTTATAGCAACATGGATGGACCTAGAAATTATCATGCAAAGTGAAACAAGTCAGACAATGAGACACCAACATCAAATGCTACCACTTACATGTGGAATCTAAAAAAAGGACACAATGAATTTCTTTGCAGAACAGATACTGACTCACAGACTTTGGAAAACTTATGGTTTCCAAATGAGACAAGTTGGAGGTTGGGGGATGCACTAAGGGTTTGGGATGGAAATGCTATAAAATTTGATTGTGATGATTTTTGTACACCTATAATTATAATAAAATTCATTAAGTAACTTAAAAAAGATATGTAAAAATAAATAAAATCCATTGGGAAAAAAGTGATATGATTTTTTTTCTATTTTGAAACTTATGAGCTTGAAAGTTCATTATTCTGATAGAAAACATTATTTTCTATGTTTTAAAACTCTATGTGTAAAGATAGATGGATATAAACAAAACTAGGAAGAAATATGGATGATTCCCTTTTTCTTTTCTTTTTTTTTTTTGGCCACACCCAGAACCTGTGGAAGTTACCAGGCCAGGGCTCAAACCTGCACCCAATTGCAGCCTGAACCACAGCACCAAATCCTTGACCTGCTGTGCTACGGCAGGAACGTCTGAAATAGTGGATGATTCTTTACACATCTGCATTTTCCAATTTTTTTGCTCCAACCATATATGGCTCTTAGAATAAAGCAATAACGTAAGTGTAAAAATGTATTTTTTTAATAATCAGGGTGAATTCCTTGATACGTACCTTGGTCAAAGTGTCAGAGAAATGTTTTCATTCGAGAGCCCCTGGGTCTCAAGCTCTGTAGTGCTGGACCGGCTTCTTCTCACATAAGCACCAATTGGACCCTTTGAGTTTTTATATGGACTGTGACACGTTCTGGGAAAAGATCACATGACACCATGATAGGTAAGAGAAAGGATTGACCAGGTTTGTTTTACTCACAGGAACTGGCAAAGCTCTGTTTCTCAAAGTTTTCATTTACCTTCCTTCCAGCTCATAATACACAGTGATCCTATAATTTCTTTCCCTCCCTTGTTTGAGGAAAAATGAATAGAGATTTAAGAAGCAATGTGGGTTTAGTGAAATGGTCAGCACACATGTGCTGGGTGGGACTGACTGGCCATGAATATTCAAAACCCTGACGCTTCCCAGCTACTGACCAATCATGTGTCAGTTGGGCAGCCAGCGAGGTGTGGAGTTTATATTTCATGTACATGCATTCCATATCCGCGGACGTTATAAAATTAATGCTAAAATGCTTTACTGATAATTATGCCACTAGGTAAATCAGCTTAACAACTGTAAAAGCTTTACTTATTAGAACCACTCTAATTAATCTTTGACAACGAAATGTTTTTTATTAAATATTTTAAATAATGAAATATAATTGGTTAAGCTTAGTTACAGTCTACTGACCTTTTTTTGGAGGGGTTGCTATAATAAAAACGTACAACAGCATTGTTTACTAGAACCCATACCACAGCTCGCGGAAACACCAGATCCTGAACCCACTGAGCAAGGCCAGGGATCAAACCCGCATCCTCATAGATACCAGTTGGGTTCTTAACCTACTGAGCCACAATGGGAACTCCCATGGAGATTTCTCAAGACCATGCACAGAAGACTTCGCATCTGGCCAGGTCCTCCCAGGCCTTGCAGACCAAGACAACTGAACCAGCACAACCCACTCCGTGGTTTTCCCTGCTCTGGAGGACAGCTGGCCAGGAGGGCCATGTGCACACACTAGAAGCGGGACTGGAAAGCCCCGGGCACGTTCAGAAGCCTCCACACCGTGTAGCAGGTGCCTCTCTCTGGCAGAACAGTAAGGACAGACTTACAGTGTCGGAGTAAGACATGCCCCAGGGGACAGGACAGTCACAGCAGAGGGCGGCAGGTAACCACAGCCACTCCAACCTGCCCACTTGGGCATAACATTATACATAAAATGAGCTTAACAGAAGTGATACACAGGTAAGGACCGCTGGCATCTTTTGACACTTAGTCCTGAAGGCAACAGCGCTACGGCTGCCTTAGGAAATGAACAGCAAATGTGTTAAAATTTCTCACTTTCTTTTCTGGCAGTGCCCGCAACGTGCAGAAGTTCCTGGGGCCAGGCATCGAATCCATGCCACAGCAGTGACCCAAACCTCTGCAGTGACAATGCTGGATCCCTAACCCACTGAGCCACCAGGGAACTCCCTGAGGCACTTCTGGAGATTTGAAGTTACCCTCGTCCATAACTTCAATATAACCTACGTACTTTCTAAAATGGCTGAAGCAGGAAATAAAAATTATCTCTTTCCTCGCTGCTGGAGTCACTTATCTCCTCAAGCCCCTTCCACATCCCGAGGGAGGAAGCAGATATTTATGAACTGCACGCGGATTTCAAGCCGGCTGCTAATCCCCCTCCCAGACTGACCCCTTTATTGGTAACCACCCTGAGCTACGTATGTATCCAAGAGGATACATGAGGAACTGACAGCCTTATGCCATTAAGTAGAAGATCCAGGATTCACGCCCCCTGTACTCTCCTTTTTGTTTTGTTGTTTTCATTTGGCTGTGCCCGTGGCACCCAGAAGTTCCCGGGACAGGGATCAAACCCGTGTCACATCAGCCACCTGAGCCACGGCAGTGACAATGCCAGAAATGTAACCCACTGAGCCACCAGGGAACTCACTAGGTCCCCTCTTTTGAAAGTGGGGACCTTGCTTCTGTGTCTCTGCATACCCGGCACTTACTCGGTGTGAAGCATCCATCTGTAGAACGAAGGAAGGAATAAATAAACGGACTCCCATCTTCCTGGCCCTCCGTGGCTTTCTCAAGCTTCCTGTGCAGTCGTCTTTCTAGACGGATCTTCCCACTGCCTAGGAAAGCACAGGAGCCCGTTATCCTGCAGGAACTGGAGCATTCTGGAAGTTCTAGCACCATGTTTTTCAAACTGCAGCTTGTGGCTGATGAGGCCCTTTTTTTGGCCACGCCTCTGACACGTGGAGGTTCCCGGGTCAGGGATCGAACCCGAGCCACAGTAGCAACCCGAGTTGCTGCAGTGAAAACGCTGGGTCCTTAACCCATTGCACAAGGGAACTCGCAATGAAATCTCTAAAAATGAAATGGAATCCATGGGAGAGTGTATTGCCTGGTAGTGTGTTAAGTACTGTTCGGGAAACACCTGCGAGCCCTGGACATTTAAAACATTGTCCTCACCCTAGGTCACAGTCGAATTTGAAAGCCACCACTGCAGCAGAGTCCCTGACGGCCCTTTGTCCTCTCTCTTCCTTTGCACATATTGTTTCCTCATCTGGAATGTTCCTCCCCTTGCCCTGCCCCGGGGACCTCTAAGTTATCCTTCAAGTCCTAGTTTACATGTGTCAGCCACTCTATTCTCACTCGCTTCATCCTTGTCCTTTCCTCTGTTTCCTGGGTGGTACTTTCTGGTTCGCTGGTCTCCCCTGGTGCTGTGGGTAAAGGCAGGAAACCTGTCACATTTACGTTTATCTTTCAAATGCCTATAACAGACCTTGTCTCAGAAATGAATCTAAAATGTTCATGTTTTAATAGACCCCTGCCTGCAGTTAGTGAAACTGAACATCAGTTTCTCATGTAATGTCTTATACTCTCCCATTATTGTTATATTCAGCTTTGACAAGCAACATGAGGAGTTCCCATTGTGGCTCCGGGAGTTAGGAACATGACTAGTATCCATGAGGACATGGGTTAAATCCCTGGCCTTGCTCAGTGGGTTAAGGATCCAGTATTGCCCTGAGCTGTAGTGTAGATCACAGACACAGCTCAGATCCCACCGTTGCTGTGGCTGTGGTGTAGGCTGGCAGCTGCAGCTTCCAGCTCCGATTCAACCCCTAGCCTGAGAACTTCCATATGCCACAGGTTCAGCCCTAAAAACGCAAAAAGAAAGAAAGAAAACATGATGCATCGAAAAGAGGCTGATTGACACTGGAGGAATAAGGCAGAACAAAAAGATTAGTCAAGTTTTACATTTAAATACAATTTCTTTCTTTATAAATAGATTTGGGGCAGCAAAAAAGATCCTTAGAGGAAACAAGCCTCATTCAGTTCTGGTTAAGCCTGAAAATAATTTTCCCCCTCCAATTTCACTTACATTCTTTATTTTTCCATGACAATAGCTGCCTTTGGTAACACCTAGAATAAATTCTAGGAGAAATGTACAAAGGAGCTCAGTTACCAATCTGATGTAGGCTGGTTCCCGCCTACACAGCACCTATGCTTCATGACTGAAATGCTGCAGAAATGCGGGGCAGTGCTTCCCAGCCCAAGAGCATAACCACCCCATTCAGGATCGGAGTGGTTCTAGGTTGGAACTGCTTAAAGACCAGCAGGCTGCAATCCTGGCCCCGCATTTCAGGGCAGTTGAAAGAGTTGAAATGGTCACCTTTGTACCACTCCCAGATTCAAGACTATAAGGGAGTTCCTGTTGTGGCTCAGGGGGCTAATAACCGACTAGTATCTGTGAGGATGCAGGTTCGATCCCTGGCCTCGCTCAGTGGGTTAAGGATCCAGCACTGCTGCAAGCTGAACTTCCATATGCTGCAGGTGCAGCCCTAAAACGAAAACAAAAGGACTGTAAGGTTTTACTTTCTCCCACCAGGGTTCCAGGCTGTAAACAGAGCAGGACTAGATACCTGCTTTCCTCACAGCTTGTGCATTTGGCAAAAGACCAAAGAGAACAGGGATAAGAGCCACGAATCACTGCATCAGATCCTTGTCCTAAACACAGCAAAGGAGAGTGGAGATGAAGGAGGAAGGGCGATGACGGCTCCCGAGGTTTGTTTGCATTTACGCAGCTCAAACCGAGTTACAACACACACCACCAGCAGGCAGATCTCCTAGAAACAACCCGTATCACCAACAACTCATTCCACAGCCATCGCCTTGGACTGAGGGGCGTCTCGGACACAGGACTCAATTTAGAATCATGGACTATGGGAACTACAGTTAATCCCTGAACAGAACAATGTGGGGCTCAGGGGCCCCACTCGGCACAGTCGAAAATCCACCTTTTTTTTTTTTAGGTATTGTTATCTCCCAATCACATAGACTTTTTTTTTTTTTTTAATGTCTTCTCCAAGGCATATGGAGATTCCCAAGCTAGGGGTTGATTGGAGCTATAGCTGCCGGCCTGCACCACAGCCACAGCAACGCTGGATCCGAGCCGTGTCTGCCACCTACACCACAGCTCACAGCAACGCTGGACCCTAAACCCACTGAGTGAGGCCAGGGATCAAACCCACATCCTCATGGATACTAGTCAGGTTTGTTAACCACTGAGCCACGATGGGAACTCCAGGCTTTTGTTTGCTTTTTGCTTTTTAGGGCTGCACCCTCGACGTATGGAAGTTCCCAGGCTAGGGATTGAATCGGAGCTGTAGCTGTCGGCCTACACCACAGCTACACCATAGCCACAGCGACGCCAGATCCGAGCCATGTCTTTGGCCTACAGCACAGCTCATGACAATGCCAGATCCTTAACCCACCGAGTGAGACCAGGGATCGAACCTGCATCCCCATGGATGCAAGTCAGTTTTGTTTCCGTTGAGCCGCAACAGGAACTCCCCTCATAGACTCTGAGAGCCTGTCCTCTTATTCGCGAGTCCTCTGCACCCGCGGGTTCAGCATCGTGACCGTGCTGTGATCCCGTAGCATTTACTGAAAAAAAGTAACCCACACCTCCACGAGGCTGCCGCACCACGGGGCCATTCTGGGTCGGAAGGGCTTGCGGGCTGCTTTCGCTCTCTCAGAAGCAAGCCCACCCTGCCGTGCTGTCCTGTCAGGCCGGGGCTGGGCTCTGCTGATGCAGCGGTCGACACTCCCCTGCTGGCGTTTGGGGTCTGATAAGCAGCAGTGGTGGGAGAACGGAAGGCGTGAGGAGAGGAGACCTTCCTCCGGCGCCTGTTAGCGTCCCTGCAGCAACAGACAGCTGCCAGGGCTCCAGGTTCCAGAAGTGAAGGCCCCTCCCCGGGGCTCCTACGCTATGGGACCCCCCTACTTTATCCAGGCAGTGGGGGCTGCTTCCTGAATGACTAATATCTGCTACCCCAGTGTCCCTTTCTGTTAAGTCAGCCATAGGGCCGCACCTGCAGCATATGGATGTTCCCAGGCCAGGGGTGGGATAGGAGCTGCAGCCTCCAGCCTACACCCCAGCCATGGCAATGAGGGATCCGAGCCGCATCTGCCAACTACACCGCAGCTCACAACATCCGAGCCGCATCTGCCAATTACACCGCAGCTCACAACCGCAACTTAGTGGATCTTTAACCCACTAAGCCAGGCCAGGGATTGAACCCACATCTTCAAAACATTGTGTCAGGTTCTTAACCCACTGAGCCACAGTGGGAATTCCTATGTCAGCCTGCTTGTATGAAGTCACCTCCGATGTTAATACCTGCCCTGGTTTTCTGCCTGGACCCTGCCCGATACAGTACTTGGTATCGAGAGTGAGGCTGTTACACTGCCTTGGGCGTGCGTATGTCTCACGAAAACATCTAAGGCATTTGTTATTTCCTGCCCACAAAGCCAATGCCATGGCCCAGGGTGACGTTCAGAGAAGCACAAAGACAATCAAGATCTCTGCAGCCTCGGTGATGGCAACGCAGAAATACAATGCTTATTCCTTAGTTGTAACTTCTTTCTTCCCAAGTTATTTCATTTAGTGTGAATTTACTTTATCAACAAGAATGAGATCTGCAGTTTTTGTTTTTTGTTTCACGCCCGCAGCATGCTGAAGTTTGGGGCCAGAGATCCGACACGCACCACAGCTGTGTCCCAAGCCACAGCCAGTGACCACACTGGATCCTTAACCTGCTGTGCCATCAGAGAACTCCTGAAAATTTATTTTGAAAGTCAATACTATTCTCTAGCAGCATCTGCTTCATTGGAAGCAAGTGAAGAAATCTGAAAAGTGTTACTTCTCCACTAGGTGGCAACCATTACACAAATTTGTGTTAAGATTCCCATGATGCTTGTAGCCAACAAACGGATTAACAGGTAAACGCTATTGATCATAAGCAACTGCTCACAGTTGGGCACGTGCCAAAGGCCTGACAGTGGTTTGGTGTGAGGTTGTTTTGAGCCTTTCACTCATTGAATTTTGTGGCAGAGGCTGTTGGTTGTCCCCAAACACACTGGTTAGGACAGACTTGGTTGTGTTGCAGTAACAAATTAACTCCAAATTGATTCCACTGATTTGGCACATTTCCTGTCTCTCGGGGATCCAGGCTAATTGAGGCTCCAGGATTTTGGAGCTGCATCACCTGGAACCTGTGGCTTTCCTGGTTGTTGGGACAAGAGCTACTGCTGAGCTGCGTGTGGGCTTTTCAGCACACGTCACCTCCTCTCACGGCCGACTGGCTGGACCTAGGCACGCGGTCTCCTTGGGAGGTCCTCCTACTGCCCAGAAGGGAGGGAATCAGATCTAGGGGTGTTCCCCACAGCTCCTGTCTCTTCTCTTCTGCAGTAGCAGGAGAACTCGGGGGGTTAGCTGGGCACATGGCTGCCCCTCCCCCCATGGAGATTACATTTCTAATTCTAAGGGCTTAGCTGTGGCCAGTGGATGTAAATTGAAGTGCAGGCAGTGTCCCTAAGCAGACGTGTACCCTTGTCTTCTGCACCTGCCTGGTGGCTAGTACGTAGCTACAATGCCCGGGTCTCCTCTCCTGGACTTTGGAGTGACCTTGGGAACTGAAGGACCACGGGGAAGGACGTTGGCCCCTGACTCTTTGGAGAGCCATACCAGCTCTGGACTCTGAGCAGACTTCCTGTATGTGGCAGATGAACTTGTATCTTTTTAAAGCCGCTCTTCTTTGGGGGGATTTCCGCTGCTCGCAGCTGAATACTGTGGTGCCCCAATGCCAAGTCTGTTACAGGTTCTTTTCCCAATAGTAACATCCCTCTTCCATGTTCAGAATCACCTGACAGAGGTCTGGGGATGGAGGTCAAAGTCCTCTATTATTAATAAGATCGATTGGAGACACAGCTTTAGCTTGGTGGACAGAGGCACTTGTTACACTTGACCTCTGAACCAGACGGATAGCCAGCTCGGTTATGGGCATAACTTGGGTTCCTCAGCCTCCATGCTGCTGACATTTGGCCTGGATAATTGTTTTTTTTTTTTGGGGGGGGGGCTGTCCTGGGCACAGCTGGACGCTCTGCAGCCACGAGACGCCAGGAACACTCTCCAGCCGTGACAATCGAAAACGTCTCTGGACGTTGTCCCGCGTCCCCCAGGAACGAACTTCTCCCCAGCTGAGACCCGCTGGCATGATTGAGCCTCCCCAGCGCAAATCCACATGCCTGTGTCCACAAGCAGGAAAGTGGGTCCCAAAGACAAAACCCAGAGGGACCACACCTTTAATGCCTCCTTCCCTTTTCCAAATTCATCATCAAAGAAGCCAGCCCTTTTCTTCTGAAGCGGTGTCGGACGGGCCAGCTCTGGCCTGGCGCCGGCGTCCTGCTCCTCTCTTCTGTCCCCACCTTGCCTCAGCAAACCTCCTCTTCTTCCTGAGCCCCCGCCTCCTGTCCCCTGAAGGCCGAGCTAAAGCCCTAGTCAGCCCCCTCCCCACAGCAGTGACAGTGGCCTGAAGCACACAAGCCCCCAGGTCAGCCCTCGGTGGTCAGAGAAGCACCGCAGTCTCGGCACCGACAGGAGGTGGACGGCGCTGGTGGGCGGGTAGGAAACCCTGGGGGGGAGATGCTGTTTTTCATGGCTTTGGTGAGTTTCTTCTGATTTTCACGTTTAATCTTGGTAGATAATCAAGTGGCAGATCCCTAAGAGGTGGAGATGCAACTTCACTGCGCCAGGAAAAACGCTGCTCTGCGCCTTCGGCGGCATTGCTGCAACTCGACAGCCGCGAGCGCCTGCACCCGGACCGAGACGGGCCAAGAGGGAGGGGAGAAGGGGTCGGGCGGGCTCGGGGGCACAGGCTCCTCCGGACGACAGCGCGTTCACAGCACAGACCCGGGGCAACCAGGCAGGCGCGCTGCAACTTCTAACAAAACGCAAGACTCGTACAGTCAGGATGTTTTTCCTTCCAGTGCAACTTCAGTGTGTCCGTTGGTCTGTGTTTTTGAAGAGTCAGGGTTTCATTTCTGAATTCTTAGGACTCGGGCTGCGTGTAGTCAGCTCACTTTTCTTATCAACCGATAAAAGCTTACTGAACATTTCATGAATACGGGACATAGAAACACACGGCAGACGCGGTCCCTCACTGAGAGCATGTGATGCTCATGGGGAAAACCGACCGGCGAGGAGAGGAAAGACCAGGGCCACGGGACGCGTCGTCCCACGGGCGCGACAGCAGTACAGTGGAAGGAAGCGAGCCAGGCCGGGGTGGGGTTTTGAGAACAGAGCAGAGGGAGGTCACTCCCGGAAGAGAGGTGAGAGGATGAGATGGGAGAGGGCGGTGTGTGTTCCGAGCACGGCGACGAGACCAGGCTGTTTGGGTGGAGGGCTTGCAAGGCAAGTTACAAGACGAGGCAGCTAGGCTGGGGCGAGCCTGGCTGCTTTCTGTATCATGAGTTTGGACTTAAGCCAGACGTTGGAACTTCTGCTCAGGGTTTCTGGACAGGGTTAAGTGACATAAAAGTAGCAGCTTACAGGCAGACCTCAGAGACGCTGCGGGTGCCTTTCCAGACCACCAGAGAGAGGAGCGCAATAAAGGCAGCCGCGTCAGTCTGCTAGCTCGTGATGCCTACATGTGCAATAGCATTACGTCCAAAAGAACAACACACACACCTTCGCTAAAAAATCCTCTGTTGCCATAAGAGGCTAAGCATCATCTGAGCCTCCTCTTCTGGAGGCAAGAGGTCTTGCCTGGATGCTGACAGCTGATCAGGCTGGTGGTTGCCAAGGGCTGAGGCGGCTGTGGCAGTTTCTTAAAATAAGATCACGATGAGGCCTGCCCTGTCAAGCAACTTCTTTCACAAATGACTTCTCTGCAGCCTGCAACGCTGTTTGCTAGCATTTCCCCTACAGTAGAATTTCTTTCAAAACTGCCATCGAGTCTCTCAAATGCTGCCGCTGCTTTCTCAAGTTTACGAACTATTCTCAACCCTTTGCTGCCATGTCCGCTATCTTCACGGCATCTTCACCGGGAATAGATTCCACCCCAGAAACCACTTTCTTGGCTCATGAAGGAAGAACCAGCTCCTTGGAGTTCCCGCTGTGGTGCCACAGGACTGGTGGTGTCTGCAGAATGCTGGGATAAAGGCTCGATCCCCAGCCCAGCGCAGCGGTTTAAAGGATGTGGTATTGCCACAGCTACAGTCTAGGTTGCAAGTGTGGCTCAGATCTGACCCCTGGCCTGGGAACTCCATATACTGTGTGGTGGCCAAAAATGAAAAAAGAAAAAAAGAAGAAGAAGAAGAAGAAGAAGAAGAGACAACTCATCCGTTCAAGTTTTGTATTTATATAACAAACACAATAATAATGAAAGAGTTTGAGATATCGCCGAGAATTACCAAAGCAGGAAACGAGCAGATGCTACAGGGTAAAATGACACCGACAGACTCTGAGGACACGGGGTGGCCACGAACCTTCAGTTTTTTTTGGTTTTTTTTTTGTCTTTTTGCCTTATCTAGGGCCGCAACCGCGGCATATGGAGGTTCCCAGGCTAGGGGTCTGACAGGAGCTGTAGCCGCCGGCCTTCGCCACAGCCACAGCAACGCAGGATCCGAGCCGCATCTGCAACCTACACCACAGCTCATGGCAACGCCGGATCCTTAACACACAACAGGAACTCCTAAACCTTCAGTGTTTAAACATCGCAGAATGTGCGAAGCACACTGCAAGGAGGCAGGCCTGCGCGCACGGGGCGGGGGCAGCGAAGCTCAGGGCGGAGTGGGAGGAAGAGCCCAGGGGCGGTCGGTGCAGATGCCTGCTCGCGCAGTCGTAAAAAGAAGAGGCCAGACACCAGGAGACGGAGAGGCTGGTTTATGTAACACGTTTGCAACACAACTGCAGTTTACAGAGGACTTCTGCTGACATGATCTCATCTCACCTGCAGAACGATCTGCAGAGGAGAACACCTGTCACATTTCACAGTAAGGAACTGCCGCTCAGACACGAGGCTCCCCGGCGGCGAGGCTCCCCGGGTCGGTTTGGGGCACTACCTTCCTCAGCTGGTTGTTCCCCACCTCTCATCATTCCCCCTCGGGAAGGGCTTTCTCTCCTGTCTTTCCCCTTAAAATAGATCCCGCCCGGCCTCGCCCCATCCCCCGCTGTACCCTCTCATTAGCGGACCTCACCCCCCTCATCTTTGCCGCCACACGCTCACCCACAGCTGCCAAATCCGGCCGCAGAGTCCCACCGGCCCCCACCTGCCGAGCCAGGGGCGCGATGAGCAGCCAGGGCCCACGGCAGCAGCCTAGCTGGCGAGGAGGGAGGCCGGGGAGCAGCTGAGGGACGGGGCTGGCCAAAGCCGCTGGAGCTTGGGGCTGTGCACGTGACTCCTAAACACTCAGCATGATTCTTCAGTATTTTCATTTTTGATTCTATGTTAACTCTTTTTATACATGGTCTCAATTTCAAGCTGCTTCTATTCTTTCTTTGAAAGCAAGAGAAGTTTAAAATATGAATCTGAATAACACAAGAACCTTGTATGGTAGACAAGCCAGGGACTGTTAATTTCACAGTTTACTCGCTTGCACACTCACTCACTGATTTGTTCAAACACTTGTTGAGCACTTTTCACTGCCAGGCCAGGCCAGGCGTGGCGCAAGGCGCTGGGTTTAACGATGATTAAGACAGAGGCCCTCAAGGAGCTCACAGTCTACAGGTAAACTACGGAGTAAACCGAGGCACAGAGTGGTAAACGACTTACCGAATGAGGTAGTAACAGCTAGGAACTTGGGACGCGGGACCAGAGCTGGAGAGAGGGCGGGCACTACTAACTCAGCCCCTCCGACTGAAGAGCAAGGCTGCGCACAGAAACATATTACAAAATCTGCTTGCAAAAAAGATTAAAATCATTTCCAATTTTCACCATGATTGAATCACGTCTTGAAAGGAATTAAGCCATGACCTGATGGCATTTCTACACCTGCCCCCACAGCTCGGCACCTGCCACCAGTCTATTCGGACACAATGACTCTGTAGGGAGCCTGAAGTCCAATTTTAGCACTGGGAACCACATTGAGATCCTTTAATTAAGTCCATGAACTTTATTTGTCTTTTTAGGGCTGCACCTGCAGCATATGGAAGTTCCCAGGCTAGGGGTCGAATTAGAGCTGCAGCTGCAGGCCTAAGCCACAGCCACGGCAACACCAGATCCAAGCAGTGTCTGCCACCTGCACCACAGCTTGTGGCAATGCTGGATCCTTAACCCACTGAGCGGGGCCAGGGATGGAACCCAAATCCTCACAGATACTAGTCGGGTTCATTACTGCTAAGCCACAATGGGAATTCCCTAAGTCCATGAACTTTAAATGGATAGAATATTTATGATACTTCTACATGTAGAAGTTTGGAAAAAACTCCCTCTAACCCTCATTCAGAGGATTCTAATAAGTTATAGATACCACAGAAATTAGAGAATATGTCTGTCACTTTCCATATATACATTATTTTCGCTGTACAAGGCTGAAAAGCTTCACTTAGACATATTTCATAAGTCATCTAAACATTATACAAATATCCACAAAGACATCACGTCCAGATGCGTGTGTACACCCATCCACTGCAGACAGGAACCCGTGTAAGGCCACTTCTTTTGTGATAACAACACATGATCTGTGCGGCAAAGGGCAGCGTCCACGAGGAAATGTCCAGCCGGCCTTCAGTGATACTCTGTGATTTAGTCCATCAGCAGGCAGGATGTCTATTTCACTGACAAAAAGTAGTGAATAATTATAAAAAGAGCTGTTTTCAAGTGCAGGAACCATAATTACCAGGAACCTAAGTGGTGAACTGCTCAAAGGTGCGACGGCCTTGCTGCTGCCACTAACTGCGGAGAAAGCGTCAGGATATTTACTGCTCTGAGAATCACCTCGGATGCGAATCCAAGGGATGTACCAGGGGACCCGACAGTGACCCTCTGCTGCCATCCATCAGTTGCTCACTTCAAGCATTTCTTCACTTTGCTGTGGAGTCTTTTCTTCTGAAAAATAACAAACACGCGAAAAATCCTCCTAAGTGAAGGTCTGAGACGCAGGCAGGTGACAGAACATAGGATTCAAGTGCTTACAAAACCTCGCGAGACCTCAGGCAGACCCACACTCCCATGCTAACGGCATAAGGCTGACACCTTCAGTCTCACAAGAATAAACTAGAACTCAAACACGCACCTGAGAGCACTGGTCAGAGGACACAGACAGCCTTCTCCAGAGACCACCCTCGGAACCAACTACAAGTCTGAGTGTTCACTGATATCAAAACTCCATGAAATTTAACAACAGAGGTGTTAGAAATAGCCTAAGCTACAGTAAGAATTACACTGTAATTATTTCTTCTTTTTTTTTTTTCTTTTTTACAGCCATACCCACAGCATACGGAAGTTCCAGGCCAGGGGTCAGATCAGAGCTGCAGCTGCCAGCCTACACCACAGCCACAGCAATGCTGGATCCGAGCCGCATCTGTGACCTACACCTCGGCTTGCGGCAAGGCCGGGTCCTTAACCCACTGAGCAAGGCCAGGGTTTGAATCTGCATCCTCACAAACACTATAACGGGTTCTTAACCTGCTGAGCCACAAAGCGAACTCCCATTTTCTAATTTTTAAACTCATGTTTTTGTAGCAAGGAAGAATGAACATATCTATAAAGCCATAACACTCATTTATAAAACTACATGTATTTTAAAGTTCATTAGGATCTTCAATTTTCCTGAACACAAAGCTGGTGCACTCACCTTTCTCAGGGTGTCCTGAGTGCTTGCTTTTAGAGGAAGAGGCCCCCACACCGTCCAACACTTTGCTACTCGAGTGGCCCTGCTCCACTTCGCACAAGTAAACATCAATAGGGCCTTTGGTGCTCCTGATGTGTACTGTGATGGAGTCCTGGCAAAAGCCCCAGAAAGCAGAGATGAATGACAGGTTCATTGGTTAGATTTTCCCCCACTTATTACAACTGCAAAAGTTTCAAAGACCACTTTTGAAAACTCGGGTAGTTTCCTTTCTACCGCACACCTGACAAAACCATATACCTAGTGAGCTCCAGTCACGTGAAACCACCGCTAATTCTCGCGGTCGAAACAGCGACCTGACAGCGCGTGAAAGGTCTCAGAGCCTGAAGGGTGCCTTGGTACTCAGGAGGGCGTCCTTCTCATGACAAACAAATTCGACCCCCTGCAGACTCGAACAGTAAAGGTGTGCTAGGCTCTCAGGCCCCTGAGGAGGTGCGGAGCTAACTGACAGGACCATTCCTCCATCCACTAGAAAAGGGGGATGAAATCAAGACAAAGTGTACCTCTTGTAATTTAAAATGTTAAAACCCAAAAGCTATCAGTGAAGTGGAAGCTTCTGAGACTTTCACTAAATTCCTAAGGAACAGCTGCAGTTACAGATGATTCTGCTGTTGTTTTCACAGCAGCGGGTTCGCCTGTCAGGTCAAGGCTGCCTTCTTCCCTCCCTGTGACGGGCTGGGGACCAGGCGCCCTGCTCTCCTCCCGCTCCACAGCGCCCTGTAAGCTCACGGCAGAGGGGCCCCGAACCTCAAGTGCCACCTGGCCCACAGCTTCCTGAGACCGGCAGGTAGGCTGCACGACACCTGTTTGCTCCGAGATGGCCAGGCCAGGCCAGGTTCGAACGGCACACCCTGCACAACTCAGCAGGTATTTCTGAACAGTACAGGAAGCCGCTATGCTGCTGGGAGCCCGGGGCCCGCTCAGTCAGAGGCCTTCCACGCAGGGAGAGAGTAACCAACCAGGCCACACCACCCGCTCACAGCTCCCCACTCTGCCATGACAGAGCCAAAGCAGCCACAGACAATTCCTACACAAATGGGCGCGTGGCTGTGTCCCAAATCAATCATTTACAAAAACCAGCAGGCTGGATCTGACTGAAGGCCAGCCCATCCACCCGGCACCAGATCCCCAGATCGCCCCAGACCGCTGTGGACCTGGACTTTCTCCTGGTCCCGCCGACATCCCCTGCTGCTGAGAACGGCTGCCAAGAGGGTCCGTGCCTCAGTTTCTAAACGGGACTCTTAAGAGACGCCTTGGGCATGACTGAAAGGCTCGGTGAGATCTAGCAACCACAGCCGGAAGCAGCTCAGGGCACAGGGAAAACGCAGAAAGCAGCAGCCATGCAGAACGGAGTGTCATGCCCCAAAGCAAGGACGGCCCGGAGGACTGTGATCGTGTGTCCACGTGAACAGGGGGAATGACTCACATTAAGGACAAGCGTTACTCAGGAGACTTGGACTATTTCTAAATCTAAATAAAACAAGCAGGAAGTAAGTCACGACTGGAGTGTGACCGGGGTCAGTGAAAGCTGTTCCCAATCCGCCTGTAAGCGCTGTGGTCTCACGTGGAGAGGGGTCTGCGGGGATAAAAGGAGAGGTGGGGGAGACCCTTCTTCACAGAAGGGAGCTGGGTCCCCAGCAGTGAGGAGGATGACACTAGGGCACAGATGGCTCGGCAGGCTGGCAGGACTTGACCTGCCTTGAGAATGGCAGCTCTCCTTGGCCGTGCCCACAGCATGTGGAAATTCTGGGGCCAGGGATCAAACTCAGGTCACAGCCGTGACAATGCCAGATCCTTAACCCGCTGAGTCACCAGGGAACTCCAACAAGTATCTTTCAACACAAAAGGTCCTGTAAGCAGCTGACAACCGATAATATGTTCACTGACGCGGCAATCTGACTTCTTGTTTTAAATGTCTAACAGTGTTCTCTTTTGCTGTTAAGTCTTGTACGAGTTTGGTTAGTGAGCTCATTCCCTCCGCCCGGCTGATACCAGTTCTTACTCCTGGAACTTCCACACTGAAGCCAATTCTCGGTGGTTCCTCTAACAGGCATTAGAATACAACCGTTAAGAACAAACTCGGAAGCAAAACTAACTGGGTTTCTTCTTCTGTCACCGGGTGATGGCGAGAAAGAACTTTTCTGCGCTTCAGACTCCTCACCTTTAAGTGGATAACCATCAAAACCACCGCGCTTGCTGCACTACTAAAACACATTGCGGTGTGAAAAGACCCTCGCGCAGCATGAGGCCTGCAGCTAACAGGCACACGCTGGTTGTGAAGTTGCCGGGACCACCACAAAGCACCGACTAAGGACCTGGCCCGCCTCCCCTTCAATCTTTTGAGACTCGCAGGGCTACCTACTTCTCTGGGAGCTGGAACATCCAATCTGGTTTCTGCCGGAGCTTTAACTGCAATTACGATCTGTTCGTGGAAGGCCTGAATGCTGTGAATATCTTGATACGTCACGTACGCTAGTGTAGAAATCAGTCAAGGGTCTCTAAGCAGAGTGGGAGGTAATTTATCTCTTATAATACTGAATGCAGAGTGTAACGCTGGAATACCTTTAGTTTTTACGGGCCACAAACTAAGCAGTCAGTAAAAAAAATTATGTCATATATAAATCTTACTTTTTCATAAACAATTCTTATGACTTTTCTTTTTTTTTTCTTTTTTTTTTTTTTGGTGTTTTTAGGGCCACACCTGCGGCATATAGAATTTCCCAGGCTAAGGGTCGTCGAATTGGAGCTGCAGCTGCCAGCCCAAGCCATAGCCACAGCAATGAGGAATCTGAGCTGCATCTGTGAACTACACTGCAGCTCACAGCAATGCCGGATCCTTAACCCACTGAGTGGGGCCAGGGATGGAACCTGCGTCCTCACGGACACTGGTTGGGTTCATTACCACTGAGCCACAATGGGAACTCCTTCTTAAGACTTTATAGTGTTTTATGATATTTACAACTTGAAGAAGCCCTTCCAACTACACCGCTGTGATTATGATGGAATTTTCTAGAGAAAAATGTTAATAAGGTCTGAATCCCTGAAACAAACACAATGCACAAAGGTATTCAAATGCGCCCCTTCCCTATTCAGTGCTAGACCTTACTTTGAGAAAAAACATTCAGTCTCAATATTCTGATGAGAAAGAATCTCCTAAAACATAAGGTGGAAAGACTCTCTAGGATTGCCCTCATCCAAAATCATTTCCCATCTCGCTACCTGAAATTTTTTCATCTTCTCTTACTGTGTCACCTGAAATTTCACCAATTATGTGATTTACTGCCTTGCCTCAGCATCTTTTTTTTTTTTTTTGGTTATTCTACAAAACTTTTGAGTGAGTATAGTAATAGCAATTATTTTCCTAATAACTGTATTGTGGAAACAGGAGATTTGACTGGTGTGGGGTTTCAGTAAATGCGAAGCAGGAACAGCTCAGAATTGGTGGCACCTCAGAAGGGTGCTGCAGGGGGCCGGGGCAGCATGACAGCCCAGCAGACCCTGGAGCAGACCAGCCCCAGACACACTGAGCCTAAAAGCAATCCTGCCATGCGGCTATGTCAGGCTTTGTGGACCAGAACGGCAGGTTCAGTACCATTTCTATGGCAATTCATTCGCTTCTAAAGGTCTAATTTCTAAAGGTTAAATATATTAATTAAACCCTCAGGCTGACCCCACCATTTAAAGTAAACCACTTTGGAAGGAGATGTTTTTTAAAAGGTACAGAGTTAAAGGATATCTTTCATTTTCTTTGTCATCTGTTAACTCAAACAGCTGCTGAGCACAATCCTTAATCAGCTCATCCAAAGCATCTTCCATTGCTGATAGGTCAGAAAGTTCCTCCTGCAGCTTCTTCTGCTGGGGCATTGCTCCGAAGTTGCTAAGATCAGATCCTCTTTAAAAGAAAAAGACCACCATTAACAACACCGAGGAGACTGCAAAGTAATACAAGTTAGGTTACTGGAATTTCTATCGGGGTTGTCTGCAACGACAGACAGAAACCAGGTTCTGAACTGCACTCCTGCCCTCCCATCCTTCTAGACAGTCATTATTCCTCCTGGATTTTGCCCCATTTCTACTCCCTTTAGAATAGAAGGACACAGGGACTTTAAAAACAAAGCCAACTTCATAACCCAATGGAAATTAATAGCAGAAGGGAAAGCTTAATGAAGGTTAATAATTATTGAACTAAGAGTCAATAACACCCAGTTTCAGGCTCAGCTTGCTCTACTCCTAAAGCATGATTTTTGACAAGCTGTAATCGTTTAATCCTTAGTTTTCACATATGAAAAACAGAACATTGACCAAATGATAGTTCCCCTGCTAAAATTCTCTAAGTCTTCATTTTTCGCTTCTGTGCATATTCTATCTGGTTCTATCTGAATATAATAACATATAAACACATATCATTTATGGGCTACAAACCCATATATATATATTTATGGCTGCACATGAAGGATGGAAGTCCCCAGGCCAGGGGCTGCATCTGAGCCGTAGCTGCGACCTACGTCACAGTTGCAACAACACCAGATCCTTTAACCCACTGCACCAGGCTTGGGATTGAACCTGCACCTCTGCAATGACCAAGCCACTGCAGACAGATTCTTCACCCATTTGTGCCACGGTGGGAACTCTAATGATCATATCATTTTTAAAAATATATTTTATTTATTACCGTCTACCTCAACGTGACATGACCAGAACAACGATATTCATTCTTTTCTTCAATCTATAGAGAAAATAGAGGGAAAAGCCTGCTACTAATATTCACTCAAATCTGATTCCAATTAGTGATTCACAACACAATCTGATATTAACCCCCAAGTGTTAGTGTTACTTAGCAAACACGTTCAGCTTAGGATTCAATCTGTATTGCCACACTACTGAAATAGCTAGCCTCCTTGATGAACTCCTCTCCTCTAACAGCTGAGTTAATTATCTAGAGTCAGTTTATGATCTTGATTGGTACATTTTTCATTTGCCTGGAAGGTCTCTATGTACTTTTACGCTGGAACTGTTTCTTGCTGTCACAGCGTCCTCCCCGTGCGCGTGCCCTCCACGCAGGAGCACAGGTGTCCACAGGCGTATGGAGCATCTGAACCAGAAGGTCTTCTTTCCATGAGAGCCTTCCTAATCACCTAAGTCTTCAGCAATTACCGTTTAGGCAGGAAGTCCCTTGATTTCTTTTTTTCTTACATTCAGGGCATTGTTTCAAAGTGTGGCTACATCACCACAAAGTGTGGTCACTCGGGGTGGTTGTTAAGGACGTAGATATCTGTCTTTTCCCAGAACTGAGTGACACCCCCGGAGAGGGAGGTCTCTCAGTGTCTGTTACACTCGGGCAAGCACCCTGCTTTACAGCCCTGACTGACTTCTCCCTGATATCAATAATCAATCGGAACTTAGGAAATGTTTTTTTAAAAACTCCTATACAATCAAATGCCCCCTTACCTTGAAAAGTGAAATTTAAAAAAGGTTTTTTTTTTATTTATTAAAGTTTTACTGAGGAACAGCTGATTTAAAGTGTTGTAATAATTTCTGCTGTACAACACAGTGATTTAGTTACACGTGTACACACATCCATCCTCTTTCAGGTTGCTTCCCACACATAGACCATCACAGAACACTGAGTTCTCTGTGCTATACAGCAGATCCCCATTGGCCAATCATTCCATGTGATGAAATTCTTAAAGCTAATTCCGATTCCATTTAACTTCTCCATAATATTGGAATGACACTCTATGTCCATGACTTTTAAATGGTACCAAGTAGGAAGAAGAAAAAAAAAAAGCACTGCTAGTATTTTGTTTTAAGCACAGTACCGTCACTTCAAAGAAGGAAAAAAAACTTATGAAAAGCTTGAAAACAACTCACATCCATCGAATATGGTTCTTAGACTTTTTTTCAACCAGATCGATCCCATCTAGGACGTTGGTGATGTCATACACTCTTCGTTTTCGTACTCCCAGTTTTGTTGCAACCTTGTTTAAGTCAAGAATACCCCCAGGAGCAGATCTGACAAGATCCATAAATTTTCGAGTTAAATATACCAGTGATACATCAAAACGAGGTCTCTTCACTTTTAGAGCTTCTGGGAAACAAAATAAACATGATTTGTAAAATTTTAAATAGCATTTCTTTCTCAACTCATCAAAAAATCCATTTATTTTTTCTTTATCAGTAAGCATAGCCACCTACAGATACTCTACACACTGACCAAATCACAGCTAATCTTTACGACACAGATTACTCAAACTGGATAAAGATTTATTAGTCTAGTCCAGGTAAACAAAGGCTTTAGACTTAAAGGAGTCTTTGAAATAGGCCAACAGTTTCCACTGACTAGCATGGCATCTGATTAGACACAAAGTAGAGAGCCTGCACCACTACCAGGAATTTTAGGGAATTCCCATCGTGGCTCGGTGGAAACGAATCTGACTAGTGTCCACAAGGACGCAGGTTCGATCCCTGGCCTTGCTCAGTGGGTTAAATGGGCTGTGGTGTAGGTCGCAGACATGGCTCGGATCTGGCTTTGCTGTTGCTGTGGAGTAGGCCAGCAGCAACAGCTCCAATTCGACCCCTAGCCAGGAATTTCCACATGCCGCTGGTGCGGCCCTAAATAAAACACCAAAAGAAAAGATCCTCAAAGTTAAATTCCTCATTTGGTCTTCGAGTTAAGAAATTTTCTATACAGCAAAGGCAGAGACAGCCTCCCCCTCAATGTTTAAAATGCTCCTACACATCATAGTGTAACCCTGTCTGATGAAGTTTGGAAAAATCTCAAATTAGTCTTCTAATTAGGACGATGATGATACACCTTGAGGAAAAGTGGCCCATTTTTTAAAATGTTCACTACCCTATTTTATCTTAACAGACAAGCAAATGAAGGGGGGAAACAATCTCCAATTCCCTCATCCGCTCCTCTGCCGTGACGAGCACCGGCCCTTCATACACACCCTGACCCTATGCACACAGCAGTATGTTTATGTGTATGTCTAGTTTAAAAACCAAAAACAGAAACATACTGCTTTTTAACATGCTGCTTTCAATTCAATACCGTGAGCGTCCTGACTTGTCAGCAAATATATTTCAACTTTACTGTTTACGGCTGCATGCTTAACCGTGTGGAATACCTGCTAAACTTACCCCAATACTGGAAATTCAGATTGTCTCCGATTTTACTATTCTGCACAATACTTCAATGACTCGCCTAGTGGCTAGATTTCTGCATGCATCTCGCTTCCTTTAGGTAAGTCCCACGATGTGGAACTGCTGAGTCAAAGCATTTTTAACGCTGCGAAACCTGCGAGGGACGGCGTGGCCGCCATCGGCTCTGCACACTGCAGTACGAGGCCCGTCTCACGCCCTTGTCAAAACGGAGCGTTATCATTCTTTTCATCTTTCTCAGTTTGATACGAAAAAAGGTTTAGTGTGCAGAGGTCTACAAATAATTTGGTCGTCCTTCTGGTGTGAAGGAAGGGGCCACTCTTGTTTTCTACTTCACAGGGCACTACAGTATGCTTTAAAAGAGAGGCACCCTGTCTCCAATCGGAAAGGCCCTTATCCAGAACCCCTATAATATCCACTCATTTTAACCAGCTACTAGTGGTTACTCCAAGAAACGAAAGTGTATGTTTTATAATGTAAATGTCTTCTACGTGGAGACCACTCCTATACTTAAGAGTAAACAGGATGAAATATGAATAAAATTTTTTTTTAAATGGAAGTAGAAGATAGCCACAATTCTACAACAAACCCTGGAAGATGACCCATGAGAAATTCTGACTTTAAAAACATTTACACTTGACCCCTGAACAAGGCCGGGTTATGCTGCATTAATGACCTGAGAAGAGGGTGTTGCCAGAATCCACAGCTGTCAAGATGGGGGAGGGCTCAGGGTGCCGCGAGACAGGCTGCAAAGTGGGGCAAGAAACCCTTCAAGCACCCCGCCCGCCTGCCTGTCCATTCTCTGCCTTGTTTCCTGTGAGGACAGGAGGTGACTTAAGCATTAATACCTGCAGCAAGGCCAAGTGACGAGGAGCTGGGGCCTCTCCCACGTGAGATGGCGCCGCGCACACGGCAGGCTGGACGAGGCCACCTCCCTCTGTCTTAGACCGACCACGGGCCGTGCAACGGGAGAGGTCAGGGGAGGCCCGGGCGGACGACCTGCTCAGGCAGCTGTGCCCCCGCTGCCCTTTGGTTCAGGGCGAGAGCCTGCCCCGGGGGTGGTGGCTGGCACGTGGGGAAGGAAGACTGTGGGCTCACGCTGGAGGCGCGGGGCTGAATCCTGACCGGGTAAGCTGCTTAAGCTCCCTGGGCCTTGGCTTCCTCATCTATAAAATAAGAAAAATAACCCATACCTGCATTTGGAAGGGCTGTGGAGATAATCCACGCAGAGAGCTTAGTACAGGCCGGGTACTATCTGAGCTCAATAACGTGTTAGGATCTGACTGTAAGCCTCCGAATGGGGCAGAGAAGGGAAACCCGTTTGGAGCAGAACCGACCACACAGTGGGGGCAGAGCTGGGCAGGACTGTGTGAGGAGAAACCAAGGGTGATGCCGGGACTGACAGCGGGCGTCTAGGCACCACCTGGCCATTGGGGCTAGGACCACATGAAGAGGAAATGAGGGTGTGGCCGTCTATCGTTAACAATGTCCAGAAAGCTGGGGACTGAGCTGAGCGACTCTGAACACCGATCCACAGCAGCGGTGGAAGGAAGGGGGGGGCGGTCAAAGGGGACCAGGAGGGCAAGAGCCTGAACTCATGCTTGTTGCCAAACTGCCTTCAGTTCCGCTGATGGCAACAACTGCGCTCACAGAACTCCGGGAAAACATCCCTAACCATAAACCATTCTAGTGTAAAAATGACATTTCAAAGCGATGGAGAGCAAACTGGCATTTTGTTCACAGTAACGGCCTATGGCCTCAGGAGCTCCTCTTTTTGCCACAATTCCAAGCTTCACATTTCAGTGTACAGATAACACATCTTATTTAAGTTCCTCATCAGCTTGTGGACATTTAAAATAAATCCTTTAAATTACATGAGGTTCAGGAGTTCCCGTTGTGGTTCAGTGGTTAACAAATCTGACTAGGAACCACGAGGCTGCAGGTTCGAACCCTGGCCTCGCTCAGTGGGTTAAGGTTCCAGCGTTGCCGTGAGCTGTGGTGTAGGTCGCAGACGCAGCTCAGATCCCACACTGCTGTGGCTGTGGTGTAGGCCGGTGGCTATAGATCCGATTAGACCCCTAGCCTGGGAACCTCCATATACCGCGAGTGCGGCCCTAGAAAAGACAAAAAGACAAAAATAAAAATAAAATAAAATAAATTACATGAAGTTCCATCTACAAAACCTAAAACCTATTCAGGAGTCAACTTACTTCTCATGGACACATACTGTACATTATCTTCTAAATTTATCCTTATTTTTGATGGCTGGAAAAAAGCAGATACAGAAATTTAACTTAGTAATTTTAAAATAATGCGAAGGGACAGCAAAAAAATCAAAACAAAAACAATGAAATAAATAGGATTTTCCTGGATAATATGAAATGTTTTTTTTTTCAACCCCTGGGGTAATAATTTGGGTGTGAGAAAACCAGACCTTCTTCTAAACCATACTGGCTCTAATTGTAATCATATCTGACCGTTCATAGAATTGAATTTCTAAGGCTGCATGGACTTCCATAAGTCCGGAAGCAGTAATTAAAGGGACGGGTCAGGGAGGGAAGGAGTAGTGGGGGGGTGAATATGAAAATTTATTACTAGACATTCATATACTGACTGCATCAGGAATACAAAGGTTATCAGGCCACTGTCCTTGGTTCTGGAAAGTGCAGCGAAGGGCTAGGGTACCTCCAAACTAACAAAACTGTCACAGGTAGCCATGCGTTCCCCTGATAATTACTGCAAAAACAGCATTTCTAAAAATGGAAAATAACGCATCCTATACAACCAGAAACTTTGGTATTAGATTAGTAACTTCTTTTAAATTCCCGAGACAACCAGCTCACCATTTTGCCAGCTCTTTGGCGGCTATGAAAATTTATATAAACTGGTAGTAACATCTGCAACACATTTAGACATTGTTTTTTCAAAAAACAAATAAAACGTTAGAAAAAGCTGTGTAAACAGTGTTAGCCTGATGCTTAGAACAAAGTATAATGACGCCATGTGCCTCCAGACAGGCTGTGAGCAGGTTTAGCTCCTGTCGAAGTGAAAAAACTGGCCCCCAAATGACAGGGGCAAACTGGGGCAAGTGGCTTCCCCAAGGTGCTCTAAGAGGAGGGCCCAGGGCTCTCCGACGCCCCCAGGGAGGGAAGAAAGAGGAGCCACAGCTGAGCCTTGAAAGACGAGGCGGACTTGCCCGAACCTGTGGAGCCTGGAGGGAGGAAGCGAGACCCCAGCTGCAGAGGTGAAATGAATGAACAAAGGCGTGAACAGACACTGCCCCGCACCTCCTGAGGAGCGCAGAGGCCAGTGTGAACCCCTGTGATACGGAGGCTGGAAGGACGTGCGGGCGCCACGCTCCGCGTGGAGGATGGTGACAGTCACGCTACGGGGCCTGCACGCCACGCTGGAACCAGTGCAGAACCTCACAGACCTCCCGACAGGAGTACGACGTCCTCAGGCTCACGGTTTAGAAACCTAAGCGTGGTGGCCGGTCAGCAAGACCTGGCCGGGACGCCTGAGGGCGAGCGGCCAGGCAGCGCCAAGTCCCTGCACGAGGGCTCCCTGACCCGCTGGGACAGGACGGCAGCGTCCATCAGCAGGGCGACCGGGCACGGAATAGTTCCGCCGAGACAGAATTCCACTGTGACATTAACTCAGTCGTTAGGATTTAAAGGAGTCCGTAGACGGGCAGGACAGGATCCGAGCTGGGGCCCGGCCAGCTCTCTGCGCGGTGCTGACATGGGCGACCCGCAAACACAGTATCCAACCGTGACACGTGGAAGGGCAGGCCCAGGAAAGTCAAACGTCGGACAAGAATGACCAACTGGCACTGCTATTTTTACATTCAACCTCCCCGCTGATGCAGGAGGAGACAGAGTTGAAGGACCGCTGGAAGACTCTTAAATTGAAAAAAAAAAAAATCCACCCATTTCAGACTGATTGGAAACAGAACGCCCATACCCTAAACTGTCGCATGTACTCCGGTCTGCTTATCAGGTTGCTCCTCAGTCCCTGACCTGTCACTTCTGCACCTGCAGCAGACACTGCTGCAACACTGTAACGTCAGAACAAACTTCACGGCCACCCTCAGTGCGGCTCTGGGAACGCAGGCCAAAGGGCCAATCCAGCCGAGCCCCGGGGGCCCTGCTGCTCCCCGGCTTCCGCTCAGAGTGAGCAGCAGGGCCCGGTCCCCCCCACACGGTACAGGTCTCCGAGCAGGCCGCCTCCCTGTCTGCCCCCAACGTTTTCTAGAAGGGCACCTTCCTGCCCTCTACACCTCCCTCTGGCCTCACTATCGAGGCTGCTGCTGCTCACGGCCTGGCACGGGGCTAACACCTCAGTCCGGACCTGGAGGAAGCCTGATTCCCCACCCCACGCTCCTTGCTGTGAACCACATATTGGCTGTACTGGGATCCGGGGCAGAACAGACTCCGACGGCACCCATTCAGTTTTTCCCCCTCTGAGAATAAAACACTGCCTTTTCATCTTAGAGGAATCACAACGCATGACGGCCCCTTGGGGCAGATATCCCAAATAAAGATCATATAATCCTACAGATCTACAATTCGGGAGATTTCCAAGGTGCCCAGAGCAAGGACACTTTCATCTCATTTACATTCAAAATAGTTCTTGGTTTAAGATCAGGCTCAGGGCTACGTGGACTCCTCGATGCGGGGACGCCCCGGTCCTCACCCGGAACACCTGTAGGGACGTAACTCTGCTGTCTGTTTTCCCAGCTACTGTCAATAGTAAATGACACATTTTGAAAACTGTAAAAATCCTACGAAAGCGCAAGAGACTATTACTGCTGCTTTCCTTTTTGAACCAGAGCAGTGCCTGCACGTGTGGGCACTTGGTAAATATTCGTTAAACGAATGAACGGAGATTGAAACAGGACCTCGTCACAGATGACGTCAACTGCTAAACAACAGTGAGTACTTCCATTCCCAAGGACGCAGGGCGACATATCAGTAAGGATGACTGACAGGTGATGAAACAACTCCTCAGTTTTCTGACACAGTTATACCCTCTGGAAGCGGCTTTACCGTCAGGATAAAAGTTTCCACACAGCAGTTAGTGAGCTATTAATAAAAGGTAAATGAAGGGCCACGCTGCCCTTGGCCAGCCCGGGAGGGAGGCTGATGAGGCGGAGGAGAGGGAGCAGGTGAGGGAGGCCCCCCACCAAGGTGAGGAACAAGAGGGGGCTGGCTGGCTGAGCTCCCTCAGGCACCCATTTCCTCTTCATTGTGCAATAATCTCCGCCTTCAGAAAAGGAACAGAAATAGAACCACGAACGGCCACATCCCCTCTACCCAAATCCCTCAAATGTTAATGTTTTACTCCATTCGCTTTATCATTTTTTTCTCTACACACATAACTTATTTTTTCTGAATCACTGGAGGGTAAACTGCGATCTCTAAGTAACTCCGTGCGTATCTCCAGGACATCGTCTTAGACAACCGCAGTCTAACTACAGAAATGTCTGTTCAAAACGAAGCTGGTCAGGAGAAACCTGGACCTTGAGGATGCTGTTGGTAAGGGCTCAAAAGGAATGGGGAACTTGTTACTAGAAATTTCTTGCTATGCTGAGACCGGGCACAGAGCAAGGCTGTCACCGCAGGTCTGCAGAAAGCAGATGTTAAGGGACAGGTGACCAACCAAGGAGACTGATTGCAGTGCTGAAGGTGGTACCTTGCTCCTCCTTGCCGCTCATCCTACGCGGTGAGGGAGACAGAGGAAAGGACTGTTAAAAAGAAGCCAGGACTGGAGTTCCCGCTGTGGTGCCATGGGATCAGTGGGCAGGACTTAGGCGTTTTAAAAAACCTCAGCCTCTCAAGAAGCTAAAAATTCAGAAATGACTTCCGAGAAAGAACAAATCGAAGGCACTGCGAGGAGAAGAGAATCTAGAGATGAAGGTGAGGATGTGACCGTGCAGTTCCCGGCGACGCCCTCGCAGATCAAGCACGCCAGCACCTCGGGGTACTCACTGCTCAGTCACACTAAGGCCCCCGAAGGAGACGGAGGACTGGCCTCGCCGGTGCTCCCCGCCTAGAGACGGGGCCTCTAGGAAGCTGCGGGCCGCTGGCCCTCAGACACCCCGGCAGGTGCCCGAGGCGGAGAAGAGTGTGATCAAGTCCTCACCACAAACAGACACTGTCTCCTGAAAAAGACGGACAGGCCAGACGGCGGAACCAGAGCCCAGAGGGAGAAGTGGGGGCGCAGAGAACCGACCCCAGGTCTTGAGCCCTAATCGGGACAGTTCCCGTGTTGGCCGGGCTGGAGTCCAGAGCCGCTCTGGACCAGCCAGAGACGCCTGTGACTCCCGAAAGGGAGTGTCCGCAGCAGTTCCCCTGTGTGCGCCCCACGGGGCAGGCGCCGGGCCGGGCAGGGGCCGGACAATTGCATTTTGGCGGCACCAGCCGGAGGAGCCGGAGGACCTGCGCCTGTCCCCAAAGAACTACGCCGGAGAAGCCCCAAGTCTTAGCTCATTCTGTGAGTATAAAATCTGTTATTCTGAGGATCAGACTGGCCCAGATAAGGCCAATGGGAGCCTTTTCAAAGTGGCCCCCGCAGAGGACACTTATTTTTGACCTTTTCAACACCTTTAGGGCGGCAGGCCTCAGAGAAATGCTCCCTCCAATTGCTAGGGCGCTAACCTGCCCCGGTGCCAGCAGAGATGCTGCTGCCTCTGGTTCTGACCGCCCACCACGATGGGGCCACTGCCAGCATTTCTGTCCCCGAAGGAGGTCTCAGTGAGAGGCTCTGCTGGGGACCTCCGCGCGGACACGCCAAGGGAGAGGCCGGGAGCAGCCCAAGCGTGAGGCTGGACTAGGAAAGCCCAGCTCCAGTCCTCGCACTGCTCCTCGCCATCCGCTCACGCCATGAGCCCGCCTGGACCCCAGCCGCGAGGAGGCTGAGCCTCCAAACCGAGACCCCGGGGCTGCTCTCGTGCACACAGCTCTCTAGGAACCAGCGGCTCGTCCCAAGCCATTTCACCAATGCGCCAAGCCCCGCGTCTGAAAACCCACACTTTTCAATTTGAGATCCCAAAGGAGAAAGGAAAGAATAAAAGGTGAGTCTCGGGGATTAAAGTCTTAAACACGGCCTCCAAACCGGTTAAACATCTCTCTATACATATGCTTTTTATACTGACCTCCTGCTTGGGGGAGTAAGAGCCCCTTAGGAGCCCTTTGGAACTAAACCCTTCCCAAGGCGATGGCATTTGGGTCACACATTTAAATTTTCCTTATTTTTCCCTGTGCAGACTAAGTTCCACCTCTAATCAATACTACGTTCTACCTTCATGAAATCCCAGTTTTCAAACCAGTTACTCAGGGAACATCAAACACTCAGCTATATACCTAACTACCCCCTGCATAGCATTTAATAACAGTTTACTAAGTACTTCCAGTCATTAGCCAATTAAAAAGTGCTGAGATGGGTGCCTGAATCACTGCGCCACTTTACAGGCAGGAAAACAAACACTCCGACAAACATCTACAGAGTACTCCCTTCATTCATTCCGTAATTATCTGCCACATCTTTTTGTGAGAGGCACCAACTATGCTGAGGATGCAACAAGATGGAGAGTCGCTGCACTGGGGGACCAAACAGCCACACGCTGCCAAGAGGGAGTGGGAAGCCCGGGGGCTTGGGGAGCACAAAAGGAGTGCCTAACTCAGTCACAGAGGTCGGCTGGGAAGATTTCCGACAGTCACCTATAAATCAAGGCGACTGATTTTCCTTGAGGTAATAAGGGAAAGTGTGCTTTAGAGAAAAGATTTTTTTTAAAAGGGGGAGTGTGGACAGATACGGGTCCAAAAGAATACGAAAATATGGAAATTTTAGCAACTATCAGCAGTTTAGGAAAATAAACCCTGGGGTGTGATTACATTAAGAAGTTTCTCTTCTACCCTGAGAGCACCAGGGAACTTTGATAGATTCTTTAAGCCAAATGACATGATCAGAAATATGCTTTAAAAGTACCATTAGGGTTAGTTACTATGCGGAAAATATCAAAAAGTCAGGGGCAAGACAAGAAAAGTGGGAAAAGTGGTTAAGACGACACTGCAAGAATCTGAAAGACAGATGATGGCTGAAATGGCAAATGCTGTTGATTAATTTTGCCTAGATTGAGAGGCTGGAGGGGGTCAGTTTGGAAAAGGCAAGGATGATGCCTGGGACACTGCTGGGCAATATGGTGGGTGTGGTACCATTTACTGCAGTAGGAGCGAGGAAGCTGCTGGCTTAGGTGAGAAGATAATGAATTCAATTTTGGATCAATGAGACCGAAATTTAAGTAGAGATGCCTAGTAGACAGAAGGAAAGCTCTGAGCTGGATTTGCAGATTGGGAGTTATTATGACATGGTAACCAAAGCTATCCGAATGGAGAAGAATATCTAAGACTTCAAAGGATATGAGCATCTTCTGATATTACATGCAAAATTCAGTGGTTTATTGCACCGTAAGAGTTCAGAGCTTTTATCACTCTCCAAGATTAAGACCACTGAAACAAACACTTAACAGAAGTCCCGAGAGTGGCGAATGATGGCCCACATGAAGAAACTGAGGAAGGTGGGAGATCTGAGGAAAACCAACACGGAAGGACTGGAAATAGGAAGAGGAGCTTGCAAAGGAGAACAAGAGAGGTCAAGTGATCAGACGGCGCGCTAAGGTTGTGTGTCCAAGGAGCCATTCAATGGTGAGAATTTCCCACAGGAGTGGCCAATAGTATCAAAACTACAAAAGATACAGAGACAACATCCACTGGAAGTGACAAGGTTATTGGCAGCCTTGGTTAGAACAGTCTCAGAGCTGTGCTGAGGGCAGAAGTCCCAACAGCAGCTCAAGGTTAACGACAGGTGAGCAAGCAGACCCAGGAGTGCAGTAAGTCCAAAAAGTTTGGCTGTGAAGGGGAAGAGATGCAGTAAATGGAAGGGCACAAGGAAGGTGGGGAAGGGCACAAGGAAGGCGGGGAAGGACGTTTCAAGAGAGAAGTGAATTTAAGGTGTGGTTTAAGTAGTGGAGAATTTGCCAGCTGGAGCCAGACACTGTGAGGTCAAATCCAGGTCCTTCTATTTCCTGTCTAACCACAGGCAAGCCACCCAACATCTCCAAGTCTATTCTGGCAACTGTAAAACAAGAATAATCCCTTAGGACTGGTGGGTGGAATTAAATGAGATGATGCTCATAAACTATTTTTGAGCACCGAGTCCTCCTCGGTGTCTGGGCAAAGTGACTTGGGGAAATGCTTAGTTACTAATAAAAGGAAGGAACCAGCAGAGACGTTGGGGGGGGGGGGCACGACAGAAAATCGTGGGTTCATCAAGGGCCCTGAGAATCAAGGAGAACATACTGCATCTAGCCCGGAGCAATAGGGACAATTGACCTTTTTCAGGGAGTTCCATCTCCCTTCCACTTTCTCTGCCAAACAGGAGGGAAAAATAACTTGCTGAATGGGGGGAGCTGTGCGGTGGGAAATGCAAGGTGTGGACAGTTTTAAATTGCTGCACTGAAGTAGGAGAAAGAAGGGAGAGGAGGCTGCAAGGAAGAACACAAGAGAAAGAACTTGCATAGATCCACTGAAAGTCCAGAGAGGACAGAAAAGCATGATAATCCCAGCCGAAGCTGGGCAATTTTCTCCAACACTGCTCCGTGGCGACTTTGCAAAAGTCAAGGAAGCTGACAACAGACCTGCCAGCAGATGCAAAGAAGGCGAGAGTTGAAGCGAAGAGACCTGTTGGTTCACAAGACATGATAGGCAGTAGGAGTCAGGAGGCCGAGGAGCAGCCCCGGGCCAGCCCCGGACAGCGCACCACCGAGACGACTGCCAGTCCGGCCTCGCCGCCGGCTTGGGAACCCCCGCCCCGCCGCTGGGTCCCCGGGACTTACCAACAGGCCCTCCACGTTGATGGGGTCTCGGCAGCGGCGGCGCACCGTCTCCTCCGCTGGGTCCACGAGGAGGCTGGGCAGCTTGCGCGCCGGCCGCTGCTGACTCATGCTGCCCGGCCGGCCGCCCCTCGCCCTCGCACCCTGCGAGCTCTCCCGCCTTCTCCCGCTCCACTCGGGCGCCGCCCCCAACACGCCGGGTCCCGGGGGCCTGCACCCACCGGGTCCCTGGCCTGCTCCGAGGCGCCGCCTGCCCGGGCCGGCCCGCGGACGGAAGCACTGCTGCCCCACGACCCCGGGAGCCGGGACGCGGGCGGGAGGAGAGCAGGACGACCCGCGGTTCTTAAGACGCCATGCCCGCCATCTTCCCGCATGCGCAGTGCGCCGCCCCCAGTGCGCATGCCCGCGGCGGCCGGAGCGCTCCCGCGCGCCGACCCGCTCCCGGAGGCCGGAGCCCGGCAAACCCCGGAGGGTGGAATCCACGGAGGGGATGGCGAAGGAAGAGAAAGACGTGGAGCAGGAATTCCAGGGGAAGGGAACGGGGCGAGAGAAAGGAGACCTCCAGGTCGACGCAAGGGTCGCCTCGGAGCTATTGACACTGAAAGTTCTGAACGCTCAGTTTATCTTGAGCTCCCCCCGCACTTCTCAGGCCCCTGCTCAGCGCTGACGTTTAGTAAGTGTTGGTAACCAAACCGCCATGGGATTATTTACTTGTATGCATCTTTCTTTCCCTTTTCTTCCTTCTTATCATTTGAGGAATAAATTATTGATTCCCTCTGGTGCCACATATTGTGGTGGGCACGAGAGATATTCATTGGAATCTGGCACGATTTCAAATGCCAGAGGAAAAGA
The DNA here is from genome assembly GCA_004024745.2 of Catagonus wagneri. Classification (NCBI taxonomy): domain Eukaryota; kingdom Metazoa; phylum Chordata; class Mammalia; order Artiodactyla; family Tayassuidae; genus Catagonus; species Catagonus wagneri. The sequence goes on from PVHT021183518.1 coordinate 32,222, forward strand.
CAAAAAAGGAACATTTAAAGCTGGGGCCATAAGGTGTGTTTTCAGATCCTGGACGCCCCTGCTTAGCTGATAAGTCAGCTACTGAATGGCCGTTTGCTTCAGTTTCCTCGTCCGTTCAATGGGATTAATGATAGTGCTTACCTCATCAAGTCGTGGTGAGAATTAAGTGAATTAATGAAAGTAGATTACTTAGAACCAGGAACAGCACGGTGTTTGACATGCTCAAGTTCAGGGTGGAGCGCAGCAACTGAACTGTGGTGGCTGGGCCAGGGGCTTCCAGGTAGCCTGGGTGGGGCTGGGAAGTCTTCCAGAGTCAGACCGGTGCCCACTAGACTGTGTGAACCTCACGAGGTCAGACGCATTCTTTAATCGTTGTATCTCTGGTGTCTAGCCCAGTTCGTGCAAATAGTAAGTGCCCCATAAATGTTTGCTAAGCGAATGATTTGAAGTAAAGGATAACCTAGGAGAAGCCTCTAGAAGATTGGATTTTGTCGCAGAACAGAGAATTTCCCAGAGTGGTTAAATGACACCTTTAGCAACCAGAATCCCTGAGAAGGCCAGTTTTGGAGACCAGAAGTGGCTTTTTTTTTTTTTGGCCACCCCGTGGCATATGTGGTTCCCGAGCCAGGTATCAGATCCCAGCCACAGCTGGGACCTACACCGCAGTTGCAGTAACACCAGACCCTTAACCCACTGTGCCTGACCAGGGATCAAACCCTTCGTCCCAGCGCTCCAGAGGCATCGCCGATCCCTTTGTGCCATATCAGGGACTCCCAGAAATGGCTAGTTTTAATAAGTAAGACATAATTCAGATTTTACCGTTTGAAGCAACATGGATGGACTTGGAGAGCAATGTGCTAAATGAAGTAAGTCAGAGAAAGACAAGTACTGTATGATATCACTTATAGGTGCAATCTAAAAAATACAACAAAGTAGTGAATAAAACAAAAAAGTAGGCTCACATAGATAGAGAACAAACAAGTGGTTACCAGTGGGGAGAGACATGGGGGAGGAGCAGAATGGGGTAGGGGATTAAGAGGTACAAACTATTGTGCATGAAATAAGCTGCAAGTTCTCTTGAGGTGCAGCGGATTAAGGATCTGGTGTTATTCCAGCTGTGGTGCAGGTCGGAACTGTGGTGTGGGTTCAGTCCCTGGACTGAGAACTTCTGGATGCTGCATGTGTGGTCAAAAACAAATATATATATATTGTACTACCTGAGAGAATATAAGCAATATTTTATAATAACCATAAATGGAGTATAACATTTAAAAACTGTAAATCGCCATATTGAGCACCTGGAATATGTAATATGGTACATCAACTATACTTCAATCTAAAACATTACAAAGTTAGGAAGTTCCCATTGTGGCATGGTGGGCTATGAACCCAGCTGGTATCCATGAGGATATGGCCTCGCTCAGTGGGTTAAGGATCTGGTGTTGCTGTGGCTGTGGTGTAGGCTGGCAGCTGCAGCTGATTCGACCCCTACCCTGGGAAATTCCATATGCCACAAGTGCGGCCCCAAAAGGCAAAAAAAAAGAAAGGAAAGAAAAAACAATCACAGAGATAAACAGGAGGGAGTTCCCTCGTGGCTCAGTGGGTTAAGGACCCGGCATTTTCACTGCTGTGGCTCTGTTTACAGCTGTGCTGTGTGTTCAGTCCCTGGCCCGGGAACTTCTGCATGTCACAGGCACAGCAAAAAAAAAAAAAAAAGGAAGGTAAATAAGACATAATCCAGCATTTGCTCTATGTTTGGCATTCTGCTAAATGTACTTCACACATTTTCTTATGTAAATTTTATGTTCAAAACTAAAAGAGATTTTTCTGCCTCACTTGCAGAACAGGAAACTGAAGATTAGCAAGATTACAAAAAGTACCAAACATCCTGGCCAGGCAGTGGCAGAGGCAGGATTTTATTTACATTATAGATGATTTATTTGATACACAGATCCTTGGGAAGATTTTTTTTTTCTTTTTGGCTTTTTAGGGCCGCACCCGTGGCATATGGAGGTTCCCAGGCTGGCAGTCTAATTGGAGCTGTAGCTGCTGGCCTACACCACAGCCACAGCCATGCTGGATCCTTAACCCACTGAGCAAGGCCGAGGGTCGAACCTGCGTCCTCATGGATGCTAGCCAGATTCATGTCCACTGAGCCACGACGGGAACTCCTTGGGAAGATTCTTGAAGGAGCCAGAGGTGGGGTCAGATGAGAGAAGGTGGGTGGGTCGGGATGAGGGTGGCGGGCCCTGCAGGCTGAAGGCAGAGTGTGCGCACAGCTGTGGAGAGTCAGGCCACGACAGCCCTCTGGACACAGTACTTGTGATTTCGCTTTACCCCAAGAAAATTATTTGCACATTTTTGAGCCCTTGCCTGGCAGTAGAGCAGGTGCTGGGGAGAGAACTAAGTCTGAAGGGGGGGCCTTACCTTGTGCTCCAGTGACCAGAATATGTAAGTACTAAGTTAAAACGTGAATTGGAGCTCCCATTATGGCTCAGTGGGTTAAGAACCTGATATAGGAGTTCCCGTCGTGGCTCAGTGGTTAACGAATCCAACTAAGAACCATGAGGTTGGGGGTTCAATCCCTGGCCTTGCTCAGTGGGTTAAGGATCCGGCATTGCCGTGAGCTGTGGTGTAGGTCGTAGACACGGCTCGGATCCCGCGTTGCTGTGGTTGTGTGGCGAAGGCCGGCAGCTACAGCTCCTGTTAGACCCCTAGCCTGGGAACCTCCATATGCCGCGGGTGCGGCCCTAGATAAGGCAAAAAAAAAAAAAAGACAAAGTTAAGGGACAACAGAAATGCTGAACATCAGCCGGAAGGAACTATGTGTCTTAAAATAAAAATTATAAAAAAAAAAAAAGAAAAAGAAAAAGAACCTGATATAGTGTCCATGATGAGGTCCCTGGCCTCATTCAGTGGGTTAAGGATCGGGCGTTGCCATGAGCTGTCATGTAGGTCACAGATGCAGCATGGATCCTGCATTGCTGTGGTTGTGGTGCAGGCTGGCAGCTATAGCTCTGATTCAATCCCTAGCCTGGGAACTTCCATATGCTGAGGGCGCAGCCCTAAAAAGACCAAAAAAAAAAAAAGTATATAACATGTTTTGGAAGCACAGAGAAGGAAGAAAAAACAGCTGGGTGTGGTGTAAATCACAGGAGCTTTTCCACACATCTCCCTGTGAGGAGGCTATTTCTAGAACACGTTAGGGCTGAAGACGCAGAGGCTCAGAGAGGTTGAGTGACCTGCTCAGGGCTTCAGCCTCAGTTAGCTCAAACACAGGACTCCAGCTACCAAACCCTTTGCTTTGTCCACTATGTCCTACTGTGGTGCACAGACACAGTTTCCAGCAGAGAAATTGTTTCCACTTACTTATTAGTTATTTATTTGGCCGCACCTGTGGCATACGGAAGTTCCCAAGCAGGGATCGAACCCGTGCCACAACAGCGACTTAAGCCGCTGCAGTGGCAACCCTGAGTACTTAACCTGCTGTCCCACAAGGGACTGCCCTGCTATTGTTTTTAAACTAAACAACAACAAAGGTAATTAAAAGGAGTAGCTGGGGAAATAGAAGGTGCATCTAGACTATCGGTACCTTAATAGTTAAAAAAAGACTGTTTTCTCTTTCTTTCCTCCTTCTCTCCTTCCTTCTCCCATTCCTTCCTTCCTTCCTCCTTCACTCCCTCTCTCCCTCCCTTCCTTCTTTTTCTCTTTTTTATTCTCTTGCCTGCTTGACTTCCTTCCTCTCCTCCATCTCCCCTTATTTTTTTAAGATCCTCTCGTGGCATAGCAGAAATGAATCTGACTCGTATCCATGAGGATGTGGGTGATCCCTGGCCTCGCTCAGTGGGTTAAGGATTCCGTGTTGCTGTGAGCTGTGGTGCAGGTCACAGACACGGCTCGGATCCCACATTACTGTAGTTGTAGCTTGAATCTGGCATTGCTATGGCTGTGGCGTAGGTGGCAGCTGCAGCTCCAATTCAGCCCCCAGCCTGCAAACTTCCATATGCCATGAGTGCAACCCTAAAAAGCAAAAAACAAAGAACCCACACACAAAAAAGATAAAAGCAACTGAACTTTGTTTAATGTTGCTGAGAAGAAGCTAATAGAAGGGGAAGGATTGAAGGTATATTTGAGGAAGGGCAGGGTGGCAGGGATTCTATACAGGTTGCCAACGGGGGAGGAAAAATTGGGGATCAGGAGGAGGTCTCCCCTCCACAGTGACGGGAGGGCAGTGTAAGGACAGAGGCTGATAAGCTTATAGGGTGTTTTTAGCAGGAAGTTGAGGGAGTTCGTGCTCTGTGACACCGCAGTCACCTGAGAGGAGGGGGAGGCGGTGGGACTGGGGATCTGGAGACACACCAGGCACTCAGCACTCACAGGAGGATGGGGAGATGACCATCGTGGAGTAGAATGGCATGGGAAGCAAGGCGGGGGTGCCACTGGAGGTTACGTCTGCGGTCCACGGCTGTCCGGCAGTGTCTCTAATGGACAGAGCCTCGTGTGAGAGTCGGAGGGAGAAGAGGCGTGTGTAAGAGATGGCCGAGGAGAAGTGGTGGCAGCAAGGCCCATTCACCATTAGTTTTCCATTATTTTTCTGTATGTAGTCGTCTGGGTCATTAAACCTTAGAACAGGAAGAGGTCTTAGGGATGATTCAGTAAAACTTTCTCATCTCACCAGGCACAGGGCTGGGGTGGGGGGCAGGAGGAAACCAAGAACAGAGAGGTTAAGTGACTTGCTAAGAGCAAAAGGATGGTTTCTATGATTAAAAAATGGGCAGAAGAACCAAACAGACATTTTATCAGAGGAAATGCAGATGGCCAACAGGCGCAAGAAAAGATATTCAACATCACTAATTATCAGGGAAATGCAAATCACAAGCATAATGGCTATCGCCTCACACCTGTCAGAAGGGCTATCATCAAAAAGATCAAAATAACTAATGCTGGTGAGGATGTGAAGAAAAGGGAACCCTCCTACACTGTTGGTGGGAATACAAATTGGTGTGACCACTGTGGAAAACAGTTGGAGGTGTCTCAAAAAACTTGTAATAGAACTATTGTGTGACCCAGAAACTGGGTATATATCAGAAAAAAATGAAAACACTAATTCAAAAAGATACAAGTACTGCAAGGTTCACAGCAGTATTATTTACAACTGCCAAGGTATGGAAGCAATCTAAGTGTCCATCAACAGATGGATGGATAAAAAAGATGTGATATATAGGTGGTACAGACACATACACACACACACGCACATGCATACACACACACACGCACATGCATACACACACACAGTGGAATACTACTCAGCCATAAAAAGAATGAAAACTTCCATCTGCAGTTTTACTCAAATGGAATACTACTTACCCATAAAAAGAATGAAAACTTCCATTTGCAGTTTTACTCAAATGGAATACTACTTACCCATAAAAAAGAATGAAAACTTGCCATTTGCGCAACATGGGTGGACTTGGAAGGCAATGTGCTAAGTGAAATAAGTCAGACAGAGAAAGACAAATACTGTGTGATATCACTTGTATGTGGAATCTAGAAAATACAACGGGAGTTCCCTGGTGGCTCAATGGCTTAAAGATCGAGTGTTGTCACTGCTGTGGCTTGGGTTTGATCCCTGGCCTGGGGACTTCTGCATGCTGTGGGTGCAGATAAAAAATAAATAAACAAAAAATACAACAAAATAGTGAATAAAACAGAAAAGAAGCAGACTCACAAATATTGAGAGCAAACGAGTGGTGACCAGTGGGGAGAAGGAAGGGGAAGGGGCAGTATAGGAGTAGGGTGAAAAAAGAATTATTATGCGATTCTGAAATCACGTGTGTAAAACTTTTGAAAACTGTAAAGCACTATAGAATTTAAAGAACCTTTCATTCAATAATTTAAAAAAGACATTTTCTAGCAGGGCTGCCACTCAAACCCTGATCTTTTGCTTTCCAGGCTGATGCGCTTTTTACGAAGGTGATGAGGTGCCAGGACAGACACTTGGCAGGACACGAGTGTTGCCGAGACGGGCCGAGGCTGAAAGAGTAGAGGTGGCCAGGAAGAAGGAACAGAGGGACCTGGGCTGGAGCGAGTCCCGCATCCACTCCTACCAGCCTCTCTGGAAAGCGTTCTAACCTTTAGGACCCTCCGTTTCTGTATTTGTGAACCGAGGGGAAGCACACCCGCAACTCTGCTGTGTCAGAGACAATGGATGTCAAGGCCCTGTCGCCATCCGTCCTCAGTGGGAACAGGAACTTCGCAGCTTCACAGGGGCTGTTTCTAATCAAGTCCCACAGCTCCCTTCTCCAGGGACTAAAAATGCTTCTAAAATGACATCCGATGGAACAAAGCGCAGGGCGGCTGACTCTTTGTTCGGAGGTTTTGTTCAGACCTTGACAAGCTTTGCCGAGAGCTCCCCAGAAGATGGTAGCCGGGGAGAGTGCTCATCGGTCGGACGCCTGTGGATTCAGCCTCACCACTTAGCAACAGTATTCGGCGCCTGCTTCAGAAAGGAAACCAAAAAAAAGAAAAGTAAGCCTGCGCTTCAATACACCCACAAAGGCAAATCCCATGAAAGCCTGTCAGAAAGGAGCCGTGCCGAAGATGAGCTCTTGTTCCACGCCTGGGTGAGCTCCAATGAGGGAGCATCAAAGCGGAGGCAGGGAGGCCAGGGGGGCGCTCAGCCCTCGCCCCCGCTTCTGACTCCCACTGCCCCACGGCTGCCCTCGTGGGCTTTGTTCCTGGACTGTTTTAACAGCTTCCTAACTCATCCCCCTGTCCTTCCAGCTACCAGAGACGCTACACTGTCACTGCCAGATTTCAAACGACTGCCTTTTGGGGGGATGGGGTGACTGTTGACCCCACATTGCCGGGGAAATTTCTAAAACACGGATCTCATCTCACCACCCCGCTGCTCCAAATCTGTCAGGCTGCTTTGTCTGGGTTTTGCTCAAGGTTGGTATTTTCTGCGGAGCACTGGTCACTTGCCTGCCAGGCTGTCCCCTCTGCCCCCATCGTGCTTTGGAGGGAGGGCAGGGGCTGGGTCGGGCGTGGGGAGGACTCAGGAGCCCCCACCGTCCTGTCAGACCCGTTGCATCACTTTCTCCTTTGGAGTTTCATTAATCTTCATTCAGTTGCTCAAAAACTTTTCCTCACTGCTAAGTCTTCTCACGCAGTATTTTGTTGGGGGTTTTTTGTTTGTGTTTTTCATTTTGGGGCCACACTTGCAGCATTTGGAAGTTCCCAGGCTAGGAGTCCAACTGGAGCTGCAGCTGCCACCCTACACCACAGTCACAGCAATAGCAACACCGGATGAGAGCCACATCTATAGCCTATGCAGGTGGCAACGCTGGATCCTTAACCTGCTGAGCGAGGCCAGGATTTGAACTTAAATACTCACCAGTACAGTCGGATTCTTAACCCACTTAGCCATAAGGGGAACTCCTAATTTTCTTAGTATGTCTTAAATACAGTAGGTTTACATTAGTTTCATTTCAGGAAAAGAAAGCTATTATAACAATTCACTTCTATTATAGTGTGGAAAGAAGAAATGCAATCAGCAAACTTGAAACCTTTTGTTTTGTCAGGTAGTTACATATCATTTATCTAATGCACCGATATTTCACCCTTGTTTGCATACTAATAGTCATACTATTTCTCAGGGTTTTTTTAACTCAGCAAAATATCATGCAGCTAGTTCCCTAACAGTGCAATAAAAGTTTTTCTCACTTTTTTTTTTGTTAACTCTACACTGTATTTTATTGTGTGGATGTTCCATAAATCACCCATGCTCTTCTCCAAGTCTGGACACTTAGGTTAATTCCAATATTTTGCAACCACAAATAACACTGGATATAGAACAATCCCATGCAGCCTCCTTTAACACAGGTGTAAGTATACCTCAAAGACAAGTGGCTAGGAGTGGATTATGAGACCAGAGTTGATTTTGATAGATATTGTCAAATTATACTTCAAATAAGTTGAATCGATTTACCTTCCCTCTAGCAAGAGCTAAGGTGTGAAAAATATGACAAGTCAATTTTCTTGGCTTTTAAGAAACAGCATTGCGTACTCTGTCTTAACACATTTCTTCAACATGCATCATTATTCTCTTGAATAGAAGTTATACATCAACAGGCTACCAGCTGCCGGAACACTGATTTTTCTCTACCGGCATATACTGCGACATATTGTTTACATCCTTGGCATTTCTTCAGTCTTACGTAATTTTGTTCTGTAAATGCCATTAGAGATCAGGAAGCGGTGGGGGGGATCCTTAAATTTCGCTACACAACTGGCAGAGCAGTTTATAGCTATACACATTATCAGAACAGTGTATCTTCTTAAACTTTTACATAATTTAATTTTTTTCTGGTTGCTTAGGTCCAAGGTTAAGTTGCTAGTGTGTGTGCAACCCAGATTTAAACAAAAGACTCCTATTGAAGTTGAATTATTACATTGTATTCCACTTGAATTCTATTCCAATGCAATTTAGTGTGTTTGCTCATGTGTTATTGATTGTCAAGTGCGTCCTACTTAAATGTTCACACCACGAAATACATTGGTTGCACCAAATTTGCTTTGCCTCATCTGACCCTTTCTCTTGTTTATCTAATCTCTGATATCAGCCACTAGGACGCTCGGGGCGCGGTTACAAATAAGTCTACCGTTTCCGGACGTGAAGCACCTCGACTCTCCACCAGGTGGAGCAGTTTCGCCTCACGCAGGGCCTGGAATAGGGCCTCTGATTTTGAGGTGATCCGTGTTCCCGGTAAAACGGAGGTGAGCGGAGCAGAGTGGAGTGTGCAACTGGATCTGGGTTTAAGGTTTCCAGTCAGGAAGTGCCACATCTGGGCCTCGCGTGTATTAGTGACCTGGGTGAGGCTGAGCTCTCTCTGGTCTGAACCACTTGTAGAAACAAGTCAAACCCTAGTTGACTAGGAACGGTCGGGGTTGAATTGTGTTCGCCAGCCCTCTCTGCTTTGAAATTTGGACATTGAAGTCTGAACCCCCAGTACCTCAGCAGATCACCTTCTTGGAGAGCGGGTCTTTACAGAGGCCAGCCAGTGAAAATAAGGTCCCTAAGATGGGTCCTTATCCAGTATGACCTGTGTCTTTACAAGAAGGGAAATTTTGGACACTGACACACGTAGAGGGAAGACAGCCATACCATATGGGTCCAAGAGAAAGGCCTGGAACAGCTCCTTCCCTCACAGCCCTCAGGAGGAGCCAACCCCGCCAACACCTTGATTGGGGGGCTTCTGGCCTCCAAAACTGGGGACCGATGCATTTCTGTTGTTTAAGCCACTCGGTTTGTGGCCCTATGTTATGGCCACCCCAGCAAACCAATACACCTACACACTCACTCACCACTTGGGGGAGCTGAAGCCAGCGGGGTTTATGCATTTGCTAGGCTAGAGAAACATTTTCTCCACAGAAAGTGAGCGTTAGTAAAATAAACCGGTTGGAGTTCAGAGATGTTCGCTGTAAGGGAACCAACTTTGCGTGCTCTCAAGCCACTCAGAAGCCCCCTTTACATGGAAACAAGTGGTATGCTGATGACAAATGACTCTATGCTGCTTGCCAGGCCCGCACGGCAGCTTCTAAAGGCTGCATCCAATTCTACTCTGCAGTATTTCAGTGGGGAGGCTGTGAGGCAGGCGACTACAAGAAGAACCCATTTCTGCTCAGGGAGGAAAGGAAACTGTCTGTGGGTATCTGGGAATATATATATACATATATATGTATATTTCTTCATTTGTTGCACATAGAAATACAGCCACGGTCCCGTGTAAATCAACTATAATAAAAAAAAAGATTTAAAAAATACATGTGTATATGAGAATATGTGAGAGAACAAATTGGTGTGCTTATATTTTTACGTAAAACACAATACATATTCACATATATGTGAAAATGTGTGAGGGAATGAATTTGTGTCTGAGTGTAGTCGTGTGGAAATGTGTGTACGGTAGAGAGAAAAAGGTCTGAGAAGAGATGGGTTTGCAAGAAACAGAGATGTGGGTGTAAGGAGAACTATGTACCAAGGGGAGAAATATTTGTGTGATAATGCGTGCGTGTGTGTGCCTAACAGAGAAATACTTGGGGTTGCTGGAAAGAAACACGCATGAGAGACATACATTTGTGAAGAAGAGCCATGTAGGAGTTCCCATCATGGCTCAGTGAAAACGAATCTGACTAGCATCCATGAGGATGCGGGTTTGATCCCTGGCCTTGTTCAGTGGGTTAAGGATCCGGCGTTGCTGTGAACTGTGATGGAGGTCGCAGACTTGGTTCAGATCTGGTGTTGCTGTGGCTGTGGCTGTGGCTGTAGTGTAGGCTGGCGGGCTACAGCTCCAATTCAATCCCTAGCTTGGGAACCTCCATATGCTGCGGGTGCGGCTCAAAAAAAAAAGGACAAAAAGAAAAAAATCGAAGAGCCATATATATGTTTGAAGCGTGTGCCGTGTGCATTTAAGGGAGCAGGTCTGTATTTAAGGAATACATGTGTGTAGCACATACAGAAACGTGGAAGGGGAAACGTGTGTGAGGTTGTGTGCATGTGGAGAGAAGGATGTGTGTGTGCGTGTGAGGGCCAGTGCACGCGTGTCATTCTTTGGGCTGATGCTGGTCAAAGGAACAAATGTGCCCAGAAGCCATGTCTAATTGCCTTCCTGACCCCGCGGCCTCTGTGAACCCTGCTCGCTGAATGAGCTGAGAGATTGACAGCTCCTTTGTAGGTCTGAGGTTGGCCACGGCCGTTTTTTCAGTTTGGTCCCATTTTTGTCAACATTTTAAACTAGTTTGGTTTGCCTCGTTTAAGAAAATATCTTGAAATTACTTTTTCAAGTTTTGCTTCAAGTGCAGTAAAAGACATAAGATCAGTGGGTCAGGTTCAGTTCAGGAAAAAAAGAAGCTAGTCACTGGTATTTGTGTGCTGGTATTTAAATCATGAACTAGGAGCAGAGATATGATTCATTAAGCAGGAAAAGAACACACAACTTTTTTACGGAATTTCACCTCTTGGCGAATCCCTTTTTTTTTTTTTTTTTGTCTTTCTAGGGCTGCACCCCTGGCATATGGAGGTTCCCAGGCTAGGGATCCAGTCAGAGCTGCAGCTGCCGGCCACAGCCACAGCAACGCCAGATCCAAGCCGCGTCTGTGACACCACAGCTCACAGCAATGCTGGATCCTTAAGCCACTGACTGAGGCCAGGGATTGAACTTGCGTCCTCATGGATAATAGACTGGTTTCCGCTGAGCTACGAAGGGAACACCTTGAGTCAATTCTTGTTAGGAGTCTATGCCTTTCTGAAATTTATTATAGATTTAAACAATGGGATTAAATGTGTTCCCCAAAGTCATTGTCTCAATTAGCTAAGGCATGTGACATCCTCCTAAAAATTTCCCTCTGGCATAAACTTCATATTCACTTTGAGTCTTCTGGTGAGGCAATTTATATTTTTGCCTTTATTCAAGATGACTTCTTCTTTAGTGCTGAGTTTTAAGAAAAGGAATTAATTTTTGAAGTGACTTTCACATACCCAGAGGTAGGCAGGTAAAGTAACTGTGGCTCACAGGTCAAATCTGTTCAGCTGTCTAGCATATTTTAGGAGGAAGTGTCTTTTGTTATGACTCATGAGGTAAGAATGGCTTTTACTTTTTTAAAAGGTTATACTTCAGATGATTACATAAATACTTATATTACAGGATAGTGTGGATTTTGCCCCTCGGCCGGCAAAGCTTAAAATGTTTACTTCAAGGAAAGTTTGCTGACTCTGTTTTAAAGGATTTTGGTTGCTTGATAAAATGTAAGCTGTCAAAAAGTAAGGGGGGGGGAGTAAGTACAGCGATTATTGGTTTAGCAATTACAGTAATTAAGCCACAGAGCCAACATGTTGGTTAGTGTCAATTTAGCACAGCTACTCGGTACATATACATACTGGAGTAGCTGAAAAACTGTGTATTCCCTACAAACACAAATGCAGTCAAGAATGCGCACTTGCAGTCTTGTTTATAATCATGAAAACCTGCATGAACTCAAATGTCCATCAACAGAAGAACGTCTATACAAACTGCGTCGTGTTCCTACAATGGAATACTATTTAGCAGTTCACATGAATAACCTAGGGCCGTATGTGTGATGAGATGACTCTCACAAACAGAACACGGAGCAAAACAACATAAAACCAGAGTTCCCTTGCGGCACAGTGGGTTAAGGACCCGGCATTGTCAATCCAGCAGCTTGGGGCGATGCTTGAACATGCTGTGGCGGCAGTTCAGTCTCTGGCGTGGGGACTTCCACATGCCGAGGGTGTGGCCAAAACAACAAACAAACATAATCCCCCATAAAACAAAGCAACCGGGTTATAGAACAAAGCAGAGAATATGATAACAAAGAAAGTTGTAAAACTGGTAAGAACATGTGCAGACACAGTAATAGCATGAAAACACTGATGGCATGGTCTAGAGAAGAGTCCTGGGGCCTGGGGCAGGAAGGAGCTGGGATTAGGGAGGGCTGTCCCAGGGCTTTTAACTGTATGGTGGTATTTATTTCTTACATGAGTATCTGAAATCACTACAGCCAGAGGTTAGGATGGGCTGGTTCTTGGGCACCGAGGGAGGGGCTCTCTAGTGTGCGTTTGAAATATTTCATAATAAGGAAAGGAAAATGATGGTCTGCCAGAGTACAGGAAATCTGCCCCGATGGATTCAGGCAGCATTTTCCCCCAGGACCTGTTGTGCGCTGACACTCACTGGGGGCCAGACCTTCACTCGCTCATTTAACCGCCCAGCTCAGTGAACCGTGACTGCCTTCCCTGTCCTCAAGGACACGGTCAGACTGGCCCAAGGCCACAGTGCGAGTCGTGGGGGTGAGTGGCGGTGAGGCTACAGGGCTGGTCGCCTGACTAACTCTGCGCTTCGAAGGATCCTGAAATCACAGGGGCTTCTCTTTTGAAGAAAAAAAAAAAGGGAAAGAAATCTCAAGTTTTCCTTCTGCTCTGTGCTCACAGCTAGGGCTGCCTCCGCACCGGCCGCCGGGAGACGCCTGCAGAGAATTCTTCGAGGTTCGTTGGTTCGTTCTTTTTTTCGCTTGCTCTTCTGACGCACACCAGGCCAGGGAATATTGGCTGGGTTCTACCTGCTGGTGCCCACCGTTCCAGAATCTTCTTTCTCCTCCGCTGGCCTCAGTCAGGCTCCCTGGTGGGCCGCTGGCCGAGCCCGCCCGTTGGGGGCCGGGTTCCCGCTAACCCCCGCTGCTGGAGCCGGGTCCTGCGGGCGCCCCGCCGACGCGCCCCTCCGCAGGGCTCAGCCGGGTCGGCCGGGGGTGGGCATCCTGGGAAGCCTGGGCTCCGCTCCCGCTGCCTCGCAGATCTGCCTTGTCGCCTCTGGGCGCCTGGGTCCCAAGGGACCGAATGACCACTGTTCTCCAAGGCTTCTTCCAACGTCTGCCCGGACTCCCTCCCCGCTCAGCGTCCGGTGGCCCAAGGGGCTCCCAGGGTGGCCCCGTGGGAAGGTGGAGAGGTTGCGCCTGGGCGGCGGGACGGGGACCGCCGCGGGAGGAATCCCTCGGGGAGATCAGAGTAGAAAGCGACGTTCCCCGAGCGCTGGCGGCTGGGCTTTTGGCGGGAAAGGTGGGCTCGGGGACGGGGCTCGGGGACCGGGCACAGGCACCGGGGATAAAAGGGGGGCACGAACCCGGGCGGGCGGCGGGCAGGCGCAGGGCTCGCTTCCGGCCCTCGAACCTCCTCCCCTGACCCGACGCCGCCCGATCCGGCCCCGGCGCCGCCCTCGCCGCGACCCTGCCCGGCCGGGTCCCCGGGGAGGCCGAGGAGAGCCCACCGCCTGCCCTTCTCCGCGGTCGGCCCGAAGACCCGGAGAAGCGGAGTCCGGGGGCGGCCGGGGTCAGGGGTCAGTCCCCGGCGCGGGCCGTGCTCCGCGGATCCGGGCTTTGCGGCGCGCCCCCCGGCAGTCAGAGCCCGGGAGCTGGGGGAGTGACCGCGCGGGCGGCGGGGCAGGCCCTCCGACGGCGGCTGGCGCACGGGAACGGGGCCGCGGCGGCGCGAGGACAAAGGGCCGCGGTAAGAGCGGCAGCGCACTGGCCGCGGGGCTGGGGCGGCAGAGCGGGCGGCGGGCGCCGAGCGGGGCCGGGATGGGGCAACCGGGCGCGGCGCGGCGCGGCGGGGAGCGCAGCCGGAGGAGCGCGCGGGCGGACGGGGGCACTTTTTCAGCCCAGACGCGCCCCGAGGCTGTGGAAGTGTGGGGCTCGGCCTCGAGGGCTTGTGGGGATCTGGGAGCTGCTGCCCCGTGTGCGTGTGTGAGTGTGCGCGTGTGTGAGTGTGCAAGTGCAGTCGTCAGAGTTGGAATTAGAGACCTAGAGCGCGCGCGGAGCGCTTGGCACATGGTGAGCGCCGGGTGGGTGGGAGCGAATAAAAATGGCAATGATGGTAACAGTCACTGCTTTGAGGATGTGCTCGCGCGCGTGGCTGTCGGTGTCCGCGTGTTTAGAAAGGCTGGAGCCCGAGGTGGCGGCCCCAGCTCCGCAACGCTTGGGACACGGGGAAATGGGGCTTCCTTCCAGAAGCGCCCTGGGACGGTCTTTGAGGGGCTCCGACACTTGGCAAAGCTGGATCGGGGAGGCGAGGGCTCAGTAGCTGGATCCGTTTGGAGTCTTGGGAACAAAGGCTGTTTCCCTGAGGTCCAAGAAGGTGTGCGTGTGTGCGTGTGCGTGTGTGTGTGTGCGTGTGTGTGTGTGTGTGTGGCCGCCAGCGCGCCAGGCCCGGGGGGAGGCCAGGACGATCGCCATTCACGGAGAAGGATGCTGGGCCATTTTGCTGTCAAGCCTCTTTTGATGATGGGTCATTAGAGCCATTAGACGGAAAGAGGAACTACTTAATTTGTATAATGAAGTTTTTCTTTAGTAAACTTTTTATTATAGAGGTGTTATTTAGGACTTGGAAGTTGTTTTGTTTTGTTTTGTCTTGTTTTTGTATCTCAAAGAAGCAAAGTGTAAATTTAACTTGATAAAAACTTTTATTCCTAAAGAGAGCGTTTTAATTTCTGCGATTAACACTGCATGTTGGACATGGGGAAAGATGAGGTCTGGGAGGCTTCTGAACTTCATCTTATATAAATGTGTTAATGTCACCTGGTTTGCAGCACTTTGTAGGAAAAACGTTATCAGAAGTTTTAAAGGCCAGTTTGACTCTTAGCTCTCAGAATGTCTTCCGTCTTTGGGCAGATTGGAAGAATTCCTTATAACCAGTCCATTGCTTCCAGAGCTTGTGGATTTGCTCAGAGTTTGTTTTGTAGGACACAAAGACCAAACTTAAAATGTGAAACAAATGATACACAAGTGAGGAGATACTTCTACAGATCTTTTCATACTGAAATCTGGTTCATTTAAAGTTTGTGGGCGTTCCTGTTGTGGCGCAGTGGAGACGAATCTGACTGGTATCCGTGAGGATTGGTGTTTGGATCCTTGGCCTTGCTCAGTGGGTTAAGGATGCGGCCTTGCCGTGAGCTGTGGTGTAGGTCACAGACGCGGCCCTGATCCCGTGTTGCTGTGGCTGTGGTGTAGGCCGGCAGCTGTAGCTCCTATTCTACCCTTAGCCTGGGGACTTCCATGTGCTATGAGTGTGGCCCTAAAAAGCCAAAACAAATTTTAAAAAGTTTATGTTGTGATCTGTGACATTTTCCATCCCCCATAGCAGTGGATGAGGTGGTCTGCTGTTCATTCTGGAACAAATAGATATATTTTCTTAATTTTTTAAATTGAAGTATAGTTGACGTACAATATTATGTTACAGGCTTTCAGTATAGTGATTCACAATTGTTAAAGGTTATACTCCATTTATAGTTATTTTAAAATATTGGATGTATTTCCTGTGCGGTACAATGTATCCTTGTAGCATATTTCATTCCTGATAGTTTGTACCTCTTAATCCCCTCCCCCTGTATGGCCCCTCCACCAACACTCTCCCCACTGGTACACACTAGTTTGTTCTCTATATTTGAGAGTCTACTTCTTCTTTGTTATATTCACTAGTTTGTTGTATTTTTTAGATTCCACATGTCAATGATATAATATAGCATTTGTCTTTCTCTATCTGACTTACTTCACTTAGCATAATATCCTCCAAGTCCATCCACGTTACTGCAAATGGCAAAATTTCATTCTTTTTTATGGCTGAGTAGTACTCCACCATATATATATATATCCCATTTTCTTTATCCTTTCATCTGTTAATGGACACTTGAGTTGCTTCTATATGTAGGCTATTGTAAATAATGCTGCTGTGAACATTGGGGTACCTATATCTTTTTGAAATAATTTTTTTGAGAACAAATGTTCTTCAAAAGGTAAGAAGTAAGTTCAGATTGAAACTGAAAATCCATTCTGGCCTTTTTATTGCAGATGGTTTAAATGGCTTATTCGTGGCTTAAAATGTTTTAATTAGTGAAATAGTTACACCAATACCTGTAATCTTTTATTGGATGGGTAATTTGAAGCCACACTTTAATATCTATATTTTTGTCATTTTGAATAGGAGAGTTTATAGTCTAGAGCCTGTCTAAAGTTTTCTATGCTTAGTACAAAGTTGGTCACTCTTTCATTTAGTAAGCAATTGACTGAACTCTGATGACGTTGTAGATGTTCATCCTATTACTGCTGTTTTCTTTGACGTTAGAAACCTCCATTTTAAGAAAATGTACATTATTGATCAAAAAAAAGAAAATGTACAATATTGTATGTTACAGGTGTTCAGTATAGTGATTCACTATTCTTCAAGGTTATACTCCATTTATAGTTATTTTAAAATATTGGATATATTTGTGGATTCAACATTTGAATTATTTAGAGATCCTAGAGTGTTCAGAGGCAGTCTTCAAGTAGAGCCAATAAAGGTTTAAAACATTCAGAATGAAAAGATCGGCTAACTTCAAGAGAGAGGCAGACGCCCTGCACCCTGTGCCATGGCCAAAGGATAGCCATCAGAATTGAATGGGACCAGGACATTTCAACAAAGGCTGTGGTGTGGACCCTTCAAGCATTAAGTGGGTGAAGGGAACTTGCTTTTAATAATCCCCATTTCCCTCTCCAGCATGCTTCAGTGGTTCGGTTCTGTTTCCCCTAGAAAGCTGGAGGGCTTTTGCGGGGGTAACTGACCATTAGGGCTAGCTGCGGGGAGCTCATGGAACCCTGGCCTGGCCGTTTCAGAGGGCCCGTGAATTCGAATCTCTTCAAAAGTTTCCAGTCAGTTCATTTTTGCAATTCATACACTGCTTAATGGGCCCTCTTGTCTTGTTGGTTCACTTTCTGGATATACAGATAGATTACAGTACTTTAAAGCTAAGTGCCTCTTAAAAGAGCCCCAACAGGATGGGGAAGACTATCGTAAAGACTTAAAAACGTATAGAAGAGTTTTTTTAAAAAGGGAAAACTGGGAATCTATGATCCAGGTATAATTACTGTTAATACTTTGGTGTATTTTTTCTGGTAGTAAAACTAAATTCTGGGAGTTCCCTGGTGGCCTAGCAGTTAAGGACTTGGCATTGTCACTAATGTGGCTTGGGTTACCGCTATGGCCCGTGTTCGATCCCAGGCCCAGGAACTTCTGCATGCTGTGGGCATGGCCAAAAAACCACCTAATTTCTATATGCTTCTAAACACTGGCGTATATATATATACACACACACACACACACACACACACACACACACACACAATATCTATAATATATATTATAGATATATCTATGTCATTTTGTCTTTTTCATATAAAAGTTACACTATGAATATCCTCATTTCATTGATACCATTTTAAATTACAATTTTGTAGTCTATTTCATGGATAAATTACAATTTAACTATTTCTCTGAAAGATTCTTGGGCTTTTCCTTTTATTTGTGCTTTTGATGTTCTTTGCATTTTGATAAAGCATCACTGATTATTGGTGGTGTACACACTTCTGAAACTTGAGTGCTGTTAGAAAATGACAAAAAAAAATTAACCTCAAGGATATACAGTGGGAAAGTATGCAGTCTTGCTTCAGTTCTCTGCCTCTTAGCTCATTCCTAATTCTCTCATGCCTTTTCTCTGTCCTTGAAACAAATAATTTGCATTTTGTTTACCGCACCACATTATGGGCTTCTTGAGGAAAGCAATTTGTGTCTCAGTTTTGTTTGCCTCCCTCTAGTGGCCAGCCAAAGCTTGGCATGGCGCAGATGTTCAAAATACTCTTTTGGGAGAGTTTTCTATCAGGGTCTGTGTGCGAAGCCAAGTCCTCTCAGAGATGTGTGATCACAGATATTGATCCAACCGACTCCCGTTACCTTTTTTTTTTTTTTGGCTGCTCATGTGGAAGTTCCCCCGCCAGGGATCGAACCCACACCACCGCGGCAACCTGAGCCGCTGCCGTGACAATGCAGGATCCTTAACCTGCTGTGCCACAAGGGAACTCCCCCATTACCTTTTTATCTTGGAAAACTTCAAACATCTACAAAAGTTGAAAGATCATGTAATGAACTTCTGTGTCTTCTCATCCAGCGTCATAATTGTGAACACTTTATCAATTTTGTTTCTTCCATCTCCTCTTTCTTCACACTGCAACCCCCCTGGGTTACCCTGAATTAAATCCAAAATATTACTGCATTTCACACCCCTGTGTTTTTGACAGTGAGTTTATCTCTGAATCCACCGTGAAGGGCACGTTTGGGGGAAGGGGGTTTTGCTGGGAGGCTGTGTAACAGACGTGAGAGTGAGCTGGGCAGGCACTCGTGTAACTTGTTCAGCTTTGACCTTGCGAGAGCTGGCTCTCTGACTCACCTGTCTGTCACCCAAAGAGCTCAGCCCAAGTACTCCGTAAACTGCCTTCCGACTTTTACTTGATTTGAGCTCAGGTCTGCCTTTCAGTTGAATGTGGTGGTTCTCAAACAGTAGTTGCTGGATCAGCAGCTTTGACAGCACCAGGGAACTTGTCCAAAATGCAGATTCTCGGGCCCCGCATCTAGCGCTGCTCAGAGGCTCCGGGAAGGGGGACGGTTGGCCAGCAACCTGTGGTTTAACACGTCCTCCCGCCAACCTTGAGAACCACTCATTTGTGAAGGTAGCCCGGAGATCTTTAAACTTAAAAAAAAAAAACAAAGCAAAACAACCACAGAAGCAAAACCTTGATGGAAATTGTGCATTTACCCATCGTCGAGTTTGGTAAGTCAGTCCAGTGTCAGCTTCTACCCATTTGTGCAGAATAACACCAAGAGTGCAGGACTCTGAGACCTTTTGTTGATCGGGAACCCTGATTCCTAGCTTCAGTTCTTGACTCAGAAAGATTTGGGAAAGAATGATGTGATAACATCTTTCTAAACTGAGAAATTTTGCCATAAAACTTTTGGCAATTTTCATTTAAAAACAAAAACGAAAAGGAAAGGTTGCGAACCGTGTCTCAGGACACCCCACATTTGGAGCTACATATTTATTTGTTTGATGTCTTATCTGCCGCGTCGCCTGTGGTAAATGCTCTGAAAGACCAGGTCCCCCTTGCTCACCGCGGAGCCCCAGCACCCAGCACAATGGCAGGTCCGTCCTATGTGCTCAGTAAATATTTGAGGCGTGAATGAGCTTTTGTTCTTGAGGGAACTTGCAGAACTGGGCAGAGCCAAGGCTAAGCCTGATGGAAACAATTAGAGAACAATTAAGGGTTCTATTTTGAGGTCTTGACTTCAGCATAGGAGGGTTTAAGCCAAAAGGTCAGTTTGTTTCATATTTGTCAAATATAAGTATCTGTTATGTGTTTAGCAATGTCTTGGACTCTGGGGAGAAGATGGAAGGCAAGACGGGAGTAAAGCAAGGACCTGGAACTCCGATGTTATTTATTTTTAATTAGTATTTTAATTTTGAGATGATTACAGATTCACAGGCAGTTGTTAAAAAATAATCGCGCGCTCTCACGGACCCTCTGCTCAGTTTCTCCCGATGGAAACATCTGGAGACACTGTAGGGCAGCGTCACGGCACTGATACAGTCAAGACACAGAGTTGTTCCCAATGACGGATCTGTTCTCTAGTTACAGAGAACAAGCAATTTTGTTGATTCGAGGGTGTTATAGAAATAGGATTTTACAGTATGTGGTCTCCTGAGATTTTGACCCCCACCCCAGCATAATTGGTTGGAGATTCATCTAAGTTCTTTTGCATATTAATAATTCATTCCCAGAACTCCTACTGTGGCTCAGCAATAATGAACCTCACTAGTAACCATGAGGTTGCGGGTTCGATCCCTGGCCTTGCTCAGTGGGTGAAGGATCCGGTGTTGCCGTGAGCTGTGGTGTAGGTCGCAGACTTAGCGCAGATCTGCCGTTGCTGTGGCTGTGGTGTAGGCTGGCGGCTACAGCTCCGATTCGACCCCTAGCCTGGGAACCTCCATATGCCGCGGGAGTGGCCCTAAAAAGACAAATAAAAGTCATTTCTTCTTATTGGTGAGTTGTGTTGGACCACAACGTAACCATTAGCCTGTTGAAAAATATCCAAATTGTTTCTGGTTTTTGGCTGTTATAAATAAAGCTGGTATCGACATTGGTGTGCAGGTTGGTGTACAGGTTTTTGTTTATAAGTTTTAATTTCTATTTTTTATAAATTCCCAAGAGTGCAGGGGCTGGGTATTAGGGTAGTTGCACGTTTAATTTTGTAAGAACCTGCGGAACAGTGTTCCGGGGTGTCTGTACCATACATTCCCACCAGCAAAGCATAAGATCCAGTTTCTCTGCATTCTTCACATTTGGTATTGTCACCTTTTTTTTGGTCTTTTGTCCTGTTTTTTTTTAGGGCTGCACCTGCGACATGTGAAAGTTCCCGTGCTAGGGGTCGAATCAGAGCTGTAGCTGCCAGCCTACACCACAGCCACGGCAACGCAGGATCTGAGCTGTGTCTGTAACCTACGCCGTAGTTCATGGCAACGTCAGATCCTTAACCCACTGAGAGAGGCCAGGGATCGAACCCGCATCCTCATGGATCCTAGTCAGGTTCGTTAACCACTGAGCCACAGTGGGAACTCCTGCCACTCTTTTTTATTTTAGACTTTCTGATGGGTATGTAGTGAAATCTTATGGTGGGTTTTAATTTGTATTTTCCTTTTGGCTAATGAAGCTGAACATCTTTTGTGGCTTATGTGCTTCTGTCTATCCTTTGGTAAAATGTCTCTATATCTTCTGCCCATTTTCTCATTGGATTTTTTAAACTGTTTAATTTGGGAGTTAAAAAAATATTACAGGTGTGAGTCTTTTGTTGGATATGAAGTTTACAAATATTTTCTTCCATTGCCCAGCTTGTCTTTTAGTTTTCCTAACAGGGTCTTTCGCAGAGCAAAACTTTTAAATTCTGATGAAGTCCAGCATATCAGCTTATCGTTTTATGACTGTGCTTTTGGTGTCAGGTCTACAGACTTTTTGCCTAGCCCTAGATCATGAAGAGTTCAACTGTTGTTTTCCAGAGGTTTTATAGTTTTGTTTTACATGTAAGTCTGTGGTGCATTTTGAGTTGGTTTTTGTGTAAGGTATAAAGTTTAGGTTAAGATTCATTTCTTTGCTGTGGGTATCCAGTTGTCCTGGCACCTTTTATTGAAAAGGCTGTCTGTCTTCATTGAATTGCTTTTGCATTGATTTCTTTTAAGATTTCTAAGACTTGGTGCTTTTTATTATCAAGGCAGATATGCCAGGCTACATAAGTGCCTACGGTTTTTGTTTTGTTTTGTTTTTGTTTTTGCATATGAAAGTTCCCGGGCCAGGGATCAGACCCTTGCCACAGCAGTGACCCAAGCCATTGCAGTGACAGTCCTGGTTCCTTAACCCGCTGCGCCACAGCGGGATCTCCCAAGTGCCTGCAGTTTGTACAGCAAATTTGAGATGCTTGCCTAGCTAATTACAGTCAGGAGATCTGTAAGGACAGTTCAGCTGAGGGCCACACGGGGGTGGGGGTGGGGCATCAGGACTCGATGCCAGTTGCGGGAGGGAGAGTCAGGGCAAGGGGACTCTGGCTGGGAGGCTGGATTCCTCTGAAGTTTTGCTGCTGCTCCGCGGCCGGCCAGCCTTCTTCCAGGCAGGGGTGGTGACACGGGGTGTTCCGGGCCAGCCTGGGGCACGCTGACCTGCGGTGGAGTTGACCTTGTGGTCAGCATGAGCATGACCAGGTTCGGTTCACACTTCGTCTCTTCCGTCAGCTGCAGCGCTGCCTGAAGCTGGTGACTTCACTGTCAGCTCCTCCGAGGCGGCCCCCTCCCCCGAGGCCCCTTGTGACCTCCAGTGGCTGGCTGCTTCCAGGCTGGTAGAACTCCAGTGCAGTTTTGAAAGTGTGTGTTGACATTTTAGAAATGATTTTGATGATTGTAAAATGTTCTGTGTCGCACACACGCGGTCATAGGAGAAAAAGTTGATAGCACGATTCAGCACAATTTATAATCTCCATAGCCTGAGATGATCTCTGTAAACACAAAATTATTAATTTTGGAAGGAAGATTGTTTTCCTATGCATGTGTGCATGCATACGTGTGTGTGTGTGTGTGTGTGTGTGTGTTTTGTTCATTTCTTTCAGCAGCTGGGCAAGGAAAATGCAAAACTGGTTTGGGTTCAGGGGCAGTGGGGAGGGCAGGAAAAAAGAAATTGTTCTCTCATTGGCTGAATCTGGAGAGACGTTTGGCGTCCACTGACCGCAGTGCAGATGAGGCTGTGTGCCTGAGTGCAGAGGTCCCCAAGGTGGGGTGAAGCTGCCCCCAAAGTGGGAGCACCAAGGCCGGCCGGGGCCCGTGCTGCCAGAATGATCTTTTGTTTCCTTTGCTCAGCTGTCCAGGCTCCTGGCTGAGGACATCAAAGACATGTCTAATGGAATAGCAAGGAGCTCCAACTGTAATGCACGGGGAACTATATCTAATTACATGTGACAAATCCATATATGTACATGTAATCGGGTCACCACATGGTGCAGTTGGAAAACCTGACAAAAATCTGTAAACCAGCTATAATGCAAAAAAAAAAAAAAAAAAGACATGTCTAAACGCTGTTATCTGGCCCCATCCTTTGCCCCGCCTGTGGAAGGGGATCTCCCCAAAGGGAGCGCGGAAGAGCAGAGCCCCCCGGCTTCCATCACACTGTTAGTTCTGGGCAAGAGTGGATCAGCGATACTCGCATCGGCTGTGTGTAGTCATCACCAGGGAAGGTTTATTTATTTACTTACCAGATTAAAAGATTAAAAAGCATTTTTTGGAATTCTCATTGTGACTCAGCTGGTTAAGGACCTGACATTGTCTCCATGAGGATGTGGGTTCGGGATCAGTGGGTTGCAGGTTCGATCCCTGGCCTCACTCAGTGGGTTAAGGATCTGGAGTTGTGGTGTAGGCCTCAGCTGCAGCTCAGCCGTAGCTCAGGAATTTCCAAATGCCACAGGTGCAGGTGTGGCCATAAGAGGAAAAAAAAAAAATAATTTTTTTTTTTTCAAATTTCAAATGTCCTTTTTTTTTGTCTTTTTGTCTTTTTAGGGTTCTTCTTAATATTCTCTTCCTTTGTGGCTTATCACAGGGTATCGAATAGAGTTCCCTGTGCTGCACAGTGGGACTGATACTGTTTAATGTTGGCAGACCTTCAGGGTTGGTGGAGACGGGGGAAGAGAGGTAGCGGTTTGCCTGCAGTTCTGCAGTGCAGAGGTGACAGGCTGGCATCACAGTGACCATGTTTGCTTATTGCTAGAGCAGTTATTTACTGAGCGCCTGCCATGAGTCGGGCATCGGTGAGCCGCCCCCACAGCGCTGGGGGGTGTGGGTGTTGAGGCTGTATGGTGGAGTCAGACTTTATCACCCAGGCCCTGGATGAACGAGGAAGGAGGCATTCGGGAAGAAAGTTCCAGAGAGCAGAGAGCAAAGAAACCTGACCTAGATTGGAACTTGATCTGCAGATGACTTGGCAGTACCTGCGAGGCCTGGGGCAGGGCTGGATGTCCTGACCCAGGAAGCCGGTGAGCCTCGGAGGTCGGGTTCGGCACGGTCAGTGCCTGCCGGGGCGGGAGGGGGGCAAGTCTGGAGGGCAGAGGGGGCAGCCAAGCTTTCAGAGTTTCTGGAAGATGAGAGCCGGTGACCGCGGAGCAGGAGGAGGCTGCTGCAGGGGCCTAAGGGAGTGGAAGTGGCAGCGGTGGCTGGGTCAGTGGGCCGCCCCTCGGCGCTCTGTCCTTCCCAAGCTGCCCCTGGGAACTTGATGTGCTCTGTGAAGCTTTTTTCCCGGGCGTTAAATGCAACAGCAGATGGAGCTGAAGGGGGCTGGGGGTGGTGAGCCTCCCGTTTTCCGAGCTCGCCTCTGGGTGATCTCCCTGGGCACCTCCGGTGGAGGTTGAGCCATGCGGGACGGGAGTCAGTTGTGAGCCTTTCGCGGACGATCGTCGCGGTGGGTGTCCCCGTCGTTCCTTTGCTCCATCGCGGGACCTGTAGCATCTCTAGAGTTCGAGGCACTGGGGCCCGATCACGGGGTGACCCCTCGTCTTGCTGGTCCACACCCTCCCGTTTGAAAGTCCCGCCGAGTCCCAGTCTTCTAAGAAACCTCTCATATTTGCAGACTGTCGCAGATCTGTCATGTCCTCTCTGCTTGAAACTGGCTGTCCACACTGCGCGGGGGCGGGGCGGGGCGGGGTGGTAGCATTAGGTGCAGTCACGTGGACACACGTGGGCCCTGGGTCCTTGGTGGCAGCGCAGGACAGATTTCCTCTGCATGTCCCAGCTCGGTGCACCTGCGACACAGGGCGCCTAGCCAGCGCCTGGTCTTTTACACACACAGCCTGAGAGAAGCCCACGCCTGCCTCCTCCTTTTGCTCCATGTCTCCCGACTCCAGCTTCTTCGATGAATGGAGGAACCACATCAGAGGCTCTGACAGTAGATGCTGCAACTAAATTCAGATTGTCTGGTTCTCCATTCAGTTCACCAACCCCCACTTGGCCAAGACAGGGGGCCTCTTTCCTTCCTGTCCTCCTTTCCTCTGTTGGCCTTGTGTGTGTGTGTGTGTGTGTGTGTGTGTGTGTGTGTGTGTGAGAGAGATGGGTGGCGGAAGCTGGTGGGGACATTGGTGCAGTTCCCTCCCATGAGCGAAGGCAGATGGAACCAGACTTCACATCATTCACTTCCTGAATCCTGTTCCCAGGTGAGTTTCGGGGCACAGACAGCTTCTCAGGACTGTCCAGTGGATGCATAAGTAGAAAATGTTCTGTGTCCTCACCTTTGGTGGCACTTGGTCGATTAAATTCATTTAATTCTGAAGAGGCCAAGTGGGAGAGATGTGCCCCCCACAGAAGGACCCTACTTTCTCTGCCAGCCTGGGGTGGCTGTGGTGTGTTTAAAAATAAATTTAGACGTTTCTTTGTATATATGAACATGGGCTGTGTACATCATATTACATGTGAGAAAATATTTTCTGAAAATATAACATGAACATGTGTACTGTGGATATTCTTTTTTGTTTCTTCTTTTTCTTTTTAGGGCCGCACCCATGGCATGTAGAAGATTCCAGGCAAGGGGTTGAGTCAGCTGCAGCAGTCAGCCTTCGCCACAACCACAGCAACACCAGATCCAAGCCGAGTCTGCAACCTACACCACAGCTCACGGCAGCGCCGGATCCTTAAC
The DNA here is from genome assembly GCA_004024745.2 of Catagonus wagneri. NCBI lineage: Eukaryota > Metazoa > Chordata > Mammalia > Artiodactyla > Tayassuidae > Catagonus > Catagonus wagneri. Next base: position 57,863 of record PVHT021183518.1, read on the forward strand.
CCACTGAGTGAGGCCAGGGATTGAACCTTCATCTTCCCGGACACTGTGTCAGGTTCTTAACCCTCCAAGCCACAATGGGAACTCCCTGTGGATATTCTTTTAAGTTTGATTCCTTAAAGTGGCAGGGGTGGGAATCAGGAGTTAGGCAGGATTTAGTCACCAGCTTCCTTGGGTTTCCCAGGGACGCATTTTGGATGGGAATTTCCTCATCTGATCCAGGCGATCTAGGTCCCCTTCCGTGACACTAGGTGCCCGGGAGGGTTGTTTCTAACCACAAGGAAGTCTTCCTCCGTCGTCTTTGCTTGAGTGAAGATCCTGGCATTTCCTCTCCTCGAGAAGCGAGGTTTGCAGCCGGCTGGGTGAGCAGGTGGTTAACATGCTGCTGAGCCAGGGTGGGTACCGGCCGTGCTGTGTGCCGGCGTGTCCCTGGGCACCGAGCCTGTAGGCCCAAGGGGAACCAGCTGCACTTTCTCATCGGGAAGGCCCGTGATGACATGGATCACGCTTCATGAATCAAAGCTTCTCCTCCCACGATGGATGGCAGGCTTTTCTGCACATCCTCCCCCAGATCCTGGCACCTCGTTAATTGGGTGATGCTGAGAAGCCTCCTGTGGCAAATGGAGAACATTAGGGGGCTGGGTGGTGTGCTTATTATTTTTCCGTTACACCAGATGCCTTTGCAATTAGTTAAGAATCAGTGGTGGTTTTCCCCAAAGCAGACAGAGATAATGACAGAGTCTCTCTCCTTTACTTGTTTATTAAAAGTTCCTTATGCTTAAATGTTGTGACGCAGGCTGGGGAGGAGAGAAGGAACATGGCCTGGGGCTTGCAGCTGGGTTGATGGGGGGCGGGGGGGGGGCGTAAAGTACCTTGAGGGGTGAGGTGCCAATGCAGCGGGTGAGAAGGAGCCCCTTGGGCAGGAAGGTCTCCGAGAGCTTCCTGGAGAAGGCTCATCGCGCTGGCCTGGGAGTGGGCACCAGAAAGTCTGTTTTCTCCTCTCCTGAATTCTTCTCAGTGGGGATTCTGGCCCTTCCTTTAATTGTTTTCATTAACTCATCTAAACTGGGGCTGTATTGCCACATTGAAGAAATTATCGTAGGAGGGCGTTATAGTCTGGAAAACACAAAACCGTATCTGAGCTGTGTCTTCAGAGGCTCCCAGCAAGTTTCTAGGCCATTTCTTCAGTGGTGGGGGTTTGCCCTCTTCTCTCCAGAAAGAGATGTAGGGGTCTGGATGGGCGAGAGAGACTGAGGCAGAGAGCAGGCTCTCCCAGGCTGTCCCACTGTCCCCAGTCCCCTCCCCTAGTCCACTTTACACCCCCAGATCTTCCTTTTTCAGAGATGCTTGGCAGTTGGAATTTCTCTGTCCTTGGGGAGGGAAAAATCCCACCCCTGCAGCCAGGCTTGGCCGGGTCCCACATCACCCGCTCACCCCACGCACCGGGACGTTTCCCGCAGCCTCCAGTTTCCAGCCAACAACAGTGCCCCACAGGCTTTTTAGCAGAAGGGCTTTTTTCTTTTAAAAATGTATCAGAATATAATTGTTGCAATGTTGTATTAGTTTCTGGTGTATAGCAGAATGAATCAGTTATATGTACACATTTGTGCTCTCTTTTTCCCGGCATAAGTTGGAGCACATTTCCCACATTGAGTACATTTCCCTGTGCTGTACAGTAGGTTCTTGTTAATTACCTATTTTATACAGTGTGTGTATATGTGGTTCCCATCCTCTTGGAGGGAAAATTACAGTGGAGAGGGCGGAATTAGGAGGATGGAATAACAGAAGGGCTGGCTTGCCTGCTTGCTTGCTTTCCTTCCTTCCTTTTTTCTTTCTTTGTGTCTTTCTTTTCTTTCCTTCTTTATTCCTTCCTTTCTCCCGTCCTTCCTTCCTGCTCTTTCTTTTTCTTTTCTTTCTTTCTTTCTCCTTCCTTCCTTCCTTCCTTCCTTCCTTTCTTTCTTTCTTTCTTTCTTTCTTTCTTTCTTTCTTTCTTTCTTTCTTTCTTTTTCTTCTCCTCCTCCTTCTCCTCCCTTCCTTCCATCCCTCCCTCCTTCCTTCCCTTCCTTTCTTTCCCTCTTTCTTTCCTCCTCCCATTCCTTCCTTCTTAAAATTTTATTGGAGTATAATTGACTTACAATGTTGTATTAGTTTCAGGTGAATGGCAAAGTGTTTCAGTTGTACATCTATATCGATACATTCTTTTTCCCATATAAGTTATTACAAACTCTTGAGTAGATTTCCCTGTGCTTCACAATCAGGTCCTTTTAATTATCTGTAGCGTGTATATGTTATTTCCATCCTCCTGTAGCGAAAACATGGCGGGGGGGAATTAGGAGGATGGGAGCGATGGAGGGGCTTTCTGAGCCTGGTCCTTCACCTGGGCCTGGGCCAGGCTTGTTTTCCCATCCTCCCTGACACCTTTGCATGGCCACTCCCAGTTTTATGTGTCTGAACAGGAATGTGCAGTCCTTCCAGGAATAAACAGTCATTACTCCAGGACAGTGTAGACTAAACCTGGATTTAGAATGGAAGAAAACAAAACATCCTTTCAGAGCCAACGTAAACTGTACAAATTTGGCTTCCACGCATTGAAGACCGTTTCTTTTCTAGATCTTTACTATTTCAAATCCTTGTCTGGCAGGTTAGATTCTTCACTAACTGTTGCTCACCCCAAACGTCCTTTAAGGTTGTTTTCTGAACACAGAGACCCTATGCCTGGAAGACTGGTTTAAACTTTTTACCTTTACCATTGATTTACCGGAAAGTAACCATTTCCCATCAGTCCAGTGGTTCCAGGGCCGAATCTGCTTTTTTGCCTTTTCTCTTTTATTGTGGAAAATGTTAAACATACACAAAAGAAACAAGAGTATTATTACGAACCCCCACATGCAGTCTGACCTCCGTTTCTGGGGGTTCCACATTCTAGGATTCAACCAGCTGTGGGTTGAAAATATTTGGGAAAATCAATTCTGGGAAGTTCTAAAAAGCAAAACTTGAATTGGCCACTCCGGCAACTCTTTCCATGGTACATACACTATATTATGATTTTAAATAATCCAGAGATGATTTAAAGTATTTGGAAGGATGTTCACGGGTTATATGCAAATATTATACCATTTTATATAAGGGACTTGAGCACCCACAGATTTGGAATACTAAGGGACAGCTGCATGCATTCCCCCCCACCCTTTTTTTTTCTAGCGTCGCCCGTGGCATATGGAAGGTTCCTGGCCCAGGGATTGAACCTGTGCCACCACAGTGACAACGCCAAGTCCTTAACCACTAGACCACCAGGGAAGTCTTGCATTTCCCATGTAAATAAAAGGAATCAGCAACATGTGGACAATTTTGTTTCTGTACCACCACCAAGAGTTTTCTTTTCCTTGCTGGATTATTTTAAAGCAACTCCCAGATAAGTCATTTCATCTAAAAATACTTTTGTATGTATCTCCAAAGGTATTCTGTTTTCGAGAAAGCCTTATCACACTGAAATAAATTATGAACAATAATTCTGTATTATCCCAAACATTCCTATCAGTGTTCAGTTTCCCCTGATGCTTCATTAACATGTTTTTGCAGTGGATTTGTTTGTGGGACTCAGGATCCAGATGAGGTCCATGTTTTGCATTTTATTATGTCTCTTAGGGCTCTTTTGATTGATAACTGTTTTGGTTTTCTTTTTTTTTTTCTTGCCATATATTGGCTGAAACCACCAGATTACTGTCTTTTCCCTACTTCTTGGATGTTGCTGATTGCATCTCTGGACTATTCTTTAGTACGTACCTTTGTCCCTGTATAAGCAGTAAATTGGTAGTTTGATGTAGAGGCTTGTTCAGATTCAGGCTCAGTATTTGGCCGAAGGTGTTGGAGTGATGCTGGGTACCTTATATCTTATCACACTGGGAAGCGCATTGCACCAGTTGTCTCCTTTGACGGATGTTAGGGTCGGCCAGTGGGTTCTGGGGTTGTCAGCCTGATCTCCCCATTTAAAAATTCTCCACCAGAGCCCTCCTGCACTGTTGGTGGGAATGTAAAATTGTTGCAAACCCTATGGAGAACAGTGTATAGGTTCCTCAGAAAACTGGATATAGAATTGCCATATGATTCAGAAATCCCACTCCTGGGCGTATTTCTGGACAAAGCTATAGTTCAAAAAGATACACATGCCCATATGTTTGTAGCAGTGCTGTTCCACAGGCAAGCTGTGGGAACAACCTAAATGTCCATCAACAGATGAATGGATTAAGAAGATGTGGTATATATGCACAATGGAATACTACTCAGCCATAAAAAATAATGAAATAATGTCATCTGTAGCAACATGGATGCAACTAGAGATTCTCATACTAAGTGAAGTAAGTCAGAGAATACAAATACCATATGATATCACTTATATGTGGAATCTCAAATATGGCACAAATGAACCCATCTAGAAAACAGAAACAGACTCACAGACATAAAGAATAGACTTTTCTGTGCTTGCCGAGGGGGAGGGGAAGAGGGAGTGGGATGGACTGGGAGCTTGGGGTGGTAGATGCAAACTGTTGCCTTTAGAAGGATGAGCAGTGCGGTCCTGCTGTACAGCACAGGGAACTAGATCCAGTCTCTTGGGATGGACCATGAAGGAAGATGATGTAAGAGAGGGAACGTGTGTATATGTGTGTCTGGGTCACTTTGCTGTGGGCATTGACACAACACTGTGAATCAACTATACTTTAATAATAATAATAAAACTTCCCCATCAGCTTTTCAGCATTGCGCCTGGCCACACGTGACAGTCACCGCTGAGATCCCTGACTTCGTTAGAGGTTCCAAAATGATGATATGCTAGTTTTGAATTCCTTCTTCATCGATTTGCTGGGATTTTTTTATAAAGGACTTTTCATCAAGTACTTAGCCGCCCTAAAATACAGATCATACAGGAAAAGGGGGGGAAGTGCTGGCTTCACAGAGTTTTCGGGATGAGGTAGTTCTCTCACACCTGCCAAAGCCAGCCAATGAGTATTTTTTTAGTATTATTATGAACGTATGGATTTTTAGCATCATCAGTGGGCTCAATTCCTGGAAGTAGTTATTCCTCACTCCGGCCAGTGGGAGCCCTTCATACCAGTGGGCGAGGCCGGGGGCGTGGGGTCTGCCTTCCTCCAGCAGTCTCTTTGAGAACAAAGCTTCTTGCTGTGAATGGCCTTGGGACTTCGATGACAGGGGCAGCAGAGGCTCACTCTCTCCACTTTCCCTCCAGGGGTCCGAGCTTTTTGGTCGTGACAGCATCATCCCCATCTGAGCTGAGGCTCCTGCGAGTTCAGTTTGCCCCAAGCTGACGTTGGCCGTACAGGCTGAAAATCAGGGTGGGCTGGGGCTGGCGGTCCAGGGGTGGGGTGGGGGGGGCGAGGAGGCAGGGAGGCAGGTGGGAGGGCGAGTTCAGGGCAGGGTCACCTCCAAGCAGGCCAGTGAGGTGGGGATGGAGGAGGCGAAGGAGCTGGAACTTGGAGATCCTGGAGGCCTTTCTGAGGAATCCCAGGGAATCTGATGGTGACTTGGTCCAGACCCTTCTCTAGACTCGCCGTGCTTCTTAGATAAGGATGCTCACCTCTAAGCGGGGGTAATAATAGTCCCGTCTCTGAGGATTGTTGTGGGGATTAAATGAGATCATACAGCTCAGATATGGCCCAGCGCTGATCCGCGGGGAGGGTTTACATGGACGTGGCCACTGTACCGCCAATGAGACTTTTCTTCCTGCCCATCGCTTTGGCATTTGTGTTCCTAGAAAAGAAATCTGGGTTCAGTCTCACTTGCTCCCCGTTACCAGAGAATGTCCAGCCTGCAGCGGGTGGGGTCGCTGGGGCACAAGGCAGTGGAGTTATACGGGAACACAGTGCCAGAAATACAGAAGCTTTCTTAATTTTCTTTAAATTGAGCTGAGGAGTTCCCGTCGTGGCTCAGCGGAAAGGAATATGACTAGCATCCATGGGGATGTGAGTTTGATCCCTGGCCTCACCCAGTGGGCTAAGGATCATGCGTGGCCATGAGCTGTGGTGTCGGCTGCAGACACGGCTCAGATCCTGTGTGGTTGCGGCCCTAAAAAGACCAAAAAAAAAAATTGAGGTGAAATTTATCTAACATAGCAGTTACTGATTTGGCATTGTCACTGCTGTGGATCAGATCTCTGCTGTGGTTGGGGTTTGATCCCGGGCCCAGGAACTTCTGCATGCTGGAGGCATGGCTTTAAAAAAAAAAAAAGTGAAAGATTTAGTGGCATTTAGTACATTAGCAATTCTGTGCCACTGTCACCTCTGGCAGTTCTATCTTTAAATTCTTTTATTTGTTTGTTTGTTTGTTTTGCTTTTTAGGGCTGCACCTGAGGCATATGGAGTTTCCCAGGCTAGGGGTCATATCAGAGCTACAGCTGCCAGCCTACACCACAGCCACAGCAACACCAGATCTGAGCCACAGCTGCGACCTACACCACAGCTCACCACAATGTCAGATCCTTAAGCCACTGAGCGAGGCCAGGGATCAAACCCTAACCTCACGGTTCCTAGTCAGATTCATTTCCACTGCGCCATGATGGGAACTCCCTAAATTCTTTTGTTTTCAGTTTAAGAAGTTTGGGGAGAGGCACAAACGCTACATTTCTGTAGGTCAGAACTCAACTTTCGTCATTTTTGTCTTCTCCCCACATTTTGTCTGCCTCAGGTTGCTGATCACCCATTGCTTTGCAGCCACCGTGACAAATAACCTTCTGGCCCATTCCAAGGCATTGAGGTCACTCTTCCACCCCACTGAGTGCTCTGTCAACCTTTAGCTCCTGTGGCAGAACTCATTTCTTAGAGCCATAATTCAGTTACGTAGAACTTGAAGAAAGAAATGATGCTTTTTCTGGGGCTAAAGTAGAAAAAATTTTAGCAAATCAAAGAGGCAACTCTTCCTATAAATAAAAACTACTTCACTCAGCAAATATTTATTGAGTGCTTACTAGGTCTAAGCCCTGGGTAGTTAGTGTAGTTAGTAATGCTTTAAACAGATGTGACTCCTGCCAGGATTTTCTTGGCGACATCAGAGCACGGAAGCTTTGCTTGTTTCTTAAGACTTTAGAACAAAACTAATCTTGAGTTTCTAGGACCAAGGCTTGTTGAAGAGCCTCTAGCTTCTTCTTCTTCTTCTTCTTCTTCTTTTTTTTGCTTTTTTGTCTTTTTAGGGCCGCACCTGCGGCAATGGAGGTTCCCAGGCTAGGGGTCTAATCGGAGCTGTTGATGTGGGCCCATGCCAGAGCCACAGCAACGCCGGATCCGAGCCGCGTCTGCAATCTACACCACAGCTGACAGCAACGCTGGATCGTTATCCCACTGAGGCATGCCAGGGATCGAACCCGCAACCTCATGGTTCCCAGTCGGATTCGTTTCCGCTGCGCCACGACGGGGACTCTGAAGAGCCTCTACTTTTGATGGAAGGTGCAGAGAGCTTGGAGTAACTGCACTGGGATTGTCTGCCCATCAGCCATCATCAGAGCCAAGTACCAGCCCGAGCCTCTTTCCCCCTCTAGCAGGGTCTGCAGAACAGAATGAAAGAAATGCTGCTTGCCACCAACTCCCAAGACGTTTGACGCAGTTTAGCCGGGTTTATGCTTTACTCAAGTGGATGTGATTTAAGAGTACACGCAAAGATAACTGGGTCAGAATGACCCTCCTTCTGTTGCTGGAGCAGCTTGGGTAAAGGAACCTGGGGACTGTGGGAAGATGGCTGTGGGCTCTTTCCTCACACCATCTGCCTGGGGGTGGACTTGCTGATAAAGTTGGAGCTTCTCTGGAAAAGTTTAAAAATAAGAGCTTTAATTGGACCCGATTGTTTTCCTGTTTGTTATTCATACTTGAGACCATGCCAGTGGGCAGGGCATGGTTCCAGAAAGCTCTGCAGATTCATCTGACCTTTTCTCTTTATTTTTCAGTTTAATTTAATTTTATATTTTGCCTTTTTAGGGCCTCACAGGCAGCATATGGAAGTTCCCAGGCTAGGGGTTGAATTGGAGCTGATGGGCAGACAATTATTCAGACTCATCAAAACCCTGCAGAGTTCCTACATGGCTCAGTGGGTTAAGGAGCCAGTGTTGTCACTGCAGCCGCGTGGGTTCAGCCCCCGGCCCGGGAACTTCCGCATGCTGCCGGCGCAGCCAAAAAGATAAGCAAACAAAACCCCCTAAATTTACAGGAACATCTTGTTTCCTAATCACGCTAATTTACTGAGGATTCTTAGTCTTACTTTAAAAAAAGTAAGAACAGTGGCTTCTTTGTAACACTTCACACTTAGTTTTTATGGAACAAACCAGTTTATGAAGTACTTTCCCAGGCTGGCTTTTCTTGGTGCTGAGTGTGACATGTCGGCTTTGCCTCCTGGCTTGGTATGTCCAGCTGCACCCACGTGGGCTGTAATAGGACGGTGGCGGCAGCAGCATAGTTTGTGGTTTCATTCAGCAAATATTTTCTCTCTTTTTTTTGGCCGCACCCAAGGCATGCAGAATTTCCTGGGGCCAGGGATTGAATGCATGCCACAGCAGTGACAATGCCAGATCCTTAACCTGCTAAGCTGCCAGGGAACTCCCAGCAAATATTTTCTTTTTTTTTTTTTTTAAAGGGCTGCACCCGCGGCATATGGAAAGTCTCAGGCTAGGGTCCTGTGCCACAGCTGCAGCAACACCAAACCCTTAACCCACTGAACAGGGCCAGGGGTTGAACCTGCATGCTCATGGATAGTTGTGGAGGTTTTTTTTCTTACCCCTGAGCCACAACAGGAACCCCCCAGCAGCTATTTTCTTGATACCTGTGCCAGGTATGGAACCAAGCTTAGGAGCTGTGGGGCTGAGTAGGTTCTGATCCCTGCCCTTGGGAGCTCATGCGCTAGAGAAGGGAGACGGATCTCCTTCTTATTCCGACAGAATAGGAGTGAGAATAATGCTGGAGGGTCCAGGTGAATCTGTGTGGAAGGGTGCGGATGTCTGGAGGAAGGAACATTTTTGATTGGGAGCTTGGACCAGATGGTATATAGTTGAGTTGATATGACAAAAGACAGTGGGAAATGATGGAGTTTGAGAATCCCGGGACGCATGCAGTTCAGTTAACAGTGAGGGCCGAGGGTGTCTGCCACCCACTGGGCCGGGCTGGGTCACTACAGTTCTCAAGTAATCCTTCAGTCAATCCTGTCACTGATGTTATATTTGGGAGACCTGAGAATTAAGAGAACATCGGTTATTTTCCTAAGTTATCTACTGCACTGCTGAGCTTGTAAGTCACTGGCTAGAGACTCAGATTCCAAATCCTACACCCATCCGGTGGCCACCGTCCGCTGCCGAATCCCTTCTGTGTTGCTGTTGTCCAGGGTCAGTGTCGTGTCTTCAGATGTCTGTCCCGTGTAGCTGCTTTCTCCGGCAGGGGATCGGCCCACAGAAATGCTTGTCAAGGAAAAGGGGGGGGGTGGTAGTGATTGGTCTCACGAAGCTCCTCAGAGGGAAAGAGTTGGCATTAACTCTTTGGAGATTTCTGTTGCACCGAAGGAATACCACTGAAGTTTTGGGAAGTCATATGCTGAACACAGTGACCAAGACACACTTGCGTGACTTTCAGGATGCAGTCTATACAACCTCTTTTTATGCAGAGACCGTTGCTTCTTCCCTTCATTATAGCACTTATGTACTGATTTAGTAATGTGGCATTTTGCCCTGTTAGGCTGTGAGCAGGTGCCCATCTTGTGCCTAGCACTGTGCTTGGCACAGAGTAGGTACTTGAGAGCTGCTTATTGAGCCCATCCATTTTCCCACTAAGCCATCTGCCCACCTGCCCATCTACCAATTCACCCAGCCACCCATCCCACCCATCAATCCACGCAGTCGCCTCCCTACCCACCCCCTGACTTGTCCATTCATCCATCTGCCCATCCGTCGTCCGTCTGTCCATTCTACCATCTATCCACTCATCCATGCATTTATCTGCCATCCGTCCATCCACCCATCCACCCACCCACCCATTCATCCATCCATTCATCTACCCACCCATCCATCTACTCATCCACCTACCCACACATCCGTCTATCCATCTACCCATCCATCCATCTGTCCGTCCGTCCTTCCTTCCATCCATCCTTCCATCCACCCACTATTTATCTATCCCTTCACTGACCCGTCCACACATCCATCCATCATCACCCACTCGATCCTTCCTTGAGTGTTCTCGGAACAGTACAGTATGCCTGGTATTGTGGCCATCGAGGAGGTCACAGAGATTGAATTAGATATAGACCGTGCCCTCAAAGAGCTCAGAGTCTAAGGATAATGAGAAGGAAATGCGATAAGTAGAAAAAAAAATGACTGAATGAAGACTTGATTATCTCCAAGCCTGCAGCAATCCGAGAAGATAACAGGTTGTTTCTTCATCTTAAATGAACAAGACACGAACCGGGCCACCTCTTCCTCTTTGTGCAGCTTCCCTGGTGCCTCAGCCCTGCTGAGGTTTTCGCTGGCACCACTGGCTCTGTGCTCTGCCCGGAGCCCTCGCAGACGCGGGGCTCTCCACGGAAGCTGCGTGCGGAGGGGAGGGCAGAGGGCACTGACCCGGTGGCTTCAAGGTGGCCCCATTGCCCTCCCCTCCTGTGTCCCCCCGAGAGAAATGCTGCCTCAGAGGAGAGAGCAGATGTTTTTCGGGCAGAGTGATCATTCATCAGCCCCTCCCCTGGGGACAGGAGGTGACAGCACATTTATCTGAGAGCAGAGGCTAAATCCTCTGACCTTCTTCTTCTTTTTCTTTTTTTGTCTTTTTAGGGCTGCACCTGCGGCACCTGGAGGTTCCCAGGCCAGGGGTCGAATCGGGGCTGCGGCTGCCAGCCAACCACACCGCCAGCCACGGCAACGCCAGATCCAAGCCATATCTGTGACCTGCACTGCAACTTGCAGCAATGCTGGATCCTTAACCCACTGAATGAGGCCAGGGATAGGACCCGCATCCTCACGGACACTGTGTCGGATTCTTAACCCGCTGAACCGCAGTTGGAACAACCCCGAGCACATTTTTGAATAAATAAGTGGCTCGCATATCCTTTTAGGGTTCAAATTTAAAAAGAGAAATGGGCTTGATTTGAAGGCAGATTGAGGTTAGCCACTCGGAACAAGTTCTTAGCCATGAAGTGTGTGAGCTAGAAAGATGTGAAAAAGACCTGACGATGACACACGTATTGATGCGCATTGATCACAAGTTGTGCCGGGCGGGGGCGGGGCCGGCACCCGGAGGCAGAGCCCAGGCTCTCAGACTTCCCTGAGTCTTAATGCTGTGCCTTTTCCATAAATTCTGCTAGTACCTGGTCTGTTCCTCCCGTCTGAGCATGAAACGACTTCCTGTCTGGTCCCGTCCCCCACGCGTGCCGGTCTTGTCCTTGGAGTGTACGGTGACCACCCAACGTGATGGCCAAGTGCCTTTCCCTCCCTGGACAGGTGTTTGTGCTAGTCCCCGAGACAGCAAAACCTGGGCTACCCTGGTCCCTGGGGGCTCCCACACCTTTGCAGAGCCATCAGGTGGCAGCTTGGTGGGTGCCCACTGGGCTTGAGTGTGCCGAGATGAAATCCGAACGGTGTTTGCTGTGCGCTGCTGGGCTCCAGCTCTTGGTGAGCTTCCGTGGAAATGGGCTGATGAGGTTAAAGTGGTCTTGATTCTCCGGGGCTTGCGGGTGGGCTGGTAAAAGGGCCGTAGGGGCCTGTGGGACTCCAGCCTGTGCTCTGCCGTCCCTGTGACTCGGCCCAGACCCCGGGCCTGCTGCTTCCTGTTCTGCTTGCGCCCTGCACCTCTTGGGTTCAAACTTGCGCCAGAGAACTTTGGCCCAGTTACTCCCTTTGTGTCACTCCGTATAGGTCCCTCCTTCCCCTTCTGCAGGGGACTCAGAGTCTCTTGTTTGAAAGGGAGGGCCTAGGACAAAGGCAGGGCAGGAGACCTGCTTTTTGGGAGCTTGGTCAGTAGAATCGGAAAAGTCTTCTTGGCGACTCGCGATAAGGTTTAAGCCGTTGCTGGGGACTGAATTTCTGTGTTGAAACACAACTCCAGTGTGATCGTATTGCAGTGGGGCCTTTGGGAGGTGACTTGGTCATGAGGGTGGAACTTTCATGAAGGAGGTTATAAGGAGACCCCAGGGTGCTCCCTGCCCCTTCTGCTGTGTGAGGACACAGTGAAAAGATGGCCAGCCTGCACCTGCAGCCTGCAAGAGGGCCCTCAGCAAAACCCAGCCATGCTTCCACCCTGACCTTGGACTTCCAGCCTCCAGATCTGAGAGAAGTCAATTTGTTGTTTACTTTTATTTATTTATTTATTTATTTAGTCTTTTTAGGGCTGAACCTGTGGCATATGGAAGTTCCCAGGCTGGAGGTCGAATTGGAGCTGTAGCTGCCGGCCTACATCAGCTCACAGCAACACGGGACCCAAGCCGCATCTGCGGCCTACACCACAGATCTCGGCAACACCGGATCCTTAACCCACTAAGCGAGACCAGGGATCAAACCCGCGTCCTCACGGACAATAGCCGGGTTCGTTACTGCTGAGCCGCAAAGGGAACTCCTAAATTTGATGTTTATAAGCCTTGTGTTGTTCTAGGGGCCTGAACGGACTAGGCGACTGATGGGTTTTAGGACTGCAACATATGGATTTTCTTTTTCTTTTCAAATTACTTAATGAATTTTATTACATTTATAGGTGTTCCTTGGGCGGCCATAGCAGGTGCCACAAACTGAATAGCTTAAAACACAGAGATTCACTCGTTCTGGAAGTTCAAGATCCAGGTGGCAGCTGAGCCTCCTCTGAAGCACTAGGGAAGGATCTGTTCCAAGCCCTATTTGTAGCTTCTGCTCATTCCTTGGCTCATGACAGCAAAAGTCCATCTTCACCTGGTGCTCTGTGTGTGTGTCCTAGATCTGTTTTTTATAAGGACACACATCAGATTAGATTAGGGACCTCCCCTGCTCCAGGATGACGTCATCCTAACTGGGTCTGCAGTGACCCTATTTCCGAGTAAGGTCACGTTTTGAGGGGCTGGGGTTTTAGGACTGCAACATATGGATTTTCTTTTTCTTTTCAAATTACTTAATGAATTTTATTACATTTATAGGTGTACAATAATCATCACAACCAAACTTTATAGCATTTCCATCCCAAACTTTCAGTGCACCCCCCACCCCCCAGTCTGTCTCATTTGGAAACCATAAGTTTTTCAAATTCTGTGAGTCAGTATTTGTTCTGCCAAGAAGTTTGTTGTGTTTTTTAGATTCCACATGTAAGTGATAGCATTTGATGTTGGTGTCTCATTGTCTGACTGACTTCACTTAGCATGATAATTTCTAGGTCCATCCATGTTGCTGCAAATGCTGTTATTTCTTTCCTTTTAATGGCTGAGTAATATTCTGTTGTGTATATTACCACATCTTCTTTATCCACTCCTCTGTCGATGGGCATTTAGGCGGTTTCCACGTCTTGGCTATTGTATAGAGTGCTGCAGTGAACACTGGAATACAGGTGTCTTTTCGAGTCATGGTTTTCTCTGGATAGATGCCCAGGACTGGGATTCCTGGACAACATATGGATTTTAGAAGACACAATTCAAAGTTATCATCTTCTTAACCCACTTCCTTTTTTTTTTGGTCTTTTTGCCTTATCTAGGGCCGCACCCGTGGCATATGGAGGTTCTCAGGCTAGGGGTCTAACAGGAGCTGCAGCTGCCGGCCTACACCGTAGCCACAGCAACACGGGATCCGAGCCGCGTCTGCAGCCTACACCACAGCTCACGGCAACGCCGGATCCTTAACCCACTGAGCAAGGCCAGGGATCGAACCCGCAACCTCATGGTTCCTAGTCGGATTCGTTAACCACTGAGCCACGACGGGAACTCCTCTTAACCCACTTCTTAACCCGGCAACACCTTCTTGCCGTGAAAGGTGCTTAAGACTTTCGCAGGCAGTGGCATGGAGAAAGGGCGTTTCTGGATGGCGGGGGCCCATCAGGGGCCAAAGCACAGTGAGCGGGGAGGGCTTCCTCTGTTTCTCCCAAGGCAGTCAGCCACTGTGCGTTTCATCTCTGGCTCACATCAGCCCGCTGAGAAGCTTGTTCCTGGAGCAAACTTGGGCATTTTAATTCCATACGTTACTTCAGACTAATGGGACTCGACCTTGCCCCGCAGCTGGACGCAGGGGCCTCACACGGCTTCCTCCTCTTGCATCAGTGCATCCCCACAGCGGGCTGGAAATGGGGATGGAATGACCCACACTGATAGGAGATGCTTGGCTTCACCTTGGATTTTTTTTTTTTTTCCGGCCGTGCCCCATGACATGAGGAAGTTCCCAGGCCAGGGATCGAACCCGTGTCACAGCAGTGACACCAGTGGATCCTTTAACCACTAGGCCACCAGAGAACTCCTCAACTCTGATTTGTGTTGGTGCCACAGTTTTGAATTGACTGTCTCTGTTAACCAAAGGGTAAGATCAAATGCCCGTGTTACTGGGAGAGATTTTTGTTTTGGTTTGGTTTTGTTTTTGTCCTTTTTAGGGCCACATCTGTGGCACATGGAAGTTCCCAGGCTAGGGGCTGAATCAGCTATAGCTGCCGGTCTACACCACAGCCCCAGGAATGCCAGATCCGAGCTGTGTCTGTGACCTACACTGCAGCTCATGGCAACACCAGATCCTTAACCCATCCAGCGAGGCCAGGGATCGAACCTACATGGATGCTAGTCGGGTTCTTTACCTGCTGAACCACAGTGGGAACTCCCAGGAGAGTCTTTTGGGAAGTAATGCTGGCAGCTGGGAAACTTGTCTGAATGGAGCGTGAGCGGGTCAGCAGAACTCTGTGTGCTGGACACGTGCTGTGAGCCCCACCCCGGTCCTGCCTGCCGAGAGGACGTGTGTGGCTCTGGGCTCTGCTTTCCGTGCCTGGAGTGCCATCTTCCCAGGTCCGCTTCCCACTCTTCTTCTGGGACCTGGGTGCCGTGAACCTCCGTCACTTGGCCCCGTTCTTCCCGCTCTTGTAGGCCCAGCAAGTGGACACTCATTTTTCAGCCTGTGCCCTTGTGCTTCCTCAGGGCAGTTTTTCCTGGGAACTGGGCTTGATTTGGAACTCAGATAAGTCCAGGTTTTAGGGTCCACCCACCACTTGGAGGGGCCCTGGTACGTTTCTGAGTTTCAGCTCCTCACCTGTAGAGTAATCCCCACTGTGGCTTTCCCCACTCCTGGCAGGGGTCCTCCCGGGGACCCCAGGCTACTGTCACAGGCATCACCAAGGCAACCTGTGCTTTGCAACAGCAAGGAGCTTTTAACTTAGACATCATAGGAATTATGGCGTAATCGCATGCCCATTTTTAAAAGTCTCTTCTTTCTCCAGGAAATGACCTGATTAACAAAAATCTATGCATTCATGACTTTTTATCTGGCAGAAGTTGTGACTGATGTCATTCAGCGGGTGGGTGGCTTTTCCAACACTTTCTTATGTTCACAAGCATTTTCCCAGTGGCTTCTCCTTCTCCGCCAAAGGTCATGGCTCCTGAAAACATTTATCATAGCATTTTATGGAAACCTTCAGGGCTTTGGAAAATAGGCTATTTTAGGTGAATGTTCCTTGACATTCCCATTTTGTGAATTTTTTTTTTTTTTAAACCAGGTAGTGGAGCCGGTGTTTGGAAAGATGGAGTTAATTTTACCCTTGGTTCTGCTGTTAATTCCTATGTGGCCCTGTTGTGGCCAGGCTCAGTTTCTGTATATGTAAAAAAAGGTGATCATGATTTTTTTTTTTAAAGTCACCTTCCCCACTCTGTTATTGAAGACTAAATTAAGACTGGGGTATTTTATTATCACCTGATATAAGGTGGCTTCCTGCCCTTATTATTCAAAGGGACCTTCCCACACACTTGTTTTATATACTAGTCACCCTAGGACAACCTAGGTCCTCTCGTTTAAATGTGCTCATGCAGTTCTTGCTTCTGTTACATTTAACAACTGGTAGTAAAATATTGGGAAGTAATTAAAGGGTGCCGGTGCTGGGAACAGGACCCAGAGAATTTTCTTAGAAGAGGTTGTTTTCTTTCCTGTGGGCATTTTACTGGAGAAAGTGATTTAGTGCTTTTCCTTCAAGAGCAAAGGAAAAAAGGAACCTGGGTCTCTAACAAAGTGGTAGCCGCATATTTAATTACTGGTAGTAGCTCTCTTTTATCTCCTGCCATCAGGAGTGGACAACCTGCCCAGGAGGCAGGGGGCCTCTTTCCAGATGGGTGGCTGATGTCAAGCTCGCCAGAGGCAGGAGAATCTCTTCAGGTGGGAGCTGATAGCTTCGCCGTCCTTGAGAGTTGAAAATGAACACTTGAAAAAAAATTCGGTGTAGGAGAAAGTCATGCTGATTTAAAGGTGACATTCAGATTGTCCCGCAGTGACTGATGTTTTCCTTTCTGTTCAGTAGGAAGAAGCCTCTGGTCTCTCTGAGGCTTCTCATTTGTGCCTGAGACCCTGAGTTGAGAGTTGCCGAAATTCAAGGTCATGGCGCTGGGCAAGACGAGCTTTACGCTGCAGTGGGGAAGCGGCAGGGGCGTTGATTAAGGCAGATCTTTGTACCCAGTCTGGCTGAAGGCTAAAATAAAGGTGTCCTTGATTTCACCCAGGCTAAAACCTACGGAATCAAGTCACCTTAGACTCAGGGGCAACTGGAAGCTCTGGCTGCGTATCCAGACGTCTGGGTCAAGCAGAACCGTGACAGAATCTCACCCAGCGTCTCGGGCCAGTGTCCAGTGTCCAGAGGTTAAAGTGGATGACAGGGCAAGTGGAGAGGTGGTCGGCTTGGGAGCAGGATGCATTTGCATGCGGATCCCTTCTCTGCCTCTTACTGGTTTTGAACTTGGGCAAGACACCCATCTTGGAGGCCCTCGCATCTCCTCTCCTGTAGATCTCAGGACTGTGTGGGGATGTAAGGACGTGAGGTGTCAAATGCGCTGCAGAAGGATCCTCTAGGGGCCGTTTGTTTGTGTGCCAGCCTCGTCCGGTAAATGAAAAACACTTAGAACAGCCACCTCTGCAGGATCGTAAAACAGCACTTTGATGTTTTTGCATTTGCCTCGCAGTACCATGCGCTGTCTGAACATCCCCTTCTCCCCAGAAGGTCAGCATGACCTCACTGTCTGGGACAGATCTGGCCCTGGTCTGTTTTGGTCTTATCGTTACTTTGCATACTGTGCTTTCCAAAACACATCACGCATCTTCTTGTCACCGGCTGAACGGACGCTGGATTCTGTGCAGCCCCCGGCAGGCAGCTCTGTCTGTCCCTTCTCTTCTTCCTGCCTAAGGGGACCCCAGTCTTGTTCGGGATGGCAGAGTGCCTGGCTGAAAACCCAACTTCTCAGACTCCACTGGAGCGTAGGTGGCCATAAGGCCAAGTTCCGGCCGGTGTTTTATAAGCAGAAATCTACTGGGTGAGACTTCTGGGAAAGCAGTTGTTTTCCCAGTAAAGAAGCCATGCTTTGCTTTTCTCCCTTCCTCTGGTCTGGATTGTGAGCCGCAGCGGTCACCTTCTAAGGGAGACGAAGCTTTGATCTCGGATGTCATTGTCAGGAGGGCCCCCTGGCCCTGGACCAGCTCCCTGCAGATGGTGCACAGGAAGAGTGAATCCCTACCGGGTTCAGCCACAGTGTTTAGGTTTCTGTAACAGGCAACCAAATACGAGTACTGAGGAGGTCCCATCGGGCTCAGTGGAAACGAACCCGACTAGTATCCATGAGTACGAGGGTTCGACCCCTGACCTCGCTCAGTTGGTTGGGTTAAGGATCTGGCATTGCTGTGAGCCGTGGTGTAGGTCACAGACACAGCTTGGATCTGGCGTTGCTGTGGCTGTGACGAAGGCCGGCAGCTGCAGCTCCAGTTCGACCCCTAGCCTGGGAACCTCCATATGCCGCAGGTGCGGCCCTAAAAAGACAGATAAACAAACAAACAAACAAACAAACAAACAAACAAACAAACATGATTACTGGGTGTGTGAGGTGCTTCCCTGACCTCACACTGACATGACTGTTGGTTGAATGTACTTCGTGTGGCCTTTTTTTTTTTTTGCGCCTTTTGTCATTTTAGGACCGCACCGGTGGCATGTGGAAGTTCCCAGGCTAGGGGTCTAATGGGAGCTGTAGCCATTGGCCTACGCCGCAGCCACAGCAACGCAGGATCCGAGCCGCATCTGCGACCTACACCACAGCTCACGGCAACGCCCGATCGTTAACCCACTGATCAAGGCCAGGGATCGAACCCGCAACCTCATGGTTCCTAGTCGGATTCGTTAACCACTGTGCCACGACGGGAACTCCTGTTTCTGTTTTGTAGGTAAATTCACTTGTGACATATACTTGGGGGCCTCTTTCATTTGTCATTTGCCAAAGACACGAGAGGCTGAGTTCATACAGAAATTCTGCCTGTAGTGCTGAGAAGGAAGCACCTGTCGGAGGCCCAGCCACCTGTCCTCAGGCCGGGACTGCCCGTCCAAGCACAGACCAGCCCTGCGGGATGAGCGGTGACGCAGAGGCCCATTCACAGCTCTCTGGGTTCTTCCCACCTCTGGCTCTTCTTGCTGTGTTTCTCCCCATCAGCCTTGACTCTCGGTACCTTCTCCTTCACTGTGACTGCTCCTGTCTGGTGGGCGATGCATCTAAAAGCTTATCGCAGCCTTGCATACGGAGGTCAGATGCTTGGCAGGGTTCTCTTTTTTCTTTCTTTCATATTTTAAAGTTTTATTGAAGTATAGTTGATTTACAATGTTGTGATAATTTCTGTTGTACAACACGGTGATTCAGATATACGTATACACCTGTCCGTTCTTTTCAGATTCTTTTCCTGTACACGTTGTCACAGCATATTAGGTGGAGTTCCCTGTGTTTTACAGCAAGTCTCCATCGACCATCCATTCTATATACAGGAGTGTGCATGTGCCTGTCCCTGGCAGGGTTTGTTTTGTTGTTGTTGTTGTTTTTTATCAAAGACTCACTTTTCTTTTTCTCTTCTTCCTTTCTTCTTTTTTTAGGGGGGTGCACCCATGATATATGGAATTTCCCGTACAGGGATGGGATCCGAGCTGCAGCTTCGACCTATGCATACCAGGTGCAATGCTGGATCCTTAACCTGCTCCACCACAGTGGGAACTACAAGGAATCATTTTTCTAAGTACCAACTTAGTTAGTTTTAGTGAAAGAAAGATCCACTGAGGTCTTGAGTTCATGTGGACTGATTGCTGGTATAACTAGTTTTAGAAATGAACTTAGACGTTGTCCTTCATTCTTCCCCATCCTTGACACTTTTTCTTTCTTTACATCAGGTGTCATTTTATGGGAACACATGGCTCAAAGTTTTCTTCCTTTATGTCACAAGTTCCTTTAATGTAGGAGACTAAAAGACAGAACATACTGTAGTGGAAGGATCACGAGTTTTGGATTTCAGGAAACCTGCATTAAAATCTGAGTTTTCCCTATGAGCTCTGCAATCTTGGTTAATGACTGTGAGCCTTAGTTTTCTCATGATTATTAAAGTGAGGATTTTAGTGAAGATTAAATAAGACAGTGCCTGTTGCATCCTAATGGCAGTCTTATTCTACACAGGGACCTCTCCTTTCTCCTTTTTTATTTTCTTGGGAGGCAACAACTCTCAGTCCCTTTTTTTGTCTTTTTAGGGCCATACCCGTGGCATATGGAAATTCCTAGGCTGGGGGTTGAATTGGAGCTACAGCCTCCGGCCTACACCACAGCCACAGCAACGCCAGATCCTAGCCGAACCTGCGAAATACACCACAGCTCACGACAACGCCGGATCCTTAAGCCACTGAGCGAGGCCAGGGATCGAACCTGTGTACTCATGGATGGTATTCAGATTCGTTTTCTCTGAGCCACGATGGGAACTCCCAATCCTTTTTTTATTATTAAATTTTATTGGAATAGAGTTGATTTACAGTGTTGTGTTAGTTAACAACTGAATCCTTTTAACTGATTCTTTCATTAATTCTCTTCACGTTTCTAAAAAACATACTTTGCCACTTCTCGATGCTTGAATCTAGGTGATATTTATTAACTTCCCAATGTGGGAGTTAAGGATTTTGCCCCCGGTCACATATGCCCTGTGCTCCCCGTTCAGAGACACACATCCTGCCCTCTGTCCCCCAACAGTTATTTACGGTGTTTGAAAGCTCACCTCAGCGTTTGCATGAGTGACCATGTACAACGGTCTGACGGCTGAGCCAAGGGTGTACTGTTATTAATTTTTTCCTTTTCCTGCATAGATTTGTTTTCCCTAAAATTAGCCATCGCTTGCTTTTTGGGTGCATTTATCACGGTTTGCGTGGTGATCAGCACAAAATAGGGAAGTGATAAGTGCTTAGATATATGAGAAAAGGAGAGGCATGCCAGTTCTTTTGGGGAAAGGTCCCCCCCCCGTTAAATTCTTAAAGCCATTTCTATTGTGGAACCTCATATAAATGATCCTGTGACACAGCGGACTTAATTTGGTAGCAGATGCCGAGGTCAGTTTCCGTGTGGCCGTCTTCCATGAGGGTGTCGACAAAAATCCAGAGTTACAGTATCGCAGTGCCGCTCTGGGGAGACGGCTCCACGAGGGGCCAAGTTAATGGTGTTGAAAACGTCTTGAGGTGAAACTTGATCTTGTGGGTAAACTCAGGCACCTGGTGGACCGCATGGACGGCGTGGCTCCTGGACTGTCTTTTCTGCCGGTCGGTCTCTCTAAATAGCGAGCCCGCACTCATTCATTCAGTTAGGAGGTACGCCTGGGCTGGCTGGGCTCTGGACAGTCTGCAGTCAACAAAACAGACGCAGTCTTTGTGCTCACGGAGTTCATGGTCTTCTGAGATGTGACTTGCTGGCGTGAAAGAGGAAGGACGTGAAAGAGGAAGGCAGGATGTCCCCTAATCCCAATTCTATCAGTAGTTGAGCCAAGTCTGCTACCTTGATTGTTCTGCTGATAAGAACTCCCCACATCTCCTAATTTCCCTTTCCTTTAACTTTTTTTGAAGGCTTATCTCCTTTTTGCACTGACACTCAAACAGCTGTTGAGTAGAGGAAACCCACAAGATGTCACAATCAGTCTTTTGCCGGCTGTAAAGTCAAACAGCATCCAATAAGAAATTTGCTCGGGGACACGGTGCAGCCGACTTTGGGCTGGACTTTGGGCTGGACACGGGTTCCCGACTGGCCACGCTGGGAAAGGGCCCGAAAGGATGCTGGCTGCGGTGTCTGAGCAACGGATCACAGAAACCCAGGGGTCGCTGTTCTGGTAGGAAGAGCCATGAGGCTTCAATTTTGGAAACCTCTCACTTGACATCCACTCCAAATTCACATTGACGTCAAAGTTAGAGTGGCAGAAATCTCTTTCAAATCCGTGTCCATAGTTTCATTTCCACAAACATTCACTGTTAATATTTCAGTGTGTTTCCTTCCAGACCTTTTCTTTTTCTCTGTATTTAAAATATTGCACCGGCGTTGCTGTGAGCTGTGGTGTAGGTAGCAGACGCTGCTTGGATCTGGCACTGTGGCTGTGGTGTAGGCCAGCAGCTGTAGACCCTTAGCCTGGGAATCTCCATATGCTGTGGGTGCAGCCCTAAAAAGCAAAATAATAATAATAAAATAAAATAAAATATTGCACCTATTGTAGGTACTAAGGATGTGAGTAATATAACTTTCTAGTCTTACATATACTTTCTCTGCTTTCTACCATTATTTCCTACTATTTGTCATTTAAATAGGTAGTGTGAAATATGTAAGAAACGCTCTTACTAATGAGTCAGCCTTAGGCACAATAAAATGGGAGATGTTCATTTATTCCTGGAGAGTTTAGCAACCATCAGACATTTGGGGTCATTGATTCTCCTTTCTTCTTACTGCCTACCTGTAGGAGCATTTAATGAGAGTATTTATTCTCATGGCTGTTATTTTGTTCTAGGAGCTTGGGAAACGGGTGGACAGGACAGGTTTCTATGAGTTCCAGGCTAGGGCACCCATGAAAATTATACTTGCATCTTGTAAAATTAAAGACTTGGCACATGAGTGGCTCCCGTGGGGACGAGGCGGGGGCTGGCCTCTGAAGGACAGAGCTGGCAGTGTCCTGCCTCTGGGCAGAAGCCGCAAAGGAGCTGCCTTTGCCGGGACCTTTGGTTTCTGTTTTAAGGTTGACCACAAACTTGAGCAGTGGAAAAAAAAAAAAAAAAAGGTGCAGTCACTGGGTCATTCTGACCCAGAACTCACCAAAATACTTCTAATTACCGCCGCAGACAGTGATGAATCATACCTAAGCAGGCTCGCTGCCTTTTCAGTCGTACGGGCTCATAATCAGACTCATTGTTTCGTGGCCGGTGGAACCTTCGCTGCAGCTTGTCGGGATCTGCAGGGGGAGAGAAGTTTGCAGATCTTTCCGGCGAGTGGAGCTGCTCGCCCACCGCGGGGACGGCTCTTCGTGTTCTCAGGGTGGACCGCGCTCAGAGCAGGGCCCCCCGCTCAGTTCCAATCACAGTGCTGCCGGTACACAGCTGCCTTTCTGGAGCCCCGGCTACGGGGCAGGCGGGGGAAAGGGCGCTGCTCTGTGGTTCTGGTGTCCTGTAAGCCTCCCAGCAGCCTTCCGCTGTGGGGATGATTGTCCCCGTTTTGCTGGGCACACTGAGGCTCTGGGCAGTGGAGCCACCCCGGTACCCGGTGTAGGTGAGCTCGGCACCCAGCCGGGGTTGAGCGGCAGGATGAGTGAGGAGGCCAAGGCAGGTGCTGCAGCTCGAATGGGAATAGCAGTGGGGGAGGGGAGGGGATGTCCGTGTTGGCAAATAACAGGACACGGATGAGAGGCTGAGACTGGGACCAGGAAAGAGATCAGCCTGACTAGTCCTCAAAAAAAATAGAATGAGAAAACACTGAAAGGCTCAGTCACTGTGCTCAACACTTTTTACTGCATTATCTCATTTAAACTCTCCAGGCCCCTTTGAAGTAAGCCTTGTTATCCCCGTTTATGGGGGAGGAAGCAGAAGCTCAGAGGTCAGGAGCTGCCCCAGGTCACACAGCAACGGGTGGGTGAGGGGCTGCGTTGGAAACCCAGGAGCCAGCTTCACAGCTTCGCCAAGACTCAGCTGCCTTCCTGTAAACAAAAGCTGGGAATGGAATTTGCATGATTTGTGCTTGAATTTATTTTGTATTTCATGGAAGGGAAAAAAACCTGGTGTGATATGTTCATTTCTTTTATACGAACAAACCCAACAACTGGCCCTGTCCCGGGAAGGGTTTCCAGAACAGTCAGTGTGGGGAGGAGGCCAGGCAGGAGATGAAAGGCTTTTGGGGTGGCCAGAAAAATGAGCTTGGACAATGAGGAGAATGACACTCTGTTGGAGAACCTGGATCCTGCCAGGCCTGAGTGCCATCTTGATACAAGGCTCTGAAGCCCTTCGAATTCGCTGTAAAAAGAATTTCTTTCATTGGAGTTTCCATCGTGGCGCAGTGCAAATGAATCCGACTAGGAACCGTGAGGTCGCAGGTTTGATCCCTGGCCCCGCTCAGTGGGTTAAGGATCTGGCCTTGCGGCGAGCCGTGGTGTAGGTCACAGATGTGGCTCGGATCTGGCGTTGCTGTGGCTGTGGTGTAGGCCGGCAGCTACAGCTCTGATTAAGACCCCCAGTCTGGGAACCTCCATATGCCAAGGGTGTGGCCCTA
Source organism: Catagonus wagneri (assembly GCA_004024745.2). Classification (NCBI taxonomy): domain Eukaryota; kingdom Metazoa; phylum Chordata; class Mammalia; order Artiodactyla; family Tayassuidae; genus Catagonus; species Catagonus wagneri. The sequence continues at coordinate 81,575 of PVHT021183518.1, forward strand.
AAAAGCAAAAAAAAAAAAAAAAGTTTCTTTCTTTGATATCTAATAGTTCAATAGCATCATTAAAAGTTTTTGGCAAAAGAATGAATACAAAAATGCCTAAATAAATAAATAAATAAAAGCTTTTGGCCGCGAATTAAAAAAAAAAAAAAAGAAGTTCCCACTGCAGCATGGTGGGTTAAGAAACCAACTGCAGTGGCTTGGGTTACCGCTGCGGCTCGGATTCCATCCCTGGCATGGGAACTTCCATATGCCAAGGGTTTGGCCATTAAAAAAAAAAAAAGTTTGAGTTTGGAGTGACTGGTGTGCAATTCCCAGTTTGATATGGTGACCAGATTTTCCAAACCAGAATTAGCATGCGGTGCTCTTTGTACCCGCCCCCCACCCGAGGATCACAGGAACTCCCGAAAATGCAGTTTGAATGCAGAAATAGAGTCCTATTGATAGGACTTTGATTTAACGAGACAGACGTTTCTAAACATCACTGAATCATTCAAAATGGCACAATCCCAGAGAGTTTGTGGGGGAAGATGGGGTCAGAGGTACAGTGCTCAAAAACCTCATCAATGACACATTGAAAAAAAAAAGATACACATCTAATAGAAGGAAGCGCAGTTTTCCGCATGAGACATGGTTAAGAAATACATAAATGCTGCAATAAAATAGAGCTTTAGGAGTTCCCGTCGTGGCTCAGCAGTTGATGAACCAGACTAGTATCCATGAGGACACGGGTTCGATCCCTGGCCTCGATCAGTGGGTTAAGGATCCAGTGTTGGCTGTGAGCTGTGGTGTAGGTCGCAGATGCGACTTGGATCCTGAGGCTGCACGTGTCTGGGTGTCTAAAGATCACCAAGCCTCCTCTAGATACTGGACCTGTATCAGCCCCAAGTCCTCTCTCTAGGTTGGATTCTGGAGGTTCATTAAACCTAAACAAAGACAGAAATGCTCAGGTCTGTTTAGGGAGGTCACGTCCGCCACACAGCAGAAGAGATGCTTGAACTAGGTTTTGAAGGATGAATAGGAGTTCGTGTCATGAATGAGGGCTAAAGGCTTCTCAGGCAGACAGAACGTAGCTCACAGAGCACCAGAGGCATAAGCAGTCAGCCTCCAGCAGCCATGGCAGTACCGTCCCCTCACAGTTTATGCAAGTAAATGATTTGAAAAGCTCTCAGGGAAACCTTTTATAAAAGCCAAGGCCTAGTTATTCATAAATGGTGGTTCTCGTGGTCTCCAGGGCAGATGGAGACTTTTTGCTTTTCGAAGGTCATCTCTTCCAGCCTTTGTGATCACAAAGAAAAAGCCAACATGCTGCTGGTACAGTGAATCTTGTCATATGCAAGGTGCAAGGGATTTGCTGGGGGTGGGGGTGGGGAACAGCATTTGATATGGAGGAGAAGAGAGGGGTATATGGCAGGGAGATACGCTGGCATCGAGCACGGATTTGCAGATGTAAATTTAGAAGGAAGTCTCACACCAGCAACACCCATCAGAGCGGGCCCTGGGGCGAGCTCTCTCCTCTGTAGGCGCCTCAATGTTATTTTCACATCAAGAGCCTATTTTGACACAGCAGGGGCAAAGGGCAGTCAGTTCAAAGGTATTGTCGCACAGGCCTAATGAAGCCACCTCCTATGCTAATTTTCTCCTCAGGATGATAATTACTGTCAATTTTATTTTTATTCTTTATTTTTTAATTTTTTTTTTGGTATTTTTAGGGCCACACCCGAGGCATATGGAAGTTCGTAGACTATGGGTTAAATTGAAGCTATAACAGCCACAGCAACACCAAATCTGAGCCGTGTCTACGACCTACACCACAGCTCATGGCAACGCTGGATTCTCAACCCACTGAGTGAGGCCAGGGATCGAACCCTCATCCTCATGGGTCCTAGTCAGATTCATTTCCGCTGAGCGACGGGAACTCCCTATGTCGATTTTACATTAGCAAATTATAGAAAAGGTGAAAGAAGCATTAAAGAAATCTTGAATTCTTTCACTTAGAGGCAACCACTGTAGGCATTTTTTTTTCAATCTCTTTTAAGCATTTTCATTTGTTTATTCACAGATCAGAGGCTTAGTAATGATAATAAGTGTTACTATTCTCACAGCCGCTTTAATAGATCCTGTGGATGTGCCATTTACTGTGCTCAGCGCCCCCTTTATACTCATGCACGGAACCTACACAGCAGCCCTACCAGATGGGTACTTTCATCCTTTTTTGTTTTTTTTTTTCAGATTAGGGAATCTGAGGCCCATAAAGGTTAGGTATGTTGCTTGGAGTCTAACATCCAGTAAGTCAGGTTTCAGACTCCAGCCTGGGCCAGAGCCATCATCTTACAAAACCCTGCTGCAGGAATTCCTGTTGTGGCTCAGCGGTAATGAATCCGACTAGGACCCATGAGGATGTGGGTTCGATCCCTGGCCTCGCTCAGTGGATTAAGGATCCAGTGGTGTCATGAGCTGCGGTGTAGGTCGCAGACTCGGCTCAGATCCGGGGTTGCTGTGGTTGTGGCGTACTGGCAGCTGCAGCTCCAGTTCTCTCCATAACCTGGGAACTTTTGTATGCCGAGGGTGCAGCCCTAAAAAAAAACCCAAAAAACAAAACAAAACAAATCTCTGCAGCTTTCTCTGTGTATAGACATATCTCTGTGTAATAATATATATATTATATTATATCAGTGTGTATATATGCTTCTCTTCATATTTCTATAAGTTTCAGCTCTTTGGCTGAATGCCGTATCCTAAATAATACCCGTATTGTTTAAAATCATCACGCACACAGCTACGTGCATGTAGAGACTGGAGGCTGCTCTAGGCCTTCCTTTCCTGTTGGTCATTTCTGTGGCGTTCAGTTTCCCACCACTGCGGACAATGCTCTGAGCGGCAGGAGGCGGGGGGCGCTCCACACAGGGTCCCCTCCTCTCCGGTCCCCAGGAGTGCTCCTCACACCTGATCTGTACCCCCGTGAACCAAGCCACATTTTCTTCCACTCCCCCACCCCAGCCTGGCTCAAACACCAGGGGGCGCTGCCCCACCCCGTCTGTGAAGGTGTGAGGACCCCGCTGGCCTTGCTGGGGAGATGGGGTTCTGCTTGGGAAGAAGGTCTGGGATGGGGGGGCTGTACCTTCCAACCCGTAGCACCTGGTGCTTTGGGGCCTCGAAACAAGAATAATCTTTGCTGACTGGGGCACCAAGAATAATTTAGCACTTTAGCCTTTGTCATAAGAGGTGGGTGACAGAGAAACCCCTGATTGGTGGGCAAAGAAAAGACCCTGGAGGAGTGGCTCAGTGGGTTGAGGATCTGGCATTGTCACTGCAGTGGCTCAAGTTGCTGTTATGGCACCGGTTTGATTCCTGGCCAGGGAACTTCTGCATGCCCCAGGTGCCGCCAAAAAAAAAAAAAAAAAAAAAAGAAAGAAAGAAAAGAAAAACGCAAAAGACCCTGGAAAGAAGACAAAAGTCAAGGTTAAGGGACTTGGCACAAATGAAGTGGGCTCCCATTATTTCTTTCCTTCCCTTTTCCAATTAGGCGTGAGAGGGATTCCTGGATTTCCCAGTCGCAGCAGAATGTTTAGGAAGCTGTGGACCAGAGCTGGTGTTTGCTCGTTTCCAGAGCCGTAGACGAGACTGAAATCCAGGCAGTTTTAGAACGCGCCCCTGTGACTGTCAGGGCGTCCTGGCCCGGGCGTGTTCCTAGTTCTTGACGGAGGTGGTAGTTCAGAGGGACGTGTGCTTTCCTGGGGCACTGCCACACCTGCGGTCCCGTGGTGGCCGCCGCGCTGCCTGAGTCCCGTGGCGAAGCCCTGTTCTCCCCTGACCCTTTGTTCTCTGCACAAGTACAAAAGTTTCATGTTTGAAAAGACGCGGCTTAACTGCTGATGGTTAGACCGACAGATTGGTATGTACCTGCGTGGAGAGCACTCTGACCCAGCAAAACACTTCAGTGCTGAGAAGACGGAAAACTGTGGCATTTGCCATCTGACCCAGCAGGAGCCTGGGGCAGATGGAGCTCAACTTGGGAAGTCTGCTGCTGTTGTTTCTTTTCTTTTTTTTCCCCCCTGGTTGTTGTTGTAGCCCCAGGAGCAGATACTGCCTTTGAAACCTTTCCTGCGGCTGGCTTGGCGGTCCCTGCTTCCCCGGACGGGACTGGGGAGCTAGGGTGTCAGGCTGACCGCGCACTTGGCACTGTTCTCTTGGCACTGTTCTCGGGGGGCATTAAGGGCTCCCCACACGATCAAAGGCACAGCCGGGAGGCGGGAGGCTCAGCGCGAGCTTTGCACTTCGCTGTGCTCAGCCGGCTCCTGCTGGGCTGCCTGAAATGACCAGCTTCTTATAAGGTAGGGGGTGTTTGACTCGGGGAGCGGAGTGCCCGCTTTGGGCGTCGGAGAGGTTGGTGATGGCTGTTTGGCTTATTTAGAAAGTCGGCACCGGCCCCTTTGAGCAGAAGAATGGCAAAGCGTTTTCCTTCTCCATAAGGCGCCGGGAGCCGTATGCCGAGCAAATGCACTTAATGAATTCGTTTCCTAATTTTTACTGTTGGAAACGGTAGCTGCAAGGGATGATAATTAGTTTTGCATAAGGGTGGACACAGAAGCAGCAGCGTGGCTAACAGAAGCGAAAGGTTAAGGAAATGTCTAACACTCTTTTCTTCTTCCCTGAAAAACCCTCCCTGGCTTTATTCTGAAGGTGCTTCTCTCCCGCTCGGTCCTCTGTGCATCGGAGGAGCGGGACGTCGCTTTTGCTTTGTTCTTAAGGGTGTTCTGCCTGCGCTGCGAGGACAGAGGTCTGCGGGGCAGCCTGGGTTGGTGAGACAGTGGATCAGACAGAAGTCGAGCCCTGAGCTGGGCTTTTCTTCCTTAAACAACACCTGCGGAGTTTATGAGTTCCTTCAGGGAGGATGGGTGAAATCTACATGAGAATGCTGTTTCCTGCCAGGGGGACCTCAAAGAGTTTATAGGGGACCATCCTGCAGTCTGAATGCCTTTATGGCCACATCGTATTCTGCTGCTGCCCTGCCGGAGTGCTGTGCCCAGCGCTCACACGGGAGGGAGGTCCCCCGTGCTTCGGGAATGACAGGAGGTCTCGCCTCCCACCCCACCCCCCCGCCGCCACCCCGGAAACTTTCAGCTCAGGAGAAAGAAGTCACCATACTTGTGTGATGGCTGGGGGATGCTTACCTTTCGCTCTAGGGACATGGGAGGAGGGAGGGACAGGGGTTAGCGGCCGTTTAGACCTGAGCTGGAGTTTGGGGTGATGACTCTGGGTGGGGCTGTCGGTGACCATCTCACAGGCCCTGTAGGCACAGGGATTCTGGGCGCAGGCTCTCTCCGAGAAGGGGACAGGTGTGCTTTGGATGCGATTCGGAAAGGAGGCAGGTGGCAGAGAGAGGGGAAGAGAGCCCTGGCCGGGCTGGCGGATGGCTTTTTTCTCTCTTGTGGACTTGAACTCTGGCTTTGACTTCAGGGCCCAGCTGCTTTCTTCTCTGCCATGGTCACCTCTCCAGGCGAGGCTGGGAGGAGGCAGGGGACAAAGACAAGTGGGTACCAGACCGCGCCAAGCTTTGCACGTAGGAGGGCTCAGCAGATGCTTGTGAGGGAACGGACGGCAAGCAAGGGGCTGGCTGGCTGGAGGGTCCCGAGTGCCGGGTGCACGGGGCTTCTCGGACCCACCCTGGCCCTGCCCTTCTGCGCTGTAAACAGTCAGATCCGGCCTGCTTAAAGTCCGCGCCTGGCTCTGCGGGGTTAAATCTGAACAGGCTGGAAGGGCTTAGTCTGGACTGGCCCTCGGGACCCTCCTGCCCTGCTCCCCAGCCCCCTGTGTTCCCCAGCCGCACGTAGGTGTCGCCCATGGGTCAGACTTGGGTACATTGCCCACCGCTTGCCCAGATGCCCCTTCTTCCGCGCAGCCGGCCGACTTGGACTCACCCCCGCCCCGGGGTTCCGCTCTTCCGGAGGCCTCCTGAGATCGACCTGAGACAGAACCTTCCACTGCCATCTCCGCTTCCTCCCCACCTGCCCTCTTGCCTACATCCCTGCTGAGGCCGCGGTCACACCTTGTTTCCTGTGCTTCCTGCCTACCTGAGAGCTTCTCCAGGTCAGGGACTCTGTGCATTTCACTTTCACCCCCAGCTCCCAGAGGGAATGAACCGTTTCTGCCATGCATCCCAGCTAGCCCAGGAAAGCATGTATTTTAGGGCAGAACCGTGGATTTGGAGGGAGGGGAGTTCCCCGAGTCTCATGGGACAGGCGGAGGACAGGCCTGGAGCTGTCCTTTTGCGGCTCGGGACAGGCCCAGCTGCCTGAGCTTGGTTTGGAGACCTCGAAGGCCTCCAGCTGCGTCTTCTCTTTGAGGCCGGGGTGGCCCTGGCTGGAGGGCCAGCGGGGTCTCTGGCTGCCTGGGGTGATGAGCAGAGTCCGCGGCTGATCCTGTGTCAGATCTGCTGTCCGTGGAAACCCTTCTGGGCTCCGTGGGGAACGGGTGGGCTGGGTTGCCGCGTCCGGCCCAGCAAAGCCCACAGCAGGTGGAAGACACAGACGCGCTCTGCGTGGTGTTTGAGGAGAAGCCGGGAGCCCAGTGAGGGGCTGAGTGGGCTGGGGACGGAAGAGGCTTGAGTGTAAGCCGAAGGGAGAACGGGCACAGACAGGGCCCGTGGGGCAGCAGTGTGTTCCCCAGGAAAGAACAGAAGTGCACATCCTGTCCTCTGATCGGGGAGGGCCCCCTCTGACCCCGCTGGAGGGAGTTTGGGTAGTACCCGAGGCAGGAGGTTTCAGCCGCTTGAGCTGTGACAGCGATGGCTTCCTGGGGCCAGAACGGAAACCTCGCATGTGTTCTCCTGCTGCCCTTGGGGCTTCTAAGTCTGCATGTGATGCTTTCAGGCAGGATCACGTTCCTCCGTTTCTTTGCCGTCCTCCCTGTAACCTTGAACGAGTGGCCTCCGCCTCCCTTTCTGTCTCCCTTCACCTCCTCTTAGGAGCTATTGTCTGGGACCTGCAGCATTTACGGGAGATGAAGAAAGGACTAGAATAGTTCCTGTGGTCAAGGAGCTTCAAGCCTTGAGGGAAAAGGGGAGGAGTTGTGGGGAAATGACACCTCCCTGGGCGGGCACGTTGCAATCGGTGGACCCCCTAAAGAAAGCCAGTTTATTTTATTTATTTTTTTGCTTTTGGGGACCACACCTGCGGCATATGGAAGTTCCCAGGCTGGGGTTTGGATTGGAGCTGTAGCTGCTGGCCTACACCACAGCCGCAGCAGTACAGGATCTGAGCCACATCTAAGCCCTACACCACGGCTCCTGGCAACTCCGAATTGTTAACCCACTGACGGAGACTGGGGATCAAACCCGCATCCCCGTGAATACTGGTTGGATTCATTACCGCTGAGTCACAATGGGAACTCTAGAAAGCCAGTTTACTTATTTATTTATTTATTTTTTAAGCTTTTGCTTTTTAGGGCCGCACCTGCGGCATATGGAGGTTCCCAGGCTAGGGGTCTAATCGGAGCTACAGCTGCTGGCCTAGCCACAGCCACAGCGATGCCAGTTCCAAGCCACGTCTGCACCCTGCACCACAGCTCACGGCAACGCTGCATCCTTAACCCACTGAGCAAGGCCAGGGATCGAGCCTGCAACCTCATGTTTCCTAGTTGGGTTCGTTTCCGCTGCGCCACGATGGAAACTCCTAGAAAGCCGGGTTTAATTTTTGCTGTTGGAGTCCAGTGAATCAGATGAAGTAAAGATCTCTGGACACATCTAGAAATTAGAATTATGAGCAGTTAATACTAACTTTAGAGAAGAAACTAGAATTTCTTAACATCTGTTACATGCCAACCACTCTCCATACGTTGGTTCATTTAGCCCTCAGTCCGGCTCTGGAAGGTGGTTCATATTTACCTTCATTTACCAACGAGGAAATGGACGTTCAGAAAGACTAGGTAACTTGCCCAGGGCCACACAGCTTGAGGGAGGCCTAGCCACAAATTAAGCCCCTGGTGGTTCTATCCCACAGTGCGTGCTTTTTACCACCCCGCAGGCAGATTAGGAGTGCTTTGCAAGGTCTGAGTTTGAAAAATTGTTGGAGGTTAGTAAAGTCCAACTTCACTAACTGAGGAGTTTATTACCTTATAACTCAAAGGGACCTGCGAGGCCCTCTCTGAGACTCGAGCTGGTTTTGATCTAACTGGACCCCGTGGCTGAGAACTGCTGAGACCTGCGGAGCTCCCCCGCCCCCCAGGAAACAGGATGTTGGGGACAGCCTGTCTGTCTGTGGATTAACTGAGATCCCTGTGGGGAGGGCGGAAGAGCAGGGGGAGGAGATGGGTTTATTTTTATGAGCAAAAGGCCCGTGTGTGTGTGTGTGTGTGTGTGTGTGTGTGTGTGTGTGTGTGTGTGTGTGTGTGTGTGTGTG
>PVHT021183518.1:97128-151889 GCA_004024745.2 Catagonus wagneri
CATTATTAAAGCGGTAAGATGGAAAATAAAGCTGATGATAAAGAAGTCATTTTAAGTCTGGTAAAAGTACAATAAATTAAACCCAAAAGGAAATAGAAAGAGGGAGATACATCCAAAAAAAAAAAAAACTAAATGGAAAATAAATAAAACATTGGGAAAGAATATGAATTTAAATGCCAGTTCTTGGGAAGGACTAAATATAGGGATTTAACTGTGTATCTGATCCCACAAAATTGAGCAAACGTCTGAACTGTCACTCAATGGCAGGTGATGCAGCCGTTCAGATGGTTGTTAGAGGATTGGGTGAAATGTTTGTTAGAGGATTGGGTGAAATGTTTGTCAGAGGAAAGGAGCAGAAGCAAAGACTGTAAGCTAGAGTGGTGATTCCCGTGTGGATACAGCCCGCAGCTCCCTCCTGGCCCCAAGAGAGTTAAGTCTAGGAAGAACACATCGTTTGGAATGGATAAGCACTGAGGTCCTGCTGTACAGCACCGGGAACTATATCCAGTCTCCTGGGGTGGGACATGATTGAAGACAAAGAATGTATATAAATGTGAATGACCGGGTCACGGTACTGCACCGCAGAAACTGGCACAATGCTGTAAATCAACTATAATTTAGAAAAATAAGATTGTAAAGCAACCTATACCCCCTCCAAAAAATGGAGGGAGATTAGATGAATAGTTGATTGACTCTGGATTTTTATGCTTAATTTGGCTTTATCTTGTATTTAGTAATTTTAATTTTATTGGACTGTATCATTTCGTAATATTAAATGCAGTTTGAAGGTAGTAAATGAAAAAAGAAACGAATGCATCCAAGTTTGACAGAGAGAAGGGTGCGACGGGAACTCAGTGCAGAGGAGCGGTGGTGCCACTGTGTTCGCGGGGGAGCTGGGCACAAAGGACCATCTGTATGAGCCCATTCGTATGTGTCTGCAGACAAAGTACGTTAGTGGCTGCTTGGGGCTGGAGAACTGGGGACTTGGGGGTGACAGCTAAAGGGTATGAGGTTTCTTTTTGGGGCAGTGACAGTGTTCTAGAGTCAATCGTGTGATGACTACACCACAGTGTGAATATACTAAAAACAAAAAAAAAAGCCCCATCGAATCGTACCCTTTAAGGGGGTGAATGCTACGGTACGTGAATTAGGTCTTAAGCTGCTACCAAAAAAAGCAAAAAAGAAAAAAATCCCAGTGGTATCTTGGAGGATGGGCATAGTGACTTTCTTTTGGTTTTCCACCCTCTTCTGTAATTTCCAGGTGTAATTCTGCATTGCTTGTGGGCTGGAAACTTGATGAACTAAAACACGCTTTAAAGAGAGAATGTTCGTAACTGGCCTTTGAGCAGAGAAGGCACTGATGGGAAATCTCTCAACCTTCCTTGTGGGCAGGGGCAGGGAGGCCAGGTCCCATCGTCCTGAAATCGGGGGTGGCAGGGGGCCGGTTGTCACAAATCGCTGCTCGGTCAGCTGCCCTCTCGTCGTAAGGTGTCGCTCGGCGCTGTTCTGCTGCGAGTCCAGGCAAAGAAAGCCCCATTTGTCTGGAGGCTCTCCGAAGCAAGATCACCTGGCAGGGAAAAGCCGGGGTCTGCGGGTGACTAAGCCAGTCTCCAGTAAGCTGTCCTCCGGGGTAGCAGGCGACTCCGCCGGCCAGCCGGGTGCTAAATCAGAGAAGGCTGTTATTCAGATAACTTCCTGCAATTGCCGGCAGCTAAGAGCCGCCCTCTCCTCCCCCGGGCTGAGCGGGGGAGACGCGGCCCTCCCCTCGTTGTTGCAGCTTCTACCTTTGGGCTTCAGGCTCAGGGTCAGGCTTTTTAACTGACACTGAAATGCCATTTTAAACAGCGGCCTTCTTCGTCTGTTTTGAAGATGGGAAACGCGTACGCTGGACAGCTCAAGACCACGCGGTTCGAGGAGGCCTTGCACAACTCCATCGAGGCCTCCCTGCGCTCCAACAGCCTGGTGCCCAGGCCCTTCTTCTCCCAGTTGTACTTGGAAGCCGAGCAGCAGCTTTCTGCTCTAGAAGGTAGGAGATGCGTCCGGGCCTTTCTTTGTGTCCGGGGATGTTAGCGATGGGACTCGGAACTTTCCCCCTCTGCTCTGGGTAGAAACCGTAGAGTCTAGCAGAATGATTAGAAAGTTGCACAGGTATTCTTGCTGGGCTAAAACCAAATTAAGTTTCAGCCATAAAGTTGCAAGGGATAAAAAGATGAGCAAACAGTAGGAAGAAGGAGGGCCACGTTAGACGGTCTGAATGGGTTGTTATTTATTCGCCTATTAAAAGGTTTGATGGTCTCGCCTGAATAAGTAAGACATTTTAACATGCTTTTGACCCTCAGTTGTATTTTTTTCTCTTCGGGATTCATGGCCATATCTTTGCCAAGGAGTGCAGGTAGCTTTTCTTTGTGACAGCAGTCATAAGAGCCCTCTAGAAACTAGCAAAAAACCAAGAACATGTTCTTATGAATTTACTATGTTCCAGGAATAAATTGTCTTCAAACGGGGGGAGGGGGTGATTTCCAGGATTTACTCAATTATCTGGGGGATAAACCGGTTATATTTTTCCATCCGCAGTTTGTACTTTTGCGGTCATGTGCTTTCCTATCAGAAGCCACCACGGCCTTCCAGAATACGAGTCGCTGCTGAGGAAGTCCTTTGGTCAGTTTGTCGTTGGCTTGGCGTTACCCGCAGACTTCACTTAGCTTTTTGAGGTGGACGAGGGCTGCGGTTTAATCCGCAGATGTGCTAGTGAATAAAGCAGACAGTTCGCTGGGTCCTGGACTGCGGAGGGCATGGTGTGTGGCTTGTCGCCAGGCATATGTGAGTGTGTCGGCGAGGGTGTGGGAATGGCCGCACCCGAGGGAAGTGGGGCATGGAGGTCCCTGTGTAATAGCTGACAGTTCCTTATCCCGGTAGGGAGGCATTCCCTGTGTCACTCGTTAAAACGTCCTTACAGAATTAACCTTGCAAATAGCAACAGCTAAGGACCTAGGTGGAGGTCAAGGCATGAACGGGGAAAAGCAGGACTTCTCTGGTACTCGCATCGAAAGCGCCCGTGGTTTCTGGCAGAGGAAGCGTTACTGTGACGTGGGGGAGTTTGAATAATAACTGGGGAATTTTCTGTGGACTCTGTTTTCGGCTAGCTGAAGAGCTTTTGTGAAATAGGTATTAACATGGTCATCCTTAAACTTTTTTTTAAGTTTTTTTATTTTTTGCTTTTTAGGGCTATCCCCGCAGCATATGGAGGTTCCCAGGTTAGGGGCTGAATGGAAGCTACAGCTACTGGCCTACGCCACAGCCACAGCAACGTCAGATCCGAGCCGCGTCTGCGACCTACACCACAGCTCATGGCAACGCCAAATCCTTAACCCACTGAGCAAGGCCAGGGACTGAACCTGTGTCCTCGTGGATGCTAGTCAGATTTGTTTCCTCTGAGCCACGACAGGAACTCCCTTAAACTTGTTATAGTATCGGAAAGCTTTGTTGCTAGTAATGAATTCACAGTGCTAATAAGGGTACATAGTTTAGTACATTGGGGTTTTTGTTGTTGTTGTTTTTTGTCTTTTTAGGGCCACACTTGTAGCACATGGAGGTTCCCAGGCTAGGGGTCTAATTGGAGCTACAGCTGCTGGCCTACCCCACAGCCACAGCAGTGTGGGATCCGAGCCGCGTCTGCAACCTACACCACAGCTCACTGCAAAGCTGGATCCTTAACCCACTGAGTGAGGCCAGGCCAGGGATTGAACCCACGTCCTCATAGATGCTAGTCAGGTTCGTTAACCACTGAGCCATGATGGGAGCTCCATAGTTTAGTACATTCAAATGGTACCTTAAAATACACCAAGGGCCTTCGTCTCCACCAGCAGAAGTGATTGAATCCTGTGAACTGGGAAGACAGAAGACCGGTCTGAAGTTCTGAAGGGTGTTCCTCTGGGGCTGGAGGAGAAAGCCCTGGGGTTCCCAGTCAGCTTTTCCTGTTTTCGAAGCTCCGTGTAGACCACCTCTCCCGGCTTCTGAAGGGGAAGCTGCCTCTGGAACATTCTGACTTCCTGGGATGCAGTCATCATGCGGCGCTTTCCAGGCACAGCCTTGAGGCTCATGGGGCTGGTACCTCCCGTGTCAAGTGCAAGGCTCCCTGCCAGCCGTCGGCCGGGTATTTTTAGCTCTTATATTGGTCTGAAAACCCGAGCAGGCCCTCTCTGTGGCTGTCCCATTTGTCTGGCAAAGAGCAGAGAGAAATCCTCAGAGGTTTTTTTCCTCTAAGAGTGCTGAAAGGAGGCTGGACGGAGCTGGCGAAGAGGTGGGGGAGGCTTGTGTGGATTTGCTAAATGTCACCATCATCCAAGCGCTCAGCCTGGGCCCCTGGTTTCTGCCTCATAAAACTGGGTGCAGGGGACTTGTTCTGTCTGTCTGTCTGTCTGTCGGGGCCTTTTATCCTCTTGCTCTCCTTCCTCAGACAGTGACATTCAGGATGAGGTTTATGAGCTGGGTACTGGGGTCGCAAACACCCCTCGATCTGTTAGCATTTTCTGTATTTGTGCGGGCTGTTCGGTGGGCCCTTGTTCCTTTCTTCTCCAGGTGAGGGGCTATCACCCCTTCCTTCTGGGGGGGGCTTCTATGTGGTGTTTTATTTTATTTTAAAGAAGGCCAGCCAAACCCAACCAGAGCAACCCCAGCCCTTGGGGGATACGTTTTTATTGATTACCGAGATGTAGATAAATTCCTGTAATGTGGCTCATCCAGAATGTCACATGGTTTCTTCCCGTGGGAAGAAAGAAAACATTTATTCTAAACGTTAAAATGAACACCGCAGCCTCCGTGGGGCCTCTTGTGCTGCATGGGTTCCCGTGGCCGTGTTTTCTGCACCTGCGCTCCCAGCCCGTCCGCCTTCATCTAAGGCTGCTGGGAAGCGCTCGTCCCGCCGGCAGAGCTTGGCCCAAGGCGGGGTTGGTCTGCCCGGGGTCGGAGCGTCCTCAGGCTTGTTCCCGCCGCTGACCCATCAGAGGCCCCGGAGTGTCTGAGGGAGACCTTTGACCTTTAATCCTGCTTTCGGAGCGACTGGATTTTGCGCCCTTTCTTTGGCTTCTGGAGGCTTAAGACCCTCCTCCTTCCTCTTTCTCCGAGTCTGGGTTCCTCTTCGTTCGGATTTAACAGCATCTTGTGCAGACACTCCTCTGTGCGCTCAGGGCCGCCCGGCCCCGGCTTTCTCTCTGCTCGTCACGCTGGTTGCTGGGGCTTTGCCATGGGCTCTGAGCCCCTGGGGGGTGTCTCTGGCTCGCGGATGGGGTCTTGATTTTGTAGCAGTGCCTCCTAGGCCACCCGCTGCACAGGCGGCTCCTGGATGCTCGGAGCCCCGTGGGGACCTCATTCGGCTCCACTGCTGGCGCCCGGGGTGGGCACGACCCTCTGCCTTCCGCCAAAACCACCCTGCGCCTGCATTTCGTGGCAGGAAGGAAGCGTCTGAAGGAGGCTCTGGAGTAGCCGCTCTTTGTGCTCTTCCTGGGCACCTTTTCACCGTCTCCCCGCCGCCTCCGTGTCCTCTAGACTCAGAGGGATGGAGGCACTAGGGGTTCTTGCTCATTTCCTGCTGTGACCGTCCCGAAGTCACGGGCCTGGGCTGGCCTGAAATGTTCGCCTTTTTCGGCCCCTTGTCCCTCCGGCACCTTTGCAATGGAGGCCACCGTGATGTTATGTTCCCGGTGTCTCGTGCTGATGAAATCATGCCTGGAATGTTCGGTGCAGCTCCGACGGCCCTGATGCCCTACATGGACTGTCCCAGCTCAGTGACTTTCCATAACCGCCTCATTTTGAAGATGCAGGATCCGACGCACAGAGAGGTTAAGTCACTTCCCTGTGGCCACACAGACAATGGCAGACCTACGGGCTAAAACTCGAGTTCCCAGATTCCTGGTTGAGCTCTTTCTGCGGCCTGCGATTTTATCATTCACCTAAAGCCACGTCACCCAGTGGGTGGACGGAGGGTGTGAGAGCCTTGTGAAATGAGTGTAGGGGAAATGGCAGCCAAGAGGCAGCCTTAAAGGAGGAGACAGAGAAACAAAAAAGGAAGAAGCAGCAGCTGTCTCCTGGCCTAGCCTCTCTAAGGATGCTTGTGACGACCTTATTGCTCAAAGAATTCTGGATGCTGTTTCTCAAATGGCATTTAAAGACAGACAAGTTGAGAAAGATTTTTTTTTGCCCACAGTATGTGTTAAAAGAAGTTAGAGGAGTTCCCGCTGTGGCGCAGTGGGATAGAGGGCGCCTTGGGAGCGCTGGGACGCAGGTTCCATCCCCGCCCGGCACAGTGGGTTAAGGATCTGGCGTTGGCACACCTGCAGGTTAGGTCACAACTGCAGCTCGGATCTGATCCCTGGCCATCGGGAACCCCATATGCCTCGGGGAGGCCAAAAAAGAAAAAAAGCAAAAGGGAAGTTAGAGGAGTTTGAAAATTCATTGATGTGAAAGCCTCTTCCTCTGGCACGCTGGGTAAAGAAGGTGTGACTGTGCTCGGACCAGCCCGGCGGTGGTTTCTGAGTGCAGCCGCTGTGCGAGGCGCTCTGCTGGGTGCCCAGACTGAAGACTGGGGTGGGGGGGTGCCGATTGCCGTCCAGGAGCCAAGAGGTGGCAGGGGCGCTGGAGAGTGAGGTGGGGAAGCAACCTGAGACCGTTTACTGCCGAGACGACAGGTCACGCACTGGGAGCCGTGGGGTCTCCCTGCTCAGTTCCCGGCTCTCCTGGCCGGTCCTGCCCTTGCTTTTCCTCCCAAAATACTGTTGCACTTTTTTAAAAAGTTGCCTAAATTTGTTGGGAGGGCCTGAACTTTTTCCGGAGTGGCCTTTTTTTTTTTTTTTTTTCGAGTGGGACAATAAATGCGGGTGTGTTTGTGTTCCTAGTAATATGTGCATCTGTGTTCCCCTTGGGGAAAAGCATATAGTTTAACCCTCTCCCCTCTACGTCCAGGCATTTTACACTGTGTCTTGGGTTCTAAACCAGGTGATGCAGTTGGTGGCAAGAATGGCAGCTTGGGCATCAGACGTAACTGGCCGTGTGCCGGCTGTCCTGCTTACCGGCTGTAGAAGGGCCGTGGAGTCGCTGGGTCTCTCTGACCTCGGTTTTCTTGCCTGTAAAATGGTCCTTGTGTTACATCGTGGTTCTTCTCGCACAGACTTTTTTGGAGCACCTACCGTGTGCAGGCTTCATGCTCAGCCCTTGCCACCAGCTGCATCCGTGCTGAACCCTGCTGCCTGTGCAGACGTGTGTGGCCGTGGCGGATGGGAGGGGCCGTGAACCTGAATTTGGCCAGACTCGGAGGCCGAGTCTGTGACCTTGGGAAAGACATCCAGGCCGAGTGAGCCTCAGCTTCCCCTCCTTGTGGAAAAAGGGTGCTCATGCCGCAGCGGTGCGTTTGTGAAGACAGGTTCATTTCTAACCAGCTGAGACCGCGTGCTTCCTTCCGCCTTGCTCATGGCTCCCCTTGCCCACGTCTAGGTGGCGGCCGAGTGGACAATGAGGAAGAAGAAGATGAAGGAGAAGGGGGACTGGAGCAGAGCTGTCCCCCAAATCCCTACCAGCTGCACCCCCCGCCTGAAGGATGCTGCACCACGGATGGTGAGATGCCACGCGGGCTGTGGATGGGGCGGCGGGGGGCAGCAGTCCTGTGCCCCCGATGTGTGAGCTGTGCCCGCGATGTGTGAGCTGTGCCCCTGTCCCCATGGGTCGTGGCCAGGCCTGCCCTCACGTCCCAACAGCACTGGCTACACCTCGCGGAGCTCTGTCAGGCTCACCGCCCTCCGCCCCTCTTTGAACAGTCTCACCCTTGCCAGTGGATTCTGATCCAAAAGCTTGTTTTTTCCCATCGGCTGTCTGAAAACTAGAACACCCCGATTCGGGTCGCCTGGCACCAAGCACTTAGCTCAGAATCGATGAGTAGGAATCGTCTTTCGCGTCCCTTGGCACTTGGCTGTTGAAAAAGCAGATAGACGTTATCTCAGGAACCCCGTAAGGTCAGGAACGTTCTTCCCGTTTTGCTGTTGAGGGTCCGAAGCTTGGAGATGCCGGGTGGGGTGGCCCCGCTGTCGGGGTGATGGGAGCTTGGCCCCGCCCCCGGGGACGTGTGCCCTCCGGCTCTGCCCCGCCCTCGCTGGACCGCCTCTGGGGGCGGGCGCTAGTTCATCTGTCCTGTCGCCACACCAGTCAAGAGGTGTCACTACCTAGTTAACTGATTAAGGTAATTATTGAGCCTCTGCTCCGGAGATACGGAGATAAAAGGTCCGAGAGCTCCCAGTTTAGTAAAGCTGTATAGGCAAGCAGACGCGCAGCGCGGGAGCTAGGAAGTGCTGGGAGGAGGCGGGGAGGGTGAGCAGGTGTGCGTGGGAGCGCAAGAAAAGCTGCAGATGCAGGCAGAGAGTTTGGGCACGGCGTACTGGGGGAGGCGGTCCTTTTTATTTGGGCTTTGGAGGATCAGTAGGAGTTGGCCAGGAGACTGAGAGAGAGGGTTGAGGGAAGCAGGACATTCCAGACAGAGGAATAGCACACGCGGAGGCTTAGAGGCATGAGAACGTGGCCCATCTGCCAGCGCTTTATGCAGGTAGGGGCCTGAGGGTTGGGGGGCAGGGTTTGGAGAAGTGATGAGGTGGGCTGTGGAGGCCGCATGCGCCCTGCGTCGGGGCCTGGACTTGACCATGTGTATGCCGGCTGGCGAGGAATGGAATCACGCCACCGGGGCTGCCCTCCAGGGAAAAGGAAAAGGAAACCAGTAGGCGGCTCACCAGGAAACCAGGACGGTGGGTCTCCAGGTGTCCAGGTGTTCCCAGGCCACCTGATAAATACAGTGGCAAACTCTCCGGCATCCTTACCATGATTTTTAAAGAACGCAGCAAACACCCTGACTGCCTGCGGCCTGTTTCCGTCCAGCTCTTCAGAAGGAAGGGGCTGCCGTGCAGACCACGAGGGGCCCAGGTCACGGGGGTTGGAGACCTGCTGGGCCCTTAACCTCAACCTCATGGATTCGCTTAACTTCCCCAAGAAGGCACAGGGGAAACACCCCAAGGCCGAGAGTCAGATCCGGCTCCCTCCTGGCCCACCTCTCAGCAGCTCTGAGTCAGAGCTTAACCTCTCTGAGCCTTGATTTCCATGTCCTCGAATTGGGAGGAGAAACACTTCCCCGCAGGTGACCCCCTGAGGGCTTATCCTGCCCGCTGCTGCCTCCTGCCCAGTGGGCCCCAATCCTGCCTGTCGGCTTCCTGCCCCACGGGGTTCCCTCGTCCTGCCTTTGCCCGGAGGGCAGACGGGAGGGCTCGGAGCCAGCGCTGGAAATAGTAAAGCAGAGGCACGGGAGGGGAATCTGCTTGAAGTACCGTAGAGTTTTGCCGTGAAGGCCTTTGGATCTCAGCGTTCACGTTCACTCTCGACATCCTGTCGGTGACGGAAGATGGAAAAACACAGGGGATCAGCCGAACGTGCCTTCAGGGCGAGAGATCCCAGAAGGGGCCCATCCAGATAAACCTCAGCTGTGTCCCTCTCCTTCCTCATCCCCAGACACTTGTTCTGGGCACTTACTCTTTCAATAGAAAATATACTTAAAAGCTCTAAAATACAAGAAGTTCAAGGGTATGGAGTGAAAATCTGCCTGTAAAATACAGGTGTAAAAGCTATCAATTATATTTCTTTAGGGACCTTTCTCATATACAATTTTTTTTGGTCTTTTTAGGGCCGCACTTGAGGCATATGGAAGTTCCCAGGCTAGGGGTAGAACTGGAGCTGTAGCCGCTGGCCTACGCCACAGCAGCAGCAGCTCCTCAGTGACCTACACCACAGCGCATGGCACTGCTGGTTCCTTAACCCACTGAGTGAGGCCAGGGATCGAACCTGCATCCTTATGGATACTAGTCAGATTTGTTTCCCCGCACCACCGTGGGAGCTCCTTATATACATTTTAATTTTTCATTATTGTCTACTCTTTTCCTGTTGAGCTTCATGTGTGCATTAATGTGTATTATATGGTGACACAGATCGTCCTAAAAACAACAGCTCGTGGTTAAGTGCCATGACTAACAATGGTTGTCGTCTTACCTCTCAGTTAATTTTGAAGTCACCCGGGTCCAGAGGTACACGTGGATGCTATGAGATCCAGCTGGTTCTCCGCCCCCTTTGCCGAGTGGAACCTGGCTTCGCGGCATCCGCTGGCTGGGTGGCGGCGTGTCTGAAGCCTGTCCCCTCCTCCCAGGGTTCTGCCAGGCGGGGAAGGACCTGCGTCTGGTCTCCATCTCCAGCGAGCCCATCGACGTCCCCACGGGCTTCCTCCTCGTGGGCGCCAAGTCCCCCAGCCTGCCGGACCACCTCCTGGTGTGTGCCGTCGACAAGAGGTTCCTGCCCGATGACAACGGCCACAACGCCCTTCTGGGTGAGTCCCCTCTGCTCGGCCTGAGGCTCTGGCCGTGTGGTGGGCGGGGCCGGGGAGGGCCGGGCCAGGGAGGGCCGTCGGTCCCCTGGGGACCAGGCCGCCTTTGGGCCTCGTCGTCAGCCTTGGCACACAGCCCCGTTTATTCATCTCCCAGTGGACTGTTTCTTTGCGGAAGGGAATGCAAATGAGAGTCACTTTAGAAGGCGACTGCCTTCCTCGGAAAGCCTGTCAGTTAGCACCGATGTTTTCCGTTCGTGTCTCCATCAGACCTTTCCTAAGTGCCCGCTGTGTCAGGAGTGAGATCCAAACCCCATTCTGGACACAGCGGACAGGAAGCAGGAAGAGAATGAGGCCGAGTGTGTGTGCCTGCCTCCAGAATGTCGTCCTGAGTGGCGGCCGGCCACCCTCCACTGTTCCCTCCTTTGCTTCACCTCTCACCTCTCACCAGCTGATCGTTCCCATCCTGGTTTTGTCGCTGGGCCTGTTAATGAACTTGCCCAAGGGTGCACAGGTGAAGGAACAGGACTGGGATTCAAACCCAGGTCTTCCTGGCTCCAGACTGTACCCTTTAACCATTGCACCCCACGGTCCTGTGACCTGATCAAGGTCAGCACCGGGCAGCTTCGGCCTTGATCTTTTGAACCACCGCTGGCCCGCGGAGGCCCCAGCTTCAGTGCAGAGTTGAGGCCAAGCCTCCCGTTTGCTCGGAATTTATTGAGCTCCTGCTGTGTGCCTGGCCCTGTGCTCAGCACCCTCCCCCACGAGTGGAGCAGAATCAGGGGTGATGTGAGGTTTGGCCTGAGAGCCCAGCGAGCCTGTCTGACTGCAGGTGGCCGTGTGGCCGGGCCCCAGTGTCCTTGTCTGTAGCGAGGGCAGGTGCTTTCCGCACGGCCCCTCACCAGGCCTGGCGCCTCCCACGCAGGAGAGCTGGGCAGGCGGAAGGGGAGGCAGTGATCTGTTTCACACGTGGCCTCAGCCATAACCCTCATGGCAGAATTGAGATCGTGAGCGTTTATGGGAAGAACTTCAAGGTTAAAACCAGCTCCCCAGTTTCTTCTACGCTTTCCGTGTGCACAGACTTTTAAACCCCACTTAAATGCTGGATACGGTCCCCAAAGCTGGGCAGGTACGTGCATCTCAACAAATATTTACTAAGGATGTGTTACATCTCAGGCAGAAGTTGGCGGGGGTGGAGCAAGGACTGACCCAGAAAGAAAGAAAAAAAACAAAAAACCGGTTCCTTCCCCGGGCAGAGGAGGAGGGGGCGGAGGAAGGATCAGGACTGGATCCTGTGTAAACTCTGAAACGCGGCAGGCGGTGCTAACTGGAGGGACAAGCCTCTGGGGCGGTGACCAGGGGGAGAAAACGTTTTAGCCAGTCCCCTCTTAAGGCAGGCCGATGGGCTTATTATAACTAGTTCTTGACAACAAGGATTATCCAGATGATTCACTCCACCAAGGAAGCTCACGGAGTCATGGTGTCTCGGATTTAATTTGCTTATCAAGGCCGCTCAGGGGACGTCCTGGTGACTTGGTTAGTGTTTGATCTGGCGGTGGCCGGGGGCGGGGTGGCCGGCATTCCTCCCCTTTGTGACTGTAAAGGAATTGCGAGGGTGATAAATCTGGGAGGCTCTGTGTCTCCATGTGGAGACAAGCATCTTTCAGTTCATTCGCCACCAGCCCCGGAACAGCAACAGCTTCAGCCCTCCGGCGGGGAGCCAGAGAGGAAGTGGGTCTTTGTTAATTGCTTGCCAAAAAGCCATTGGAGGTGGGTAACAAGGGCTGGTTGGTAATAACCGATGCTTTCCTCTTTTAAAATAACTTTATGCTCTCAGCTTACACACTTAACACTGTTTAGGGCTCCTGCAATTAACCCTGATGGCTGCACAGGACAAGGCGGCTTTGCAGCCCTCGGGGGCTGGGGCTCAGCTCTTTAGAGACCTAAAGTGGAGGCTGGGAGCATCTTGGGGAAGCAACAGCTTTAGGCTCCGCCCGTCCTTAATTTATAATGAAGGGGGCGCCTTTTTACTGACTTTGGATCTGCTGAGGGGTTGGGCCGGAGAAAGCAGAAAGATGAAAATCTAGGTGTGTGTTTTCAGTTTTTTGATAGGAATTAACTGAAACTGGCTGATAGCTGAGACAGAGGAGAAGAAAACTTCTGCCTGGAACTTTCATGCCTTTTTCTTTCTCTCCCCCCCCTTTTCTTTTCTTTTTAGGGCTGCACCTGCGGCATATGGAGGTTCCCAGGTTAGGGGTCGAATCAGAGCTACAGCTGCCGGCCTACACCACAGCCACGACAACTCAGGGATCTGAGCAGTGTCTGCGACCTACACCACAGCTCATGGCAACGCCAGATGTTTAACCCACTGAGCAAGGTCAGGGATCAAACCTGCAACCTCATGGTTCCTAGTTGATTTCGTTTCTGCTGTGCCGTGCGACGGGAACTCCTGGAATGTTCGTTTCTGAGATGGGAATAAATGACTTCTTCGTTCATCCAGAAGGCAGATAATTAAGCATTAATGAGATATATGACCCCAGGCTGAAGGTGGACCCCAAGTTCAGCCCAGAGCTCCGAAGCCAAATGGAACGTTGGGCCTTCCTGGGAGCTCAGAGCCTGGAGGAGGACACCGGCCAACCAGGACTCGGCTCGGAGATCTGCTCCCAAGGCCACAGAGATGAGGGTCTCTGTACAGCAGGCTCCCACCCAGAGCTTGAGGTGCTTCGGGAGCACCAAGGACACACCCACTCCCGGGGGCTGGACAGTGTCTCCGAGGAAATGGTGATGGCAGCTTGGGTTCCTTTTGCCAGCTGGAGAAGAAGAAAGGCAGCAAACACACTTAACACGTGCTGGAAACTGTTCTAGTTAAACTGGCCTTCCTGTTGTAGCTCAGGGGTAAGGCACCCAGCAAGTATCCATGAGGACGCAGGTTCGACCCCTGGCCTCTCTCAATGGTTCAACGATCTGGCGTTACTGTGAGCCATGGTGTAGGTCGCAGACACGGCTCGGATCCTGAGTTGCTGTGGCTGTGGTGTAGGCCGGCAGCTGCAGCTCCGATGTGACCCCTAGTCTGGGAACCTCCATATGCTTCAGGTGGGGCCCTAAAAAGACTAAATAAATAAATAAATAAATAAAATGAAGTGAGTGAGGGATGTGGGCGTGTTATTAACTAGCATTTAGATATGAAGAAATAGGCACAGAAATGTTAACTGACTTGGTCAGGGTCACCCAGCTAAGGGGCAGGTCCTGAACTGGAACCCAAATAGCTGGCCCTGGTGCTCATACCCTCAGTGCAGAAAATGACTGTGTAGGGTTAGGCTTGAGTCTCCTGACCCCCAGTGCACTCTGCTCTCTGGTCCAGCCCTGCCTGTCCCAGGGAGAGGAAGGGGAGTGACACTTACTGAGCACCTACTGAGCACTAGACACATAGTGGGCACTCACTCTCCTAGTGCTTCCACAGGATGGACTTTGGAGGCGGCCTGGCAGGGGGGTTCAGGCCCAGCTCGGGCACTTTCTCCACACAGCTTAGGCCAGTCATCACCTCTCCGCCTTGATTTCCTCATCTGTGCACTGGGGACCCCACTGCGAGTTCTTTACAGGGCTTCGTGAGGTTAAAACGAGAGTATTTATAATGTGAAGCGTTGGCGTGAGGTCGGTGAGCACTTAGAGGGTCCCTGTCACCCTCTTTCCAGCTGAGAAGGGCAAAGATCAGTGTTGTTAATTGACCTGCCCGAAGTCACCTGACTAGCCAGGCAGGGTCCGAACCCAGGTCCCTCTGATTTCCGGGTCTGCGGGCTCCACCGCAGTGGCAGTGAGGGGGGCGGAGAGGGGACAGGCGCTCTCCTTCCCGCGGAAAGGAGGGCCCGGCCCGGCAGCCAGCGCCTCCAGACACCGTTCAGGATGTGCGTGCGCGCTGCACCTGTGCTCCCTGCACCTGCTGGGCGCGGCAGGATCGGGCTTACGGACGAGTCCCAGCGCCACTGTGTGGTCACGAGAGCTTCGTTTTTGCAGAATATTCCACTGAAGGAATGATTTCTCTCACTCAGGGTACTTGTGCCAGGCAGAAATTTGAGGATTCAGGCTGTATCCCAGGTTTTTTTGGCCTGTCTTCTAAAGAGATTATTCCAGACTCCTAGGTCCTAAGGTAGATTTCCAAGGGGCATGGCTTATTTTATTCTTCCTCCTGGAGAGTTGTCTTGCCTTTTGAACATCTCTTGAAAAATGAGAATTCCAAAAAAATAAAAAGGTGGCTCAGTGGTTATGACCCCAAGTAGTATCCATGAGGACGAGGGTTCGACACCTGGCCTCTCAGTGGGTTAAGGATCTGGCGTTGCTGTGAGCCATGGTGGAGGTTGCAGACTTGATTGGATCCCATGTGGTGTGGCTGTGGTGTATGCCGGTAGCTGAAGCTCCAATTCGACCTCTGGCGAGTGAAGTTCCCATACGCCCGCCATGTGCGTGGCCCTGGAAAGACAAAAAAAGAGAGAGAGAGAGAGAGAGAGAGAGAGGGAGGGAGAGAGAGAATTACTGCAGACACTCACCTGGGGCGGTTTATTTTATTTTATTTTTATTTTTTTTTCATGTTTTTTTTCTTAATGGATTTTATTTCAATTATAGGTGTACATAAATCATCACAAGTCAATTTTACAGATTTTGTATCCCAAACCCCCAGTGCATCCCCCCACCCCCCAGATTGTCTTATTTGAAAAACCAAGGTTTTCCAAAGTCCGTGAGTCATTGTCTGTTCTGCAAAGAGGTTCATTGTGTCTTTTTAGTTTTCACATGTAAGCGGAAGCATTGCAGCTGGGGTGGTTTAAACCATTTCCCCTGCCTTCCTGGGGCAGGTTGGTAAACCATCCTGTGGTTTTCTTGGTTGGCCTCCTGTGGCCTCAGAACACCGCTTAGGAAAGCAGCCAGTTCTCTTGGCCAGGAGGGTTTTGCCAGGCAGGTCAGGAGAGCGGTTTGTTCTTCGGCTCCCTAAATATATGCACACATCAGAGATGTGGGTTCTGATCCAGACCACTTCAATAAAGCTGATACGGCAGGAGAGCAGGTGGCGTGGATGTTTTGGTTCCCCAGGACATGTAAGTGATGCTTACATCATGCTGTCGTCTGTGAAGTGTGAGACAGCATTATGTCTGAAAAAAGCGGTGTACCTAACAATTAAAAAATACTTTATTTCTCCAAAATGCTAGTCATCACCTGAGTCTTCAGTGCATCATAATCTTTTTGCTGGCGGAGGATTTGAAATATTATGAGAATTATCAAAATGTGACACAGAGACAGGACGTGAGCACAAGCTGTTGGAAAAATGGTACTGATAGACTTTCTTGATGCCAACCTTGAATTTTTTTTTTTTTTTTACTGTGAAGCACAGTAAAATGAGGTCTGCCTGAACTTATTGCTGGAAGTGGGCAGGAATTCTGCCTTCGTTTCTGAACCACAAGAAATGGTCTGTGGTTCCCACACTTGCTTCTGGAATGGGAGCCGTGGACCCACAGCCCACATTTCTCATGGGACAGAAGCCTGTAACCTATTTAGTTGTTTCTGGGAAGCGATGGCAGCACTGGCCTTGGTGAAATGCTCTGTGCATCCTTGGTCTTGCAGTTGTTTCTTGTTCGTTATCTTTTCAACACTCAAGGTCAGAATCCCTTCCCAGGAGCTTGGACGGTTTCTCAGGGCCTCAGTCTTAGATGGCTGTTGAGCTGTTTATTTCAAGGTTCCTAGACAGGAGGGAGACAAAAGGATAAATAAAAACCTGAGATTATAAAATTAGAAAACAAGGGAGTTCCCGTGATGGCTCAGCAGTAACGAACCTGACTAGTGTCGAGGACGCGGGTTCGATCCCTGGCCTCACTCAGTGGGTTAAGGATTCGTTGTTGCTGTGGTGTAGGTCGCAGATGTGGCTGGGATCTGGCCTTGCTGTGGCTGTGGCCGGCAGCTGCAGCTCCGATTTGACCCTTAGCCTGGGAACTTCCATACGCTTGGAGTGCAGCCCTAAAAAAAAAAAGTGATGCAAAAATCCTAAACTTTCACTTTTTTCTTGCTTTTTTTTTTTTTTTTGGCCGCACCTGCGGCATAAGAAATTCCTAGGTCAGGGACTGAATCTGAGCTGCAGCTGCGATCCTCACCACAGTTACAGCACAGCCAGATCCCTTTTTTTCTTTCCCTTTTTTTTAGAGCTGAGCCTGAAGCACATGGAAGTCCCAGGCTAGGGGTCGAATCAGAGCTTCAGTTGCTGGCCTACACCACAGCCACAGCAATGCCAGATCCAAGCCGCATCTGCGACCTATGCTGCAGCCGATTTGACACCTAGCCTGGAAACTTCCATAGGCCGCAGGTGTGGCCTTAAAAAGAAAAAAAAAAACTCCCCTAAGCAAGTTCAGTGCCCTCGCACACTTGGCTGGGCCCATGTATCTACAACCAAGCCTTCTTGGTCCTCTTCGAGTCAAGGTCACCTCGACACTGGATCAGCACAGGGAGACGGGGACTTCTGCCCCATGGCCTTTCTCTGGTTGGTGGTACAAGTGCCGTGAACTTGATGTAAGGTTGGGGACCGTCACGTTTGCTCCCTCCTCCAGGTTTCTCCGGGAATTGTGTCGGCTGCGGCAAGAAAGGTTTCTGCTATTTCACGGAGTTCTCCAATCACATAAATCTGAAGCTGACCACCCAGCCCAAGAAGCAGAAACACTTGAAGTATTACCTGATCCGCAACGCACAAGGGGCTCTGACCAAAGGGCCTCTCATTTGCTGGAAAGGCTCAGGTGAGCGTTGGGGGCGGTGGAGGGGGTCTCCTCCAGGGGAGCCAGGGGCCTGTCGGCGCCACCCAGGGCCGAGACGGGCTTGATTTCAGGCCTGAGGTCAACTCTGTAAAATTAAAACGAGACTTTGCACCATGGACATTGGGTTTATAGGATCAGTCTTGTTGTATGAGAGCTTTCACAGCGGGCAGGGGGCCACGCTGTGCTCTGCTGTGCCTTCTCGTGGCAGATATTTGGGGCAAGGCTCTCAGCGGGGAGCAGGGGGTGGCTTTGTTCCCCAAGGGACACTTAACAATGGCTAGAGATGCTTTTGAGCATCCTGACTGCAGAGGGCTGCTGGCATCTCTTGGGTGGAAGCTCCATATCCCACAGTGCCCGGGGAAGCCCCTTAGCAAGGCTTATGCAGCCAGTGTCAGTGGTGCCAAAGCTGAGAACCCCTATTTAGAGAAAGCTCAGCTCAAATAGGACCCCCTCCCTGCCCTGAAACCTATGAACCATGAGCAGAAAGACCAGCCTCCCGGTGCTGGTCCTTGAGAAAGCGAGTGGGCTTCAGCTTTAGGAAAGGGCTGCCCCTCACCCTTCTCTGTCTCCTGTATCCTCCTGGCTGCGGGCAGCTATGAATGCGGGGGGTGGGGGTGGGTTTTCCAGGTCCAGATCCCCCCACTCCACCAGCTCTGAGGGACATGTCCTTGAAGGGTTCTCAGCAAGGTGTCTGGGAGAGCCAGCCTATTGTCACTCGCTTGTCTGCTTTGTGTCACTCTGGTCACCTGAAATCTCCCAGCCAGCTTCTGTGAATAGCCAGCTTCAGGAAGGGCTGGGTCCGGGTGTTCCACCCTGTCCTGTTCCTTTCCCTCTGCTTTTCTTTTTTTTTTCTTTTTAGGGCCACACCTGCGGCATATTGAAGTTCCCAGGTTAGAGGTTGAATCAGAGCTGTACCTTCCAGCCTACGCCACAGCCACAGCAACTCAGGATCCGAGCCCAGTCTGCAACCTACACCACAGCTCATGGCACCACTGGATCCTTAACCCACTGAGCAAGGCCAGGGATCAAACCCACAACCTCATGGTTCCTAGTCGGATTACTTTTCGCTGAGCCACAACGTGAACTCCTCAATAGATGTTTCTTGAGTTCCTACTTCATACGTGCCTCTCATTGCCTAGGCCCTGGGGAGGCAGTGCCTCTCCTCCCAGTGAGACCAAATAAGGGTCCTTGATCACTTGCTGTGACCAAGCACCTCTCAGATTAGGTGCCTCGCTGGGAATTATTCTTCCAGCAGAGCGGGGTCTGGGGTGGAGGACGATATTGGCTGTTCCTTTACCTTTGAGTAGTGCACTGTTTTTCCCTTGGACTTGAACGGCAGCGACAGGACGTCTTCGTGTCCTGTGTTTTTCTCTTTTCCCCAAGCAGTCACTATTGCTCCTGCTCCTGGCGATCAGAGCTGTCCCTTAGACGGACCGCCCCCCGCCCTTGGCACCGAGCCAAGACTAAACCGAAGCAGAGACTAGGGCAGCGTTGGCACCGTGCGTTTATCTCTGCACCTGGCTCTCCTGCGGGATAGGTCGGTGGAGGAAGTCATTTCATCCTGTGGGAGGAGCAGGGCGTTGGTTTTCACTGTGCATCTTCCCCGCAGAGTTCAGAAGCCGGCAGGTGCCTGCCGGTGCGTGCGCCAGCTCCCTGTTCCTGCCACTGGAGAGCGCGGGGCCGCCGGCTCCATTTCCCAGCGAGCGCAGTCCTGGGATGAACCCGAGCGTCACGCCGGGAGCACTGCAGGCAGGTGAGGTGATGGAACGGCACGTGAGGTGCCGGGGGTGGGTTTTCGCTTCCCCAGCGCGCTCCTAGGATCTCAGCGGCAGGAACCGTGGGCAGGCATTTCTGGTTCATGTCCTTGGCGTTTGTCGTGCTGGCCAGACCTGATAGGCCCGATGGCAGCCTCCTTCCTGAGGGCTCTGAGGGGGACAGGGGGCCTTTCGGTGCGGGGAGGGACCCGGGCCCTTGCCCCACCAGGCGCAGCATCCACAGCGAAGAGGCTACCCCTGGGCTGGGCTCTCCGCCAGAGGCACCTTGCACCCGCTTCCGCGTGGTATCTGCTATTGTCCTGACTGAGACCCAGCCGTCTGGGACCTGTCACACCTTGGCAGCTGGGGGATCACGGTGTCTGCCGTCAGATCACCTGGGTCTGAGTTCCAGCTCTGCTACCTCCTAGCCCAGTGACGCCGGGCAACTCATTTTGACCCTTGGAATCTCCATTTCCTCATTGGTGCAGTTGCAGAAAATCTTTGCCGTCTAACTTGCAGGGTGGTTGTAAGAATTAAGTAAGATGCGCTATTGCTAAGTGTTAACAATGGCAGATACTTAGAGGTTACAGCCAGCCAGCACGCGCTACCTGCTTCTGTCAACCCACATCCTCCTCACAGCGGCTCGAGCAGTACCCCCGTTTCCTAGCAGAGACCGCTGATGGTTGCCGCGTAGGGCGGTTGTGTGAGTTAAGGAAGGTCACGCAGCGAGGAAGCGGCGGATCTGGGACTCGGCACAGGTCGTCTGGCTTCAGAGCCACACCCTTCGTCCCTCTCACCAGGCTGCCTCCCGCTGGGAGGCATTCTGGACTCGGGAGCACATTCCAGACCGTTCTGTTTGATGGGGGCGACTTCGACGAGAACCTGCAGTTGCCCCCAGAATTCTGCCTGGACTCGGGGAACCCCAGGCCCATGAGCAGCCGGGACCTGGGCGACTGCAATCCCGACCTGAGCATCTATTTTTTTTTTTTTTTTTGTCTTTTTGCTTTATCTAGGGCCGCACCCGCGGCATATGGAGGTTTCCAGGCTAGGGGTCTAACTGGAGCTGCAGCTGCTGGCCTTCGCCACAGCCACAGCAACGCAGGATCCGAGCCACGTCTGCAACCTACGCCACAGCTCACGGCAATGCTGGATCCTGAGCAAGGCCAGGGATCGAACCCGCAATCTCATGGTTCCTAGTCGGATTCGTTAACCACTGAGCCACGACGGGAACTCCCTGACTTGAGCATCTTTGACATGACCCTGGAGGGCGAGTGAGAAGCTGGAAGGAAGGTGGAGCCGTAGCAGGGGCTGTCACGGAATCCAGCCCCCCCACCCCCGCTGGCCGCTCACGTCCCCCGGGCCTTCTTCTGCCAGGAGCATGAGCAGGAGTGTGTGTGCACACGTATGTGTGTGTGTGTCCGTGTGTCTGTCCTTTCTCAGGGCTGCAGAATCACTGTCAGGAGTTCTGACCCCCGATGGCACGCGTCAGTGAAAAGCCGATTTGCGGTGATGGGGGCAGAGGCCTCTCCTGCCGGCTGGGCTCACGGGGCGTCCTGCTGTCTCCCCTGTTTCCTCCGCTGCCAGGACCAGCCCCTGATCACCCCTCACAGACCGCAGCGACGGGTCCGGCTGTTTTCAACGGCAAAGACTCGCCGAAGCACCAGCCGCTGGTGAAGAACCATCTGTCCGCCGTGCCGCGTCCCTCGGCCTTAGGTAGCCCTGGCCGTCCTGTCCGGGGCCTTGCTTGGCTCTGGGCCGAGGCGGTGGGGGGTGGGGACCTGGGAGCCACGGCGCTGGGCCTCGTGGAGTCAGGGGGCTTGGAATGAATGAGGATGAGTGAGAATCAGGCCAGGTCAGCAGGCACTGCCTGCGTCCGTGGGGCTGTGCCCAGGCTCTGGGGTGGATGGGGCTGTGACTGTAGCCCCTGATTTGGGTGATGGGGTGTGTGCCAAGATGCAGTGGGAGCCTGTTATGGGTGGGTGGCCTGTCACACTGTGGGCATATCAGGGGGCTGTAGGGTTCTGGAGTAATGGGGGCAACAGGGTGTCGTGGGAAGAACATGGGCTCCAGAATCAGATCAGTAAGAACTCATAAAGCAACTCTGTCTCTCTGTAGTTTTTTTTTTTTTTTTTTTTCTTTCTGTGGTCACACCTGCAGCAAATGGAGGTTCCCAGGCTAGGGGTCGAATCGGAGCTGCAGCTGCTGGCCTGCGCCACAGCCACAGCAATGCCAGATCCTTAACACACCGAGGTCAGGGGTCGAACTGCATCCTCATGGACACTATGCTGGGTTCTTAAGCCGCTGAGCCACAACAGGGACTCCCAACTCTGTCCCTCACTAGTCGAAGGATCTTGGCCAAGTCTTCTGGCTAAAGGGTCCCTCATCCGAAGGGCAGCGGAGGAGATTAGTTGAGGTGCTGTATGGAAATTCAGAGCACATCTGGGCGTTCTTGAAGGGGGAGGGTTATTGCCACCTGCCTCAGCACCATCATTGAGCTGGTCTCTTCAGGGAGGGCTTCCTGGAGGAGGTGGCAGTTGAGCTGCAGCTTACAGCTGGGGAAGCATTCATTAGAGATGGTATGGGAGGAAGTGAGGATGAGGTATGAGGAGGTGAGGGTCCAAGTAAGAAAGGCAGAGGCCGTGGGTCGAGGAGAAGTGGGAGGCAGAGCAGCCTGGGGACCCCGCTCTCCGACTCTGGGTTCCTTGTGCTCCCTCGGTGCTCTCCTGGAGCCATTTATAGGCTAGCCTTATCTCTGTCCTGCCTCCTCCACGCTCACAGCTAAAGGGAGTGTTAGGGCCCAGGACTCTCACTCCGATCCTCGAAACCATCTGGCCCAACCTCCTTAACAGAGAAGGAGGAGCTCACGTTATGGTGCCGCGGAAACGAATCCAACCAGCATCCATGAGGACTTGGGTTCAGTCCCTGGCCTCGATCAGTGGGTCGGGGATCTTGTGTTGCCGTGAGCTGCGGTGTAAGTCACAGACTCTGTTCGGATCCCGTGTTGGTGTGGCTGTAGTGTAGGCCGGCAGCTGCACCTCCAGTTCAATTCCTAGCCTGGGAACTCCCATATGCTTTGGGCGCGGCCCTGAAAAAAGAGCAAAAGCAAAACAAACAAACAAACAAAAACAACCCCACCAAAACAGAAAAGGCAAGTGCAGCCCAGAGCAGCAGCCAGTCCTGGCTCGCCGACTTCCCTGCTTCCGTGACACGCCTGGTGACACGGCCGGTGGAGGAACTGTCTCCCTCTCCACTGAGGGAACCACGTCTTTTCAGATCGGAGACTTTCCAGTCTGAACCAGAGTGTCTGTTGCGGAGTCTGACGCCAGCCTTGGGGCCTCCCCAGCACGGGGAGCCCGACGCAGGCACCCACTTTCCTCCCGTGGCTGCTGCCTCTCCGCTGGATGTTAAATTGAGGGAGGCCACACGGCCAAGGACTGGGCCTCCGGGGACGGTGGCGGAAGGCCTACCCTCCCTGCGCCGAGGTCTGGGTGCATCCAAACTTCACCCCGGACCGCAGGGATCCTCCAAGGCCCAGGCCCTACCACGCTGGCCGGAGCCTCCCGTTGGGACAGGCAGCAGGGCTGTTGTCTGCCCCGGGAGCCCACGTGCTCGGTGGAGCCTGGCCCAGAGGGCTGGATGGATGCTGCTCAGTGGGGCTGCATCATTATGGGCTCAGCTGAGGCGTCGGAGGTCTGTGTCTCGTGCCTGCTCTGGGGAGAGCTGGAATCGATTTTAAGAACATGCTTCCAGGAGTTCCCGTTGCAGCTTAGTGGGTTAAGAACCTGAAATAATGTCCGAGAGGATGTGGGTTCAATCCTTGGCCTCGCTCAGTGGATTAAGGATCTGGCGTTACCATGAGCTGTGGTGTAGGTGGCAGACACAGCTCAGATCTGGTCTGTGGCTGTGGTGTAGACCAGCATCTGCAGCTCCGATTCATCCCCTAGCCTGGGAACCTCCATGTGCTGCAGGTGCGGCCCTTAAAGGAAGGGAAAAAAGAAAGTGCCTCTGAACCTACAAGGAGTGTTTAACAAGGGCTTGGGGGCTGTCACCCGGTGGCTCTCCGTGGAAATGCTGCCCTGTGTTAGGAAAGGTGCAGGGTGCTTTTTTGGTTGTCCCACAGCTCAGGGGTCAGGGCGTGCAGCGCCTGCAGTGAGTGGGCTACGTGCCGAAGACTTGTCTCACCCCCAGTGCCACATAGCATCCCCTCTCCCCGCCCGCAGGACATGTGGCCAGAAACACTGTGTCCACAGGGGCAGCTCCTGGTGACCTCATTTTGGGAGAGGCCATGAGCTGAGAGTCCACTTAGAGGCCGTTAGTGGGACATCCCAAAGGCAGAAAACGTCTGTTAAGTCTTCCATCCTTAGCACCGAAGCCCAGTCCCATTACCCTCCGTGATTTGGGTGTTTAATGTGGTTTTAGAGGAGCCGACAGCTTAGTCTTTGGAAGGACTGGGGTTTGCGGGGGCGAAGCTGTGATTCGAAATGGAGCAAGGAGAACCAAAGCTGCCTCGGAGGCTGCAGGGAGGGGGCAGAGGGGTCCCCCTGTTTGGAAGCTGTTTGTAAACAAAGCGCTGCACGTTTTTAACTGTGTATTCACTTCGCTTCATTTTCAATCTTGTCTAGAGAAGAGGTGAAGGTAATTTTGGGTTAAAGAGACTCGAAAGCAGACCTTCTCAAACTGCAGCCTGCGTCAACACAAACTCAGCTTGTGAATGACCTTTCCTGTCCATAGATCTGCTTCTGTGGGCTGAAGGGCACCCAGGAGCAGGCACTTCGAACAAGCTCCTGCTGGTTCTGTTCAGCTTCTTCTCAGGCCAGGCCTAGAGAGCCGCCGCTCTAATTTAGTGCTCCTCAACCTGGGTTGTGGTTTGGGATCACCGGGAGCTCGAGGGTACCAGGATGCGTGTGGACGCTGCTGGGGTCCCAGTTTCCTCAGGTTGGGCTCGCATCTGGAACTGGAGGGTTGTAAACTTTAAACTCTTTAACGTGCCACTGTTGAACACGTGGCTCTAAAGGTAGGGGAAATTTCCTTTGGACTGGACAAAAAGTAAATGGTAACCAATTCTTGATATTTTGGATAATCCAAGAACAGAGCATGAGTCACGCTCATGCTGTTCCCTGGAGTGGGCCGGGGTGACTCATGAACAGCAGTGGGTACCAGCTTCTGTTTGCCTTGATTTTTTTTAGTCTGAAATTAGCTTTCCAGGCCGGGGTGGGGAGAGGGGCACAGGTGGATCAGTACTGCCCCCTAGTGGCGGGACGCTGGTGGTGGGTTGAGGGCAGCTGCAGCTTTCTGCAGAAACATGTATGGGTTTACTGTAATGTTTAGATGATGATGATGATGGTGATGTGACAATGATGATGATGTGGGTCTTGGTGGCTACCTTGTATTGAACCCAAACTCCGCTTTGCACACATTCTCTTTAGTCCCGATCAAACTACCTTTTATCACCCCGTTGTCGAGATGAAGGAGGTGAGGTTCAAAGAGCTAAAGCTTTGCCCAGCTTTGGAATGAAACATTTACAGAGATCGACAGGATCTTTCCTGAAGCCTAGATACTTCACCAGACGCTAAAACCCATTGTAAAACTATGATTTTTCTTTTCTTTTCTTTTTTTTTTTAAAAAAAAACAAGTGTTCTCCAAGCCAGGGGACTGTTTTATTGAAGCCCAGCCCTAGTGACAATCTAATCCATGCTCTGAATGTGGTCTAGGTATCTTAGCAAACTCCGGGCCCCCCAAGAAACGCCACAAAGGGTGGTCTGCAGAATCTCCATCTGCTGCAGATGGCGGCTACCCCCAGGGTGGCGGGAACAGAGCTAAGTGCGGTAAGTGACAATCCAGGCTTGGGTACCAGTGGTGGTGGCGCTGCTGATGGTGTGTGTGTGTTCCTGTACTTTTGTGTGTGATTGGTGAGGAGGTTCTGGGGAGGCAGGCTTGGGTATTACAAAAGATTCTTTCTCGTGTATTAGCCTTGCTCAGCACAGCCCAGGATGCTGTGAGGTACTGAGTTCTTGGATCCCAGAGAAACTGACCGAAAGGCTTGCGTGTCACTTGGCAGGGCTGTTGAAGAGGAGGAGACTGGGTTGTTTGCTGGGGAAGGTGGGACCCACTGACCTTAAAAGATGCTCCTGACCTTGGGAATCTGATCCCCAGGCTTGGGTGCTCCTGAGGGGCGGGGAAGGGGCCACAAGGGAGCAGGTCTGTTGGCCGGCCTAATGTCAGGTGTCCTGGAGGCGGATGGCTTGTGTGATGTGTCTTCTTGCACTCTTGGTGTGTTCCCAGAGAGCGCTGGCTTGGCCTGCATGCCCCAGGTTGGCTTGGTGGGACCAGCTTCAGTCACCTTTCCCGTTGTGGCCTCCGGAGAGCCAGTGTCCGTTCCTGACAATTTGCTGAAAATATGCCAGGCCAAGCCGGTGATCTTTAAAGGCAAGTACAGCAACGTGACAGTCGGTGGAGGTCGGGGAGCCCCGGAATGCGCGAGAAGTGGGCATCCTGGCACGTCGGCCCAGCCTGGCTCCACACCTGGGGGGCCTCCTGGGAAAACTCTAGAACCCTTGCCAGGGCAATGAAAGAACCAAGCAGACCAGTCCTGGGGGGTAGCCCCTGATCAGATGCCAGGAGTTTCAGAGCTTGTCACGGTTTTCCACGATAAGCCCAAGTGAGAAGATCCTCTTCTACGACGTCTATTTGCTTGTTTATTTGTGGATTTAATTTTCATTTTTTATTAGAGTACAGTTGATTTACAGTGTTGTGTCAATTTCTGCTGTACAGCAAAGTGACCTGGTCATCCATATATATCATATATATCCATTCTTTTTCTCATACTATCTTCCATTGTGTTCTGTCCCAAGAGATTATGTATAGTTCCCTGTGTGTACAGCGGGACCTCATTGCTTATCCACTCTAAATGGAATAGTTGGCATCTACTAATCCCAAACTCCCCGTCCATCCTCACTTGTTCTTTCTGTGAGCCCCTCCCTCAGCCCCCCCCCCCCGGGGGGCTCCAGTGCCGAGCACCATGTGTGAGAGATGGACCATTAGCTCCTTGCTGATTTATCAGCACCCGGTCTGGCAGGGTGTCCTATGGCCACTAGTGTTTGTGAACTATGAAATCTGACTTTGGTTGGGCAAAAATAGCCAGGGTCAGCAGGCGGAAGCATGAAACAAGACCAGATTGGATCTGTGTGCTGTGTCGCTGGGCGCATGTATGCTAGTGAATGTCGATTTGTGGCTCAACTAAGGAAATCCCTTCCTAAGGAAGAGGGAGCCCTTGAGATGTGAGAGTTTGGCAGGACTTGTTTGATGGTGGTGCTAACTGGTGTCACGTGCTGGCACAGAGTCACACAAACACACACACCCCATGCATTCAAGTCATTCTTCAATAAGTCAGCACTGGATTTGGCACCTTCTTTGTAGAACTAGGGGAGAGAGGGTGGTAGGAAAGTGGGACAGGTATCCTACTGTTCATTAAATAGGAGAAGGCACGCCTTTCTTTATCCTAAAAACCCAAGAATGGACAGGGAAGTCTGGAAGAAGGGTGCAGACCTGGGTTTTGAACTGGGCATGAAGCAGGGCCAGTAGTCCCATTGGGCCCTACTGGGTAACTGCAGTGAAGTTCATTTACAACGTTTAGTGACATTACAGGCACTCCTCACTCGGCCGTGGTGTGTACGTGGTGGCCCCTGAGAGCGCGGTGATGGGAGGACAGGGCAGGGCAGGAGCTGGTGGGTGGGCGGGGCAGCGTCTGCACCTGCTGAGCCAGGAGCCTCAGAGGAGTCGGGGTGGGGGGCCCGCAGACCCGCGTCCAGCAGCTAACGATCTCAGGGTGAGACCGTCTCTTTGTTTCTCTCGTGCACTGCTCTTCCTGCCACCACCCCTCCGTTGAAGCCACCACCCCTCTTTGTAATAACATCTGTGCCTCCCTGGCTGCTTTCCCCATTATCACAGGACCAAACTCCACCTCAGCTTTGGTGACTCTCTTGGGGCTTTAGCTTGCTCAGCTGTAAGATTAGGGACTGGACTCAA
The DNA here is from genome assembly GCA_004024745.2 of Catagonus wagneri. Lineage (NCBI taxonomy): Eukaryota > Metazoa > Chordata > Mammalia > Artiodactyla > Tayassuidae > Catagonus > Catagonus wagneri. The sequence continues at coordinate 124,086 of PVHT021183518.1, forward strand.
TGAACAAGCCGATGCTACCGCCGCTGTCAAAGCAGGTGCACCGATCGGCAGCAGCTCTAAGTTCAAGGTTTCCCCGAAAAGGAGCACTCAAGTCACCCCGGGTGCAGCCAGCCTGCCGTGTTTTCACTGCCCCGCATTTAGGGATCCCCACACCTGGGGGCCAGGCATTGTGCCCAAGGCCAGTTGCCAAGCAGAAGCTGTTGCCGCCTCCGCAGGCCACGGGAACTTCCCCTACCTCTGCGGAAACCTGAGCGACGTCGTCGTGAGCCCCCTCCTGTACACGTGCTACCAGAACTCCCAGTCCGTCTCCAGGGCGTACGAGCAGTGCGGGGCCTCCGCCATACAGCCCATCTCAGAGGAGATGCAGCTCCTGCTGACTGTCTACTACCTCGTCCAGCTCGGTGAGTCCCCTCCGCTTTCGCGGCCAGAACCCCCCCGGCGGCAGAGTCGCCCGAGGCAGGAAATGCGCTCGCCTTGATCACTCGCCCTCACCTCGAGCCCTTGCAGAGCCGATTCTGTTGTCAGGTCCCTGCGGCTGTCGCCGCCCCGAGGGGCCACCCCGAGGCCTTAGAGTAGGTCGGCATCTAGAGTGAGAATGCAGACACGATTCCCCTGCCGTTCTAGGTGCAGAGATAGAGCAGGCATAAAACACAGGCTGTGCCCTCCAGGAGGTGGCCGACCATCAGGAACGTAGATCTAGGTCCGTCGTGTACGTCTCAGCGTCTATAACCGGCCTATGTCGAAGGAACGGATATGTACTGGATCAGAAGCCAGTGAGACAGAGCGTTTCAGGGAGAGGGTTAGCGGCCGAGAGCTGAGTGCAGACTGCCTGCTGATCATTGGGTGTGGGCATGTGGGAGCCCCTGGCGACCTGGGTGGGTGGAGATCTGAGGAAAGTGGGGACAAAAACCGTATTGACGTGGGTGATTAGAGAGGGTGGAGGTGAGGAGACAAGCGTGGCGAGTGTAGACGACTCTCTTAGGGGCTTTGCTGGGTGTCGGTGGTTCTGGAAGGGATTGTGGCCTCCCGGGAAAGGTTTTAAAGACAGGAGGTAGAACAGCTTATCTAATCAAATTCTGGCACAGCCCCACGAGTAGGCGGTGTGATCCTCATTTTTTTCAGATCTGAAAACTATATCCTAAGATAGCTCGAGTCTCCACGGCTGGTGCGGGGTGAAGCTGCGGGGGAACACGTCTTTTTTTCTGTTTTTTTAGGGCTGCACCTGAGGCATCTGGAAGTTCCCAGGTTGGGGGTCAGATCGAAGCTGCAGCTCCCAACCTGCACCGCAGCTGCAGCAATGCGGAATCTGAGCTGTGTGTGTGACCTGCACCACAGCTCACGGCAACACCGGATCCTTAACCCACTAAGGGAGGCCAGGGATCGAACCTGCATCCTTATGGATACTAGTTAGGTGTGTTACCACTGAGCCACAAAGGGAACTTCCGAGAACATGTCTTCTAAATCAAAGTTTAGGGCTCTTCCCTGCAGCTCGTCCAAGTATAGCATTTGGAATATAAACCAGAAAATGCCTGGAGGCGACAAATGCTGAAAATACTCAATCTCTCTCCTCATCAAAGAGGCACAAAATTATCAAATCAAACAAGTAATGTTTTTCGCAGTTTAAACTGATGATAATAACCCAAGCGATGGTGTCCAGTGGAACTAAGGGCGCAGTGGAACCAGTGTTGTTGTGTATCGTTAATGTCAGGGTGACATCTTTGGACCTCCTGGAAGCAGTCTGATGATTATGCTCTTAGTTGGCTCTGTGAGGCCACTTCTGAGAATTTAGGCTCAGGAAGTTATGTCCTCTAGATAAAGCTGTACGTTGCGGAGTTTGTTTTTTTTTCCTTTTTTTGGTCTTTTTGCCTTTTCTAGGGCTGCACCCGCAGCATATGGAGGTTCCCAGGCCAGGGGTCCAGTCGGAGCTGTAGCCACTGGCCTACGCCACAGCCACAGCAACATGGGATCTGAGCCGCGTCTGCAGTCCGCGTCTGCAACCTACACCACAGCTCATGGCAACACCAGATCCTTAACCCACTGAGCGAGGCCAGGGATCGAACCTACAACCTCATGGTTCCTAGTTGGATTCGTTAACCACTGAGCCATGACGGGAACTCCCAGAGGTATTTTTAAAGGGGCTTCATCTGGAAGCAATACAAGGGTCAGCCAACAGATCGACATTGCTGGGTCAGTGACGGTGCCTCCATGTCATGAGACGTCATGTGGCCATTAACCATTCTGTGTACGAAGCTGTAAACACCATGGAAACGTGACTATGGCGTGATGGTAAGGAAAGCAGACAGGTTTTGAAGTCGTCTGCCCGCGGTCACGATAGCTATTTAAAACCTGCATGTGGGGAAAAAAAAGACTGAGAAATACACAAAAATCGTCATGGATCTGTTAGGCTGGTGTGATCAGGGCGCCTTTTGTCACCTTGCCGTATTTCCCGGCTGTCTGTAATACCGTCTAGCATCCATCATTTAGAGCCTGTCGTTTGAAAATCCGTTTGCACGCGTTGCCCCAGAACTGCCCCCGTGGTGCTGGTGTAAAGCCGCCACCAGGCGCAGCCCCTGAAGCCCCTTCCGCCGGCCTTGTCGTTGCCAGCGGCCGACCAGGTGCCCCTGATGGAGGATCTGGAGCAGATCTTCCTGCGCTCCTGGCGCGAGTCGCACCTGACGGAGATCCGGCAGTACCAGCAGGCGCCCCCCCAGCCCTTCCCGCCCGCGCCCAGCGCCGTGGCGCCCGTGACCTCGGCGCAGCTGCCCTGGCTGGCCGGCCTGGCCGCCAGCTCCTGCAACGACAGCGTGCACGTCATCGAGTGCGCCTCCTCCCTGGCCGAGGGCCTCTCGGAGATGTTCCGGCTGCTCGTCGAGGGCAAGCTGGCCAGGACCAACTACGTGGTGATCCTCTGCGCCTGCCGGAGCCCCGCCATCGACTCCTGCATCGCCGTCACCGGTGAGGCCAGGCCCCAGCCCCGAGCTGCCGCGGAGGCGGCTGTGTCGATCCCCGCAAAGCCCCCCGTCGCCTCTTGTGGCCCAGGGTTTGCAGCAGCGCTGGTCGGCACTGCGCTTAGGGCTCGGTAGCCCCCCGTGTGCCCGGAATAGCACCCTTAGTGACAATCCCAGCCCTGCTGGAATAGAAGGTGAGCGGTTCCCATTTCTCTAGAGAGACGGGGCAGGTTTGGCGTCTGGGTGGACTCAGGGAAAACCTGGGACCCCCGTTGAACCTGCTGATCAGCGGCCTAATGACTCTGGCCCTCAGTTTCTTCAACTACCTAATGGAGATAAAAAAAATAATGACCTCACTGTGTTGGGCAGGTTAATGAGCCACTTGACCAATTCTAATAAATGAGGCTATAAAAGCAGCATAGTTGTTAATAATGAAGCAGCCCAGGGCATGCTGTGGTTGCCGGTGGATGACTGGAAGTAGAGAGCAGCTCCTTGGAAGCGATCAGATGTAGTGAGCAGCTGTTATGTATGGGTCGGTCCTTTGTGTGCATATTATATTGTTATTCCGCACAGCGACCCCTCGAGTTCATGCTGACAGAGCCATGTGAGTGCCTAATTCTAGCTTCATCTCGTTAGTTAAAAAGAACATCCTTAAATCTTTTGTGATTAAAAAGTTGAGAATGCAAACAGATTTCTCAACTTAGATAAGGCTCTTAGTCAAGACTTTAAAACATGGGCGTAACCGTCGTGGCTCAGCAGAAAGGACTCTGACTAGCATCCACGAGGACGCAGGTTTGATCCCAGGCCTCACTCAGTGGGGTAAGGATCTGGCGTTGCCGTGAGCTGTGGTGTACATCGCAGATGCAGCTTGGATCCCGAGTTGCTGTGGCTGTGGCACAGGCCGGCGGCTACAGCTCTGATTAGACCCCTAGCCTGGGAACCTCCACATGCCGCGGGTGCAGCCCTAGAAAAGAAAAAAGCCAAAAAACAAAAAATCATTCTTAGCACTCTTACAGTAGCACTCATGGATCTTCATGGGTCAGCGTGTAAATTTCGGATAATTTTTGGCTGATTGGTGTACTATTTTTTGGCTTATTTAAAAAAAATGCTATAGCTGTTACATATTTTAAACCCGACATTTCTGTACCTTTTAAAATTTACTTTTAAAAGTTCACATGGTTTTACTTTAAAAATATTCCTGCAGTGTCCCAGTTATCTTTTGGCATCGCTCATCCCACACTCCTTCTGTGTGTTTGTGTGTGTGTGTGTGTGTGTGTGTGTGTGTGTGTGTGTGTGTGTTTTAAATAAATTCTTGACATTGTTTTGAGTGGCATATTGAGTAATGAACCTGGAGCCAGTCCCTGCTGTTCCCGGCATTGGCCCGAACATTGTAGGAACACTCTGTCCTTCCAGCCGTCCTGTGAACTGATGGGGAAGTGGGGTCGTCCTCAGTTATGCGGCTTGTTAAGTGGGGACTGAGTCAGGTTCCAAAGCCAGTCCTCTGGGTTGTCCCTCTTATTATCCTTACTGTTACGCTGGGCCAGGCTGGCGTGTACCATTATTCCCCAGCGTGAACCCCTGCTCTTAGCCGGGGCTGGTGCCAGGCTTGGGGGAGGGAGGGAGAGGGAGGCAGGCTGAGACCCTACCATGGAGCAGCTCACCTGCTCATTCTAAGCAAAGGGCCCTTCCAAGCTGTGGTCTGTTTTCCAGGAAAATACCAAGCCCGGATTCTTTCTGAGAGCCTCCTCACGCCAGCCGAGTACCAGAAAGAAGTCAATTACGAGCTGGTTACGGGGAAGGTGGACTCGCTGGGAGCCTTCTTTAGCACCCTCTGTCCAGGTGGGCTTGTGGCGAGACAGGTGCACGTCTGTTAGTGGATGGGACGGAAATAAAGAAAGCAAGGGGGAGGCCCCACCCCTGGAGCCCATGCCCCGTGACCTCCTGAGGCCGGCCTGGACTTGTACCGTTCCGTGCCTTAGCGTTTCTGGGGGGCTCTCTGGCTGGCTGTTTTCTGCTCTGGCTGTGGTTCCTCTTGGGGGGGCCTTTTCAGTTTCTGTCTTTGGGGGAGCACACAAGAGCCTTGTGCCTGGTCTTCTCTCCCTCTCCTGGCCACCATGCCGGTCCACTCCCACCTCCCTCTCTGAACTGCTTGACGCTTCTCATGGGAGAAGTGTGTTCTCTGCCTTAAATGCCCTTCTTCCTTCTTTTCTGGTTACTCATCCTGTAAGACTCACCCCGTTCCTCCCAGAAACCTTTGCGGGCCCCTCCTTCTCCCGGCTGGGCTCAGACCCCTCTCTCCGACCTTCAGCATCTTGCTGTTCCTTCTGTCCAGAGCCTCCTGGCATCTAATGTATTTTCCTTTAGCCCGTCTGCCCCCAGGTGGGGGACTTCTTGACAGGACGGGCCATCCTGTCTCTGGAACCCCGGCCCCGGACACTGCCTGATACAGAGCGGTGTTCCATGCGTGCTTGCTGATGTGCACTGAGATGGAAAACCCATTCCTGCTGTTCTCTTTTGGGCAGAGGGCGACATTGACATTTTGCTGGACAAATTTCATCAGGAAAATCAAGGCCATAGTTCTTCGTCCCTCACTGCCTCCTCTGTCACCAAATCGGCACCCCTGGATGTTGGTGGGGCACCGGCGTGCACAAGTGAGTGACACCAGGGGGCCAGTGGCCAAGGTCCGAGCTGGTGAGGCAGCGTCCAGGGCCCCCTCCCCCCGACCCAGGGCTAAAAGGAAATAAAGGAAGAGACACATCAAACAGGCAGGGCATCAAAGTGGATCCGATATCTCATTTAATTTTTTTATTTTAACATATTTCTTTTCTTTTTTCTTTTTTCAGGGCCATACCCGGGGCGTATGGAAGTTCCCAGGCTAGGGGTTGAATCGGCTGGCCTATGCTACAACCACAGCAAGGCCAGATCCAAGCCAAGTCTCCAACCTTCGCCGCAGCTCATGGCAACGCCAGATCCGTAACCCACTGAGTGAGGCCAGGGATCAAACCACATCCTCACGGATACTAGTTATGCTCATTACTGCTGAGTCACAACGGGAACTCCTCATTTTATTTCCAGTCTTTACAGATTGTCCTGTTTTACCTTGAAATGTACCCGTGTACCCTTTTCCTGAGATGGGATGGTTCTGTGTTGATCTCCAGTTTATCAAGGCACTGTTGAAATATTTTATTCATTTAAGTCCCTGAAGAGCTATGATGTTCTGCCCTCTTCTAGAGAACCCAGTCTCAGCATCAGGTCCCTGGAGGCCATCCTGGCCCCCTCCAGGTGGTGTAGGTCACTGCCTCTGCGCTCCCCCCGGTACTGTTCATCCTCTTACTTTTAAATCGGGAAAGAAGCATGACATGACTGTCTTGGTGTGTCCCCCAGAGCAGGTGCTTAGTAAATTTTAGTGTTTTCCCTGTTACCTGTTCTCTTCGTGTACCAGACGGGGGCCCACGGTTTGGATCCCTAGCAGGGCCCCAGGGCTGTGGCTGTCCGCTTGCGAGCGCCTCTCACCTGTAAGGGGCTCCGTTTCCAGGTTCCCATCTGGAGCCTCACCGCATCCGGCCCTTCCAGCTGGCCGTGGCCCAGAAGCTCCTCTCCCACGTGTGTTCAATTGCGGATTCCAGCACCCAAAACCTGGACTTAGGATCGTTCGAGAAGGTGGACTTTCTGATTTGTATTCCACCCTCAGAAGTCACCTACCAGCAGACGCTCTTCCACGTCTGGCATTCAGGTACGAGCCTTTTGGGGCCCAGCGTGAGGTCTGTGTGGAGAAGCTCTGATCGGCTTACGTTCAGATTTGGATTCTAACACCGACTTTGCTTCTCAAGTAGCTAAGGCAAGTATTAACACCCGTCCCATTGCTCCCGAAACGGAAGCTCAGAGGAAACGGCTTGTCTGTGATTTTCTAATCCGCTGAAGGTAAAACATGCCTTGAATTTTCCCTCTGTCCCACTCAAGTCAGCGAACTGTGTCCTGAGAGCTGCTTTCAATTTAGTGTATTTTCCCTGTGCTTTCAAGGGGATTAAACATAAAACACATAGGAGTTCCCATCATGGCTCAGTGGTTAACAAATCCGACTGGGAACCATGAGGTTGCGTGTTTGATCCCTGGCCTTGCTCAGCGGGTTAAGGATCCGGCGTTGCCGTGAGCTGTGGTGTAGGTTGCAGACGTGTCTCGGATCCCGTGTTGCTGTGGCTGTGGTGAAGGCCGGCGGCTACAGCTCCTGTTAGACCCCCAGCCTGGGAACCTCCATATGCCGCGGGTGTGGCCCTAGATAAGGCAAAAAGACAAAAAATAAATAAAGTAAAAAAAATTAAAAAAAAACCATAAAACACACAGAGTCAAATTTATGGTTACCAAAGGGGACAGGTAGGGGAGGGTTGGACTGCGGGTTTGGGATTGGCATGTGCACACTGAGATATAGGGAACAACTGGCCAAAGGAGACCCGCTGGACAGCACAGGGAACTCTACGCAGTAGCCTGTGATCATCTGTATGGGAAAAGAACCTGAAAGAGAATGGACGTGTGCATAACTGAGTCATGTTGTATGGCAGAAATGTTCACAACATTGTAAATCAACTAGACTTCGATAAAACCTCAAAAAAAGAAAAAAAAAACCCAGAGTCAGTATCTGCACTCAGAGGACTCCCCGTGGAGCGCTCTAACCTAGGGCCTAGGGGCGTTCAGGCTGCAGATGACTTTGCTGGGGTCGCAGGCCCTTTCCTTGCCCTTCATCACGCACGCCTGGGATCGCTGCTTCCTGAAGCCAGCCTGGCTGTGTCCCTGGGCGGGCTGCTGTGTACACACCACGCTGGGGGCAGGCCCGCCTCTGGACCCCGCCACCGCGGGCAGTGGCAGGACAGCCGTTCACACGGGAGCTGGCTGGCATTCCCGACTTACGCGTGAATTCTGGATCCCTGTAGGGGCCGGCTCGGAGGCTGCCGTGTGCAAGAGGCTCCTCGAGGGTCTGTTCATGAGCGAAAAACTGGCGACAGTTTGGAGTTGCTGATGTCATAAAGTCACCGTGTTTGCAGGGGTTCTGCTGGAGCTCGGCTTGGAAAAGGAGCACATGACCAAGCAGAGGGTGGAGCAGTATGTTCTGAAGCTAGACGCCGAGGCGCAGGCAAAGTTCAAGGTCTTCCTGCAAAACTCCTTTCAGAATCCGCACACGCTCTTCGTCCTCATCCACGACCACGCCCACTGGGATCTCCTGAGGTGAGGCTGGCTCTGGCACGTGGCAGGGCTGACAACCCCCTTCTTTGAATGAACACGCATGGGTAATAGTCAGGAGTGCGAGTCCAGGTCTTTGTTGTTATTGTTGTTGTTTTGCCTTATCTGGAGCTGCACCCGCGGCATGTGGAGGTTCGAAGGCTAGGGGTCTAACAGGAGCTGTAGCTGACGGCCTTCGCCACAGCCACAGCCACGCGGGATCCGAGCCGCGTCTGCAACCTACACCACAGCTCACGGCAACACCGGATCCTTAGCCCACTGAGCGAGGCCAGGGATCGAACCCGCAACCTCATGGTTCCCAGTCGGATTCGTTAACCACTGAGCCACGACGGGAACTCCCGCGGGTCCAGGTCTTAAAAAGCTATGTGATGTTGGGAGCTTGGCACTTGGAGGCAGGTGTGTTTCAGACCTTGGGACTGTACGGCCCCTGAGGTCTCGTCTGGGGCAGCCTCTGGAAGGTACCGTCACGGAAACCGGGAAGGAAAAAGCCTCCCTCCAGGTCACAGGACTGGGCTGGGGGAGGGAGGGCATTAGGGACAGAGTGACAGATGCCAGGAAGGGATCCTGACAGGAGTGCTTGGCCCAGGCCCCTTCCTGGTGGAGCCTCCTTGGCTCTGAACACTGCAGGTCACGGCTGGTACCTTCCCCCCACCCACCCAGGTGACTTTACTGAACTCAATTCAAACGTAAATGTGGATGAATTTCAGAAGGTGTCATGCGTCTGGCAGGGTGTCTGGGTGTTTACAGGGATTGGTCACCTCCATGAGACTCCACGGCCTTGGGGTTTTTTTCCTTTTTTTTTAAGAGCCGCATGTGTGGCATATGGAAGTTCCCAGGCTAGGGGTCAAATCGGAGCTGCAGCTGCCGGCCTACACCACAGCCACAGCAACGTGGGATCCGAGCCACGTCTGTGACCTACACCACAGCTCACGGCAACGCTGAATCCTTAGCCCACTGAGCGAGGCCAGGGATCGAAGCCACGCCTTCATGGATCCTAGTCGGGTTCGTTACCACTGAGCCACAACAGGAACTCCGGGGATGTGTGTTTAGACGCTCCTGCTGGTGGGGTGAGGACGGAAAGAAGAACACGTGTCAGATCTGGAGGAAGGCTTTGCTTTGCACAGGTTCAGGAACTCGGGGCTGGCCGGCAGAACCTTCAAGTTCACTTACGTAAAGGGCTTACAGTCTAGCGTCCGTGAATGGGCGTGGAGGAATTTGGTCACTCTGAATCACCTAAAAAGCTGTATTATGAATGCTTGTTTGGGGAGTAGGTTTCTCAGACTGGCTACCTGCCATCCAAAGGTAAAGCACTGAAATTTTTTTTTTCGTTCCCCTAAATTTACGGGAGAGAATGCTGAGGCCATTGTCCCGCAGAGAGAGACTGAGATGGCCTTGTCTCTAGGTCCCTTGTCCAGAATGCCCCCTGTTCCCGGTCCTGTGCATTTATTTATTTGTTTGTTTGAATGTTTTTGTTTTTTTTTCATTGTTTAAGGTTTTTTTTCTGAGACCATATTTTTATTTTTTTAATTTTTATTTTTTTATTACAGTTGATTTAGAATATTGTGATGATTTCTGCTGTCCAACAAAGTGATTCAGTTATACATATATACGCATCCATTCTTTTGCAGATTCGTGTGTTTCTTTTTTGTTTGTGTTGTTTGTTTGTTTGTTTGTTTTTTGGCTGTGCGCAGGGCACGCAGAAGTTCCCGGGCCAGGGATCAAACCCGTGCCACAGCAGTGGCAACACCAGATCCTTAACCTCCCGAGCCACCAGGGAACTCCCCTATGCTTTTACATTTAGCATCGAACTTGCCGTTTTATATCCTCTTTGGATCATGCTGTGGTCTGTAGGACTTCGGGGACAAGAACTGAGGGAGGCAGGTGCGCAGTCAGAGGGCACCAACCCCAGGGTGAGCATCCCTCTGCTAAGCGAGCAGATGGGTGGTGTATCTTGCAGGTGGCCCTCTAGAAATACTGTCCCCCCAGCCACGCATTTAATAAGTCGCGTGTAGCAGGGGAATCCCGGACAGGCACCAGCAGTGCCGTGGTTTTTTAAAATTTCATTTTCCTGGTCGTGGGCAGAAGCCTGAGCTCCGATCGTTGGCAGAGTTGGAAGGCTCGAGATCAAGGAATCCTCCTGCTCGATGCTCTTCAAGTCGTGGCACGGGGCCCGGCTTTCCACTTACCGTTTCTTCTCTCCCTTTTCCTCCCTCAGTAGCGCTGTCCATAACCTCTATTCCCAAAGCGACCCGTCCGTGGGGCTGGTGGACAGATTGCTCAACTGCAAAGAGGTGAAGGACGCCCCCAACATCGTGACGCTCCACGTGACCTCCTTCCCTTACGCGCTGCAGACGCAGCACACGCTCATCAGCCCCTACAACGAGATCCACTGGCCTGCCTCCTACAGTAACGTGAGTGCCCCAGGGCTGCGGGGCCCGGAGTAGCCATGACCTTGCACGGGGAGAGATTCCGTTCAGTAAAGATTTGACTGACTAGGAAGTTCCCATCGTGGCTCAGCAGTAACGAACCCGACTAGGATCCGTGAGGATGCAGGTTCGATGCCTGGCTCCGCTCAGCGCGTTAAGGATATGACATGACCGTGAGCTGTGGTGTAGGTCGCAGACACTGCTCAGATCCTGCGTTGCTCTGGCTGTGGTGTAGGCCGGCAGCTGTAGCTCCGATTCGACCCCCAGCCTGGGAACTTCCATATTCCTGGAGAGCAGCCCTAAAAAGACAAAAAAAAAAAAGAAAAAAGAAAAAAGAAAAGATTTGACTGACTTGCCTAGGTGGGGATCAGTGGGTTCCAGCCCCCGGGATCTTTGATTCCATCTACGGTAAGATTGAAGCCCTTCCTATTTTTGTTTTTTTTTTTTTTTTTTTTTTTTTGTCTTTTTGCTTTTAGAGCCGCACCCGCGGCATGTAGAGGTTCCCAGGCTAGGGGTCTAACAGGAGCTGGAGCCGCCGGCCTTCGCCACAGCCACAGCAACGCTGGATCCGAGCCGCGTCTGCAACCTACACCACAGCTCACGGCAACGCCGGATCCTTAACCCACTGAGCAAGGCCAGGGATCGAACCCGGAACCTCATGGTTCCTAGTCGGATTCGTTAACCACTGCGCCACGACGGGAGCTCCAAAGCCCTTCCTATTTTTGGAAACCTCCCTGCAATGCGTTGGTTGGCTTCCCGTCGTAGAACATTCGAGGCAACGCAGTACAGGTGGTTTGTTGTTGCTGTGGTGACGGAAGCTGGCTGAGTGGTGTTCCGAACACTTGTGCTCCTGGTGTTGGACGAAGGCTCCCCCAGGGCTGTGGGGATTTGGGCTGCACGTAGGTGTGACTCTGAGTTTGTCTAGAAGCCCTGTTTCTCCCATCCCTGCATCCTTCAGCTGTGGGGTTCAGAATCTGCTTCCTGAAACCGAACACACCGCCACAAAACCTGGAGAATGTTATTTCAGCTCGTCACTTGCCATTTTCTCATCCAAATAGAAGACAGCAGTAATTTCTGGTGGTTTGAGAAATCTGGGTGGTTGGATTCTGGCTAATTATGCAAGCCAGACATCAAGTTCTGGGTTTGGGGGAGTGTCTCAGAGTCGCCTGAGGAACTTCGCAAGGTGCTGACGCGCCTGGCCTGCTGACTGTGCATCAGAGGTGGTGACAGCAGTTATTTTTAGGTAGTGCTTTCCGTGAGCCGGGCAGGCATTGTTCTAAGCGTGTCACCCTGTGAACTCAGAGAAGACGCAGCTGCCTGAATGATTTGTAATTTATCTACGGGGGAAATGAGGCGAAAGGAAGGAGCGAAGCCACTCGCCTAAAGTGCTGCCCCTAGAAAGTTCTGGAGCCAGGATATGGCCCAGTCCGGCTGACTCTGTGGCCTTCATGCTTAACTGTTATGCTGCTTGGGGATAAAGGTCATGCCTTTGTAATTTTAGCAGCTTCCCCAACCTTGCTGTACTCTGATGTTTGACAAGCTCTGATGTTAGTTTGGGAGGCGTTTTCTTTTCTTTTCCTTTTTTGTTTTTTTTTTTTGCTTTTCTGGGCTGCACCCGCGGCATATGGAAGTTCCCAGGCTAGGGGTCCAATCGGAGCTGTAGACACTGGCCTTCACCACAGCCACAGCAACGCAGGATCCGAGCCGCGTCTGCGACCTACACCACAGCTCACGGCAACGCCGGATCCTTAACCCACTGAGCAAGGCCAGGGATCGAACCCACAACCTCATGGTTCCTAGTCGGATTCGTTAACCACTGAGCCACGAAGGGAACTCCATAGGAGGCGTTTTCTATCACTGGGAGTAACATCGATTAGATCAGTACATTTCTGCTGATTTAATACCAGCTGAGTGCAGAAGAGTTGATTGGCCTTTCTCTAAAACCAGCTGAAATTGTTGGAAAGAAGCAGTTTTCACAAAGAAAGTTGTGTGTTTAAAAAAAAAAAAAAGTAAAAATGAGGCTGATTTTCTTCTTGGCAAAGGCACTGGGGTCAAACGCATGGAGCAGTCTCGACGGGTGGGGAGGCACCAGCCTTTAGGCGGGCAGTGCCCTGTGCTCTGGGTCCACACAGGAAAGACACTGATACAGTGTCACCCAGGGACTGCAGACTCAGTACTGTGCAGACCAAAATGTACGTCCAGGTCGCCCGTGCACCCATCGCGTGACTCTCAGCCTCCCGCAGGTGTGATGTTTGGGTGACCCGTGTGCCTCTCTGTTTTAGGGAGTGGACTTGTATCCTGAGAATAAGAAGTACTTCGGGCTGTCCGAGTTCATCGAATCCACCCTCTCTGGACACAGCCTGCCCTTGCTCAGATACGACAGCTCCTTTGAGGCCATGGTCACCGCCTTGGGAAAGAGGTACCCATCTGTCTCTTTTTTTCTGTCTTTTTAGGACTGTACCCGCAGCATGTGGAAGTTTCCAGGTTCGATCCTTGGCCCCATTCAGTGGGCTGTAAGGATCCGGTGTTGCCATGAACTGCGGTGTAGGTTGCAGATACGGCTCGAATCCCAAGTTGCTGTGGCTGTGGCGTAGGCCGGCAGCTATAGCTCCGATTCCACCCCTGACCTGGGAACCTCCATATGCCACAGGTGTAGCCCTAAAAAGACAAATAAATACATAAATAAATTCGACATGTACTTCCTAAGCTGTGTTCCAGGCTACGCTGCTCCACACTAATAGCTGTTATGCCAGGAGGGGTTCCACGGTCATATGTGTTTGACAAACCTTACATTTCACAAAAGTTTCTTTTCCCATGAGAGTTCTCAGAGCCTGGAATGGGCCATTTGCTATAAATCTCCAGGGGGCGGAATGCACAGCAGCCCCAGCGTCTCATGGGATGTTCCCAGCAGGCCCTTTGAGAAACAAAACCCTTTCAGCTCTGTGATGCTGAGGTGTGGGGTCAGGCCACTTGTCACTCACGGATGGTCAGCTGAGCTCTCATAACCTTGCTGAGGAAAGATGCCTTCCCAGGTTTTACAGTGGGAGGACTGGCCTTTGATCTGCTTCTGCTTCTTTGCCTGGCTCTCCAGCTTCTCACGCAGCACACATGTTGAGTATTTAATGAGCCGTAGATGTTGGGCCAGAGTCTACATTCATTGCCTGATAGAATCCTGATAATGGCACAGGTAGCTAGGAGATACAGCTCTCCCCATTCCACAGAGCAAAAAAAAAAAAAAACAGGGACTGGGCTTAGGTCATTTGCCCAGAGTTATGTGTGTGTGTGTGGGGGGGGGGTTGTAGTGAATCCAGACCAAATGCTTTTCCCTTGACTCCAAAATGGTAGACTCACTCAGTCGAACAGAGCAAGATCACACAGCTGGGAGTTCCCGTTGTGGTGCAGTGGAAATAAATCCAACTAGTGTCCATGAGGATGTGAGTTTGATCCCTGGCCTTGCTCAGGTCGGGGATCTGGTGTTGCCGTGAGCTGTGGTGTAGGTCGCAGACATGGCTCATATCCCACTTCCTGTGACTGGGTCGTAGGTCAGCAGCTGTAGCTCCGATTCGACCCCTGGCCTGGGAACTCCCACATGCCTCACGTGCGGCCCTAAAAAGCAAAAAAAAAAAAAAAAGCACCCCAAAACAAAACATTGCACAGCTAGTGGAAGGGCAGGCTGACCGTGGGATCATATGTCCTGGCTCTACTCTTTATTGGTTTTCACTTCAGGCAAATCATCAAAACTCTCTATATTTTCATCTGTTGAACAAACCCAGTTTCCTAGTGGCTTCTTATGAGAGTTTCATGAAACAAGGAGCATATGCAGGCCTAGGAACCACTGTGCACCGAGAACTCCAGGCTCCAAAGTCCCCACTGCATTTGAGTCCTGGGTCTGTCACTTACCAATTGAAGCTTTAGGAAAAATTTTCAATCCTCTGTGAGGATAATGATACCTACCTCCTAGGGACGTTAGGAGGATTAAATGAATTAATACCTAGAAAGCATTGAGAGAGGTACCTGGCTCTGGCCGCACGCATTACACCATCATGTTAGCTGCTGCCATCAGTAGCCTCTTCCTCATCATCACAGCCACCATCATCTCCATCATCTCCATCCCTGTCACCATCAGCACCACTGTCATTGTCACCGTCACCATCATCTTCCTCCTCTGTCTCCCCCTCTGCTAAACCGCAAGTGTTGCACAGACTGAAATGTGCATTTCACTGGCTGAGAAGAGAATATCAAACTCTTAAACGCTGAGGTATGGAGAATTGCGGGAACTCGTAGGACTCTTTTAGCCCAACTACCTCATTTATAATTGTGGGAGGTGGAGAGCAGAGAGCGGAAGTGATCTGTCCAAAATCACATGCCTATTTGTGGCGACCTGGGCGATAGCTGGCTTTGATATTCTTTCCACCACACCATGCTGCCTTTTCTAGGAATCTTCTGTCTGTAAGGCTCTCTTCAAGCAGCTAACTCGGAAAAAGAATGTATACGTGTGTGTGTGTGTGTGTGTGTGTGTGTGTGTGTGTGTGTGTGTGTGTGACTGGTCACTTTGCTGTATAGTAGAAAATTGACAGAACACTGTAAACCAACCGTAATGGAAAAAAAATTAAGATCATTAAAGGGATAAAAAAAAAGAAAGAAACAGCTAACTTGGCCCGAAGGAGATAGTCTCTTTACGGCTGCATAGTATTCTAGAGTAGGATACTATTGTATGACATCACAGTTTCTCTATTTACTGGTTAATGAGAAGTTAGGTTGTTTTTCAGTTTTGGCTATTACAGATAAAGCTACTATGAAAATTCGTGTACAAAGCTTTGTGTCAGCTATGCCTTCATTTCTCTTGGGCAGATACATACTAGTGGAATGGCTGGGTTTGGTGGTAGGTTTATGTTTAACTTTTAAACGAACCATCAAATTGTTTTCCTAGGTGGTTGTGTCATTTTACTTTCCTACCAGTTGTGTACGGGAGTTTCGGTTGCTTTACATCCTTACCAGCATTTGGTGTGGTCAGTCTTTTTAATTTTAGCCATGTGATAAGATATAAAGTGGTATCTTATATTTTTAATTTGCATTTCTCCAATTACTAATGATGTTGAACATCTTTTCATCTCTCTATTTACCATTTATATATCATCTTTGGTGAAGTGTTTCTTAATGGATTATCATTATGAAGTGACCCAAATAATATTATTCTTTGTTCAAAAATCTATTTTGTCTATGTTAGTGTAGCTACTCCAGCTTTCTTTTGATTAGTATTAGCATAGTTTATAACTTTCTAGATTTTTACATTTAAATTACCTGTGTCTTTATTTTTAAAGTTAGTTTCTTATAGGCAGCTTATAGTTGGGTCTTCATTGAATCTGACAATCTCTGCCCTTTAATTAAGGTGTTTAAATCATTTACTATTAATGTGGTAATTAACATAGTTGGGATTAAATCTGCCATTTTGCTGTTTGTTTTCTGTTGTCCCATCTGTTCTATGGTCCCCTTTTCTGCCTTCTTTGGGATTATTTTTTATGACCCATCCACTCCTCCTTTTTTATTAGCTGTTAACTCTTTGTTATGTTATTTTAGAGGTTGCTTTGGTTTATAATTCATATTTATCCTGCATAAGTTTTTTTTTATCATTAACCCCTTCCTAGGCTTTATTCTTTTGTTGTCATACACTTTACTTATGTGTATTATAAATGCCACATTTACTTGAATGATGTGCCTTTAGGATGGTCCCCCCAAATCTGGAGTTTGTGGTAGCTGCACTTATGTACAGATTACTAATGGTTCTCTTATTTCCAGTGGGAACCTGGGGCAAATTGCCAAACTTTAGGAACCATGTGTTAAGCTGATGATAGGCACTTATTTTACTCATTTACCTGTTCATGGAACAAATATTTATTGAGCAGCTACTGTGCGCTAGCAGCAGTAGTACACTCTTGCTTTGGTTTCCTCGCTGGAAATGACAAAGCAGTGTATGACCTGACTTCTAAGAAAGCCTTCAATTTCAGGTTCCAACACCCAACAACCGTCTTCAGCAGACCGCCCCACTTGTCTGTAATCTGGGAGTTGACTGTGGCTGAGACGGCAGGTGTCTTGGTTACTTATTTTTCCCAGAAGGCCTTCCTCTCCCACAGTGCTCTGGGTGTCCTTGGGGGTCACGGCCCCGGATCATGGCGTGGTCTCTCTGTTCCTTGCAGGTTCCCCCGCCTGCACAGCGCGGTGATCAGGACCTTTGTTCTCGTGCAGCACTACGCGGCCGCTATGATGGCCGTGAGCGGCCTCTCGCAGATGAAGAACTACACGTCCGTGGAGACGCTGGAGATCACCCAGAACCTCATCAACTCCCCGAAGCAGTGCCCCTGCGGCCATGGGCTCATGGTCCTGCTGCGGGTGCCCTGCTCGCCGCTGGCAGCCGTGGCCTATGAGCGGCTGGCCCACGTGCGGGCACGGCTGGCCCTGGAGGAGCACTTTGAGATCATCCTGGGCAACCCCAGCTCAGGCATCACCATCGGGAAGCACTTCCTGAAGCAGCTCAAGGTGGGGACAGGGTGGGGATTGACTCCTGGGAGGACGGTGGGGCGGGGCGACGGGGGGAGGAAGCCGGGGAGTGGAGTCCTCAAGATCAGAGTCCAGCATGGCCTCCGCACACCTGGCTGCCCTCCAGCCACCTCTTTTGCTCTGTCCCTGCCTGCATCTTTCAGTCCAGCTGAACCGTGTTACTTACAAACGTTGATCCCTCAAACACGCTGTCTTGCTCTTTCAAACTGGGCTGTAACTTGCTTTTTTTTTTCTTCCTGGGGGTTTATTTAGCCTTCTTGTTTGTTTAGCTAATGCCTATCGGCCTGCAGAATTCAACTCAGAGTCTTTTCTTCTTTTCGGAAGCCCCCTTCCCTCTCTGCCCCCTCCCCTCCCTGCAACCTGGGGCCGGTTCAGTTTTCCCTGCCTGTCGTCTGGCTCGTCCCCGAGCAGTAAAAGACAGGACCACCTCCACACATCTCAGCCCCCCAAATTCGCACCGTGCCTGGCCCATAGTTGCTTCTCATTAAACCTACAGGTGACCGAAGATGCAAAAGCGTTAGAGAAGTGTATTGAAAGAATAATTGGGTAGGAACCACAAAGGCACAGCCCCACAGTGGAAAGAGCACGGTACAGGATGCAATTAGACAATTAAACCGATACTTTTTCCCAAAGAATCGGTAAGCAGGCAGATATTTCTTGAACAGCTGATAGGTGCCAGGCATTGTTCTGTGTGGCTGGGATTCCAGTGGTGAAGCCGATGCTGTGCTTATTTGCAGCGTAAATTTGATAAAAATCAAATGAGAGGAGCTCCCATTGTGGCTCAGCGGGTTGAGAACCTAACTAGTATCCTTGGGATGCAGGTTCGATCCCTGGCCTCGCTCAGTGAGTTAAAGGATCCAGCATTGCCGTGAGCTGTGGTGAAGGTCGCAGACATGGCTCAGATCCAGCATTGCTGTGGTTGTGGTGTAAGGTGGCAGCTATAGCTCTGATTCAACCCCTAGCCTGGGAACTTCCACATATAGCTGCAGGTGCAGCTCTAAAAAAGGAAAAAAAAATCAAGTGAGGCATTGAAAGGGCTTTCCATCAGTAGGAGGACATAAAAGTCCTCCAGAGCTGGGCTGGTTGGGAAGTAAGGCGTCTCAGGGCTTTCTTTTTAATCATCTCCAGATGTGGCAGAAAATCGAGGATGCGGAGTGGAGGCCTCAGACGTACCTGGAGTTGGAGGGCCTGCCTTGCATCCTAATCTTCAGTGGGATGGACCCACATGGAGAGTCCTTACCAAGGTGAGGGGTGGGGCCGTGTCCCCCGGGGGTCTTTGAGGAGCCAGCTCTCTCGGCCCCACTGGAGGGGTTGCCAGGTCGATTCCCCTGCCCCCCTCTAGGTGGCGCATTGACATCATGGTCATCACAGGTGACTTAGTGGCTTCAGTTTTCCAGCACATGGCAGTGAAAAGTGAGGCCTGGGCAGCTTTTCCTGGTTCTCAGACAAGGTGCCACTGGTGTGAGGGCTGCCGCCGGCCTCCGTGGGTAGAGGGAGGCCCTGTAGTTGATAAACAGACTGAGGTCTGCAGAGATTAAGCCAGTGTGGTTAATCTGGCTTAATCAGAGATTAAGCAGGGCTGCCTGCTTCTTTCCACTGGACCACGCTTCTTTCCACTTACAACCGGACCACCTCACACTGGGTACTCACAGGCTGGGTAAAGGTGGCTCCAAAACGTTTGAGCTTGGTTGTCACCATGTCATATCCATTCCTCAGCTAATGCCATAAGGCATTAAGACGGTGCCTTAATCGATCCTAAATCTGAGCAAGCATTAACTGAGTTCCATTGTATCAGGCACCACGCTAGACTTTTCTTCTCGTACTTGCCCCTAAAGCCGTTATCTCGATTGTTCTCATCGGGAGCTGCTGACCAGCAACTGGGCCAGGATCTCACTGTCCTGCTGTATAGGTGACCAAGTGAAAGCCCAGTTGCCTGAGGTCACAGGAGCAGTAAGTTGCAGAGCCCAACTGGAACCCACATCTGCATCCCTCCGAAAGCTTTGCTGTTTCCCCTGCACATCCTGAGCCCTGCCTGGTCCTGTCCCCTGTCCCCTCTCCTCTGTGTACGTCATTGCTCCTTGGTGTGTCTTCCCAGACAGACTCTCCCCTTCAGGATGGCAGTGGCTTGTCCACCGTCATATCCCTGGCACGAGGCATGGTCCTGGGCACCTTTTAAATGTTGGTTGAATAGTCAGGTGTCCACTTACTACATATATTTCTCACTATGCACTTAGGTGGTTATTAATATCCCATCCCATCTTTCAGATGAAAAAAAAAAAAAAAGTCCAAGCCTCTGAGAAGCTGCCCAGCTTGCTGAAGTCTCCGTTGCTAGGAAGTGGCAGGGCTGGGGTTCAAGCCTCATTTTCCTCTGAAAGTCAGCTCTTTCCATTCCGGGAGCACTGGGCAAAATGCACAGCTGGCGCCCCAGAGACTTGCAATCACACGGACTTCGGGCGTTCTCGTCACGGTGCAGTGGGTTACGAACTTGACTAGTGTCCATGAGGATGCGAGTTCAATCCCTGGCCTCACTCAGGAGGTTAAGGATCTGGTGTTGCCATGAGCTGTGGTGTAGGTTGCAGACGAGGCTCGGATCCTGCGTTGCTGTGGCTGTGGCGAAGGCCGGCAGCCACAGCCCTGATTCAACCCCTAGCTTGGGAACTTCCATATGCCCCGGGTGCGGCCCTGAAAAGCAAAACAAACAGATTTGTTGCTAAGGGCTCCCATCGATGCTGGTTGCTTTTCCACTTGCACAAGTCCTAGGAGCCTGATGAGGAAGCGGGGTGCTGGTCCCCAGCACGGAGTGGAGCCCCCTTTTGTAGAAGGCCCTCGATAGATCTCTTCTTCGTGTCCCCCCCAGGTCTCTGCGGTACTGCGACCTGCGGCTGATAAACTCGTCCTGCCTGGTGAGGACAGCGCTGGAGCAGGAGCTGGGCCTGGCCGCTTACTTTGTGAGCAGCGAGGCTCCCCTGGAGAAGGGGGCCCGGAACGAGGCCTTGGAGAGCGACGCCGAGAAGCTGAGCGGCACGGACAACGAGGACGAGGAGCTGGTGACAGAAGGTGGGAGGGCTGGCCCCTCGGGTTTCTGCGCTGGTCTGGACACCTGTCCCCACTCAGGGCAGTGCTGGTCCATCTGCTGCTGGTCAGCGGCTCCCAACGATGACAGCCATCGAGAGACATTTTTTGGGAAATGGCAAATCCCTCGATGAATTCGGATTTTCCTTTCCCCCCTCATTTTTGGTGGTGCGAGAAAACGGAAATCATGACAGGTTCTTCCTGGCTCTGGAATTCTTAAAGAATAGGAAGAAAAACGGAGACTTCCCAGGGTTTAAATTTAAGTTCCTGTCCTGCTTAAACTGCTGGTGGAGTTACCTCCTGGCTTAAGATTTCCTAGATTATTTACCCTTGTGAATTAACAGGGTGTGTCTTTTATTGAGATTTATAAAAACAGCCCAGCGTCATTGGCAGAATCAAAATCTGACATCGTATTTGAAAGAGGACCATAAATCAGAACAGGGCAAGGTATTTGGCTCTAGTCAATAGGATAGTGAGAAAAAAAATGAAAAGCTGCAAAGCATCATGGGCTGTGGCGTGGCAGACAGAGCGAAGGAGAGCCAGGGGACCAGATTCCTCCTCCCCCTCGTCTCTGGCTGTGGGCTTTGGGCAGGTCATGTCACCTCTCCTAGCCTCAGAGGACTCATCTGTAAAATGGGTGCCAAGAACTCCCTGATGTTATAGGAACCTCTCACAGGCGTGAATGTGACATTGACATGAAATTGCCTCCACTCCCTGTTGCCTGAGGGATCAATGCACACTCCTGGCATCACGCGACCCTCCTCTGTCCTTTCCCCATCCGTTCCTCTCGGCTTCTGAACCCCGCCGCGCCCCGGGCTCCTGGCCACACTCTCCTCATGGCTGTGCTCTGATCTGTCACCTCTGGGCCACATAGGTGCTCTCCCTAGCACTTGAGTTCCCTCTGTTCCATGGACTCGGTCAGGGTCACCTCTCCCAGGAAGTTTCCCTGCTCCTGCCTCCCCCTGCTGGGTGGGTGCCTGGCCCTTGGGCTCCCAGGTCCTCCCCCTCCGCCCTCCTTACACTGTCCCGTAGGCACAACCCTGGGCAGGACACCCACTGACCCGTGAGGACCCACTGGCCTGTCCTGCATCATATTCCTGTCTCCTCAGTGCTCTGTCAGAGGAGGGCACCTGGAAATGAGGATGGGTGGATGGATGGATGGATGATGGATGGATGGACGGACGGATGGGTAGGTGGATGGATGGATGGATGATGGGTGGATGGACGGATGGGTAGGTGGATGGATGGATGGACGGACGGATGGGTAGGTGGATGGATGGATGGATGATGGGTGGATGGACGGATGGGTAGGTGGATGGATGGATGGATGATGGATGGATGGACGGATGGATGGGTAGGTGGATGGATGGATGGATGATGGATGGATGGACGGACGGATGGGTAGGTGGATGGATGGATGGATGATGGGTGGATGGACGGATGGGTAGGTGGATGGATGGATGGATGATGGATGGACGGACGGATGGGTAGGTGGATGGATGGATGGATGATGGGTGGATGGATGGATGGGTAGGTGGATGGATGGATGATGGATGGATGGATGGACGGACGGATGGGTAGATGGATGGATGGATGATGGATGGATGGACAGATGGGTAGGTGGATGGATGGATGGATGATGGATGGATGGATGGATGATGGGTGGATGGATGGACAGATGGGTAGGTGGATGGATGGATGGATGATGGATGGATGATGGGTGGATGGATGGACAGATGGGTAGGTGGATGGATGGATGGATGATGGATGGATGGACAGATGGGTAGATGGATGGATGGATGATGGATGGATGGACAGATGGGTAGGTGGATGGATGGATGGATGGATGATGGATGGGTGGTGGATGATGGATGGGTGGATGGATGAGATGATACATGTGAATGCAGTTTGTAAACTGTGAAGTGCTGGAGGAACATACAGGACTACGGTCCTAGGCCTCTTCAGTGTATGCATTTTGACACAGGCTCCACCTCGGAGAAGAGGAGCCCCGTGAAGAGAGAGCGATCCCGCTCCCACGACTCCGCCTCTTCATCCCTCTCCTCTAAGGCGTCCAGTAAGTCCCCGAGGGGTGAAGACCCCACTGTTGCACCTTTTTTTTTTGTTTTTCGAGATTTCAGAGAATGAGAAAAGATCCTTTATTTTCAACCAGAACTGGAAAGTGAGGGCATCTTGCAGCACTGGCCTTTCTGGACTGGGGTCTGGGAATGGCAGGGGTTTGAGCAGTGGCTCTCGTCCTGGGAGGAGGTTGTGGCCCCAGCCCCATGGGGCCCGTGCAGGGCGGGTGGTCCCTCCGCGCGCTGCAGGCAGCTGATGGCCCGGGGACCCGGGGGGAGAGGCGCTGGCTGAGTTCTTGTTGAATCTGAGGGCGGAGAGAAGTGAACACGGAAGACTTCACTGGGGGAGAAGCAACCACAGGCAGCGAGAGGTCGCTGACTCCTGGACGCGGGCTGCGTTTTGGCCGAGGGAGCGGGGGTTGGGGATGAAGGGCTGAGGCTCCCGGGGACTGGCCAGGACCGGCACACGCGACACAGGATGGCATGCCTTCCCACGGTGAGCATTTGTGCAGAACCCGCTTTCTCCCTGACTTGGGGCCTTGGGAGACGAATTAGATGCGGACCCGCTCTCGGGGCGTCGCTCCTCGGGGCCAGGCTATGTCGCGGTAGGGCCGCTGTGTGTTTTCCGCACACATGACGTGTTCCAGTTGTGCAGATGGGGAGGTCAGTAGTTTTCTCTCACGGGCAGATTTGGGAGTCGGGGGTGGGGGGTCCCTGCAGGTTTCAGGGAGCGGCCGGCCCTTGGGTCTTGCCGGAGAAGGCTTTCCAGGCGGAGGGGGCTCCACAGGCAGAGGAGGCTCCGGGCGGGAAGGTGCAGGCGGGACGTGGGCGCAGCGAGAGGTCCCGGGGCCGCGGCTCGGGGCCCGGTGGGCCTGGCTGCAGAGGCCAGAGCACACCAGGGGCTTCGCGGCGGGAAGCAGGGGGTTTCTTTGGTTTCCTCTCCTTGCCCCTCCTTACCGGCCCCCGGATACCAGTGGGTCAGGCGGCTGGGGTTTCCCTCACAGCTGCGCACAGAGGGCATCCCCTTAGCATGAGCTTAGACTCTGCGTACGTTCAGTCAGAGAAGCCAGACTCAGCAGCCTCCTCTCCTTCTGCCCCAAACAACAGCGGGAGCCCAGGGCGTGAAGGGTATGTGAGGAGCGGGTGGTCTGCGGTGATAGAGCGGTGTGGTGCTTTGTTCTTCCCTGACTCTGGCTGACAGCTTTCTAGAAGGTTCCAGGGCACGCTGGTCTGCGCAGCGTCTTCGGGCAGTGTGGAAGGTCCAGGCCGCCAGCCAGCCTCCCTCCTCCGGCGAGGCGACTTTCTTAGTGAGGCTTCTTCGAGGGTCTGGAGATCTTAGGGGTCTCTGATGAGACGCTTCTTTTTTTTTTCTTTTTTTTTTTTTTGCCTTTTGTCATTTTATGGCTGCGCACCCACGGCATGTGGAGGTTCCCAGGCTAGGGGCCGCAGCCACAGCAACGCAGGATCCGAGCCGCGTCTGCAACCTACACCACAGCTCACGGCAACGCCGGATCGTTAACCCACTGAGCAAGGGCAGGGATCGAACCCGCAACCTCATGGTTCCTAGTCGGATTTGTTAACCACTGCGCCACGACGGGAACTCCTGATGAGACGCTTCTTGTGGCCTTGGGCATCACCCCGACATTTCCGGGAGGAGGAACCCCCCCATTTCAGGAGGCACAGGGAGATGAGACGTGGCCACAGCCACGGGGGTCAGGACGGGGGGTCAGTGAGTCAGCCCAGGTGGGGCCGGGTCCTTTTCTCTAGACTGACGGGCCCCCTGGATTTGCCAGGGGACAGCCCGACCAGGGCCGGGGCTGGACGGAGAGAAACCTCAGCGTGGATCTGCTTCCTCCGGGGCTCCCGGGCTCTGCTTTCGGAGCCTCATGCCTCTTTCATGTCCTTCATGCTCACCTGTCCCGCCCCCGGCCAGATGCCCGGGTCCTCAGGTCTTCGGCTGACTCCGAGCCTGTCACCTGCCTTGCCTGGGGAGCAGCTTTTCAGTGGGAGTCAGGCCTTCAGCCGAGGAGGACAGGCCGGTGCTGCGTTTCCTCCCCCAAGAGGAAAGGTCCCCCAAAGTGACCAAGCTGGACGCAGGCTGCAGGCTGAGCCTTGCTGGGGGACCCGGATCCAGAGGGAGGTTGCCTGAGCCGTGCGGTGAGCGGCCTGCAGGCTTGCAAGGTCCGTGGGGCGGCGGCAGGCTTCTCTGAGGAGGACGGCAAGGGGGTATCAGGCCTGACTGGGAAGCAGCCTCCCTCGCCAACCAGAAAACAGCACGGCTAAGGTGAAGATGGGGTTCCTGGAGAGCCTGAGGTCCGTGGGGCTGCTCAGTGCTGGCACACAGGCCTGGGTGTACGTGGCTGGATTGATATAAAAGATACGGACCGGGAGTTCCCTGGTAGTTCAATGGGTTAGGGATCCAGCCTTGTCACTCTTATGGCTTGGGTCGCTGCTGTGCCGCAGGTTTGATCCCTAGCCTGGGAACTTTTGCATGCTGAGGGTGCAGCCAAAACAAACAAGAAAGACAGGGACCAGAATGTCGCTCCTGGATGTTCAGAGACCCACACTCACTTTGGCTCTCAACACGCTCCATTTCAGGGAGAGGGCAAAAGAAACCCTGTATTTGGGAGCCCCTGTGTGCGCTGCCTTTTCCATCTTGAAGTCTAGAAGCTGAGTGATTGGAGCGTTCGTTAGAGTTGAGCCTTTTCAGTCCTGCGAGTTTCGGTGCCCGTGTCGACCGGAGGCACCGCCGTGCTGTGCGGAGGGGGGATTTGAGGGGCGCAGCCACGGGCACAGACGCAGGTGTGAAGGCTGAGCGCGGAGGGTGAGGGCCTCTGGGACAGATGGGGCCTGGGGGGTGCAGGGGAGAGGCCCCGAGGCGGGCGGGGTGCCAGGTGAGTGGTGCTGGGTGTCACCCTGCGACACCTCCCAGCTTTGTCAGGACGAAAGTGCGTATTTGACCAGAGTGGGAACTGCACTGACCGAAACTCGTCAAGTTAAGGGAGTGGGGAGTTCCCTTCGTGGCTCAGTGGTTAACGAATCCGACTAAGAACCATGAGGTTGCGGGTTCGATCCCTGGCCTCGCTCAGTGGGTTAAGGATCCGGCGTTGCCATGAGCTGTGATGTAGGCTGCAGACGCGGCTCGGATCCCGCGTTGTTGTGGCTGTGGCGAAGGCCGGCAGCTACAGCTCCTGTTAGACCCCTAGCCTGGGAACCTCCATGTGCCACGGGTGTGGCTCTACATAAAAAAGGCAAAAAGACACACACAAAAAAAAAGTTAAGGGAGTGACGAGACCCTGCTGCCCGGTGACTGACGAGACCCGCTCTCCCCAGGTTCCGCGCCAGGCGGCGAGCCCTCGGCTCAGCCCGCGGGGCCCTCGCAGGGGGAGCAGGCGCGATCGCCGCAGCCCTGTGGCCCCTCGGAGGAGGGCAGGGCCCCTGGAGAGAGACAGAGGGCCCCGGCGGGCGGGGGGCCGCCGTCGGTCGTCAGCAGGCACAGCCCCGGGCTGGCCCCCCAGCCGGACCCCGGCCTCAGCAGCTGCCAGCGGAGCATCCAGGGCCGGGTGCCCCCGTCTTCCTCCCGGCTGTCGTCCTCGGGCTCGTCCTGGTCACCCATGGGGGCCCCCGCCGGCCCCCTCATCCTGCAGGCCGCCCGGTGCTCCGCGACCGAGGCCTGCCGGCAGCCGCCCGTGGTCTTCCTGCCCAAGCTGGTGTACGACATGGCCACGGCCACCGACAGCGGCGGCCTGCCCAAGGCCGCCTCGCTGCTGCCCTCGCACTCGGTCATGTGGGCCAGCCCGTTCCGGCCCCTGCTCAGCAAGACGATGACGGCCACGGAGCAGTCGCTGTACTACCGGCAGTGGACGGTGCCCCGGCCCAGCCACATGGACTACGGCAACCGCGCCGAGGGCCGCGTGGACGGCTTCCACCCGCGCCGCCTGCTGCTCAGCGGGCCCCCCCAGGTGGGTGCCGCCCTCGGGGCCCGGCTCCGCGGGGCTTGCGTTCACACCCCGAGGCAGGTTGGGGGCCCACAGCATCCTCTTATTCACGTCTGCAGTTCCTGGCGGGATTTCTGATGCCCCTAAGTGGGCAAGTGGATGGATCTGCCTGCCACCCACAGCTGGGTGACCTCGGACCCCCAGTTCCTCCTTTGCAGGATGTGGGGGCGGAGGGGGTCTCTGCCGGGCTTCTTGCTCCTTCACAGCACGGTTCTGCATTTCCCACGTTCTTCCTTTTCTTTTTCTTTCATTTTTTAAAGCTGCATCGAAGTATAGTTTATGTACAATGTTACGATACTTTCTGCTGTGCAGCAGAGTGACACACAGCCAGACTGTGTGGCTCGCCCTGGCTCTGACAGCGGAAGCCAAGCCCTGTTTCTGCCCCACAAGACTCTGGTGAAACAGAACCTGTCTCCATCCCCCAGCTCGCGGCGGTTTTTTTCAGCGACAAAAGACTGTTTCACCTGTCTACATGGCAGAAACCCCAGGCGGTGTGAATGTCACGTGTTGTGAACTTGTGAGGAGGACATCCGTGGTTGGTGTGGGGTCTTGGGAGGGGGCTGGGCCAGACAGTGGGGAGCCGGAGGGTGGGCCCTGCAGTGAACTGCCCGGAGTTGGGTTCAGACTAAAACCACCTAATGCTCTCGGCCGGCTCCAGCCTTCTCTGAGCCTCAGGGTCCTCATCCGCGAATGAGGAAGACAAAAGCGCCTCCATCACAAAAATGGGAGCGTTAAATGAGAGAATAATTGTGGGGCATTTGGATTATGGCCTGACCCCTAGAAAGCATTGTTATTGTCATGATCACCACATTATTGTCACAGCCCTAATTCAGGACGTGCCTCCTTTTCACTCCGCGTGTTCAGCCCCTTGCCTGGACTCTAGCCTAAGAAACAGACCTACAAAAATATGTATAAGAATGCTCGTTTTTGTACTGTTTACAGTAGTAAAAAACAAAAACAAAACTGGAAACAACTTAAGCTTCACTGGCCAGGCTTGGTTGAATACATCTGAGCACAGTGATATCATGCAATTCAGCACAGAAAGTTTGGACTAGATTTTTATAATATACCGATAGTAAAATTACTCTAAAATATTTAAAATTTAAATACCAAGTTGCAGAATAACATATACATAGTGTAATATCAATGATGAGAAAAAATTGGTGTGCGCATGTGTCTAGATGTGTGAAGAAGTCTTTAAAAAATCCCTGATGGGGCTCCTAAATAGTTACAAGGGGAGGGGACCAGAATTTGTGACCATTCTGCTTTATTGTCCATCTCTGCTTCTTGAACTTTTATTTTTATTTTATTTTATTTTTTTTTGCCTTTTGTCATTTTATGGCCGCGGGTTTATGGCCGCACCCGCGGCATGTGGAGGTTCCCAGGCTAGGGGTCTAATCGGAGCTGTGGCCACTGGCCTGCGCCGCAGCCACAGCAACGCAGGATCCGAGCCGCGTCTGCAACCTACACCACAGCTCACGGCAACGCCGGATCGTTA
>PVHT021183518.1:151989-223594 GCA_004024745.2 Catagonus wagneri
GAACTTTTAAGTGAGCTTATGGTACTTTTTGTAATTTAAAAATATAGGAAAAAATAAAAGGGGTTTAAAAAAAGAATCCCATTTTCTCCATACCTCTATATCACTGAATATTATCAGTCTTTAATATTTTTGCCTGGGAGTTCCCAAGTGGCCTAGCAGTTAAGGATCTGGCATTGTCGCTGCTGTGGCCGGTGTCACTGCTGTGCCATGGGTTCATTCCCCAGCCTGGGAACTTCTGCATGCCCTGGGTGTGGCCAAAAATTTTTTTTTTGGCTTTTTTGATAGGGGAGAAATAACACATCATAGTTTCACTAGTAAAGGTGAAGATATTTTTATAATGCATTGGTCATTGATACTTTTACAGACTTTCTGGTTGGTTCCTCTTGGGTGCTTTTCCTTTAGTCCATTTGACCTTTTCCTTTTGCTTTGAAGGCGCTTGTTAGATTGTAAATTTTAATCCTTTGTCAGTTATCTATATTGCAGAAGATATATTTGATATGTTATATATATATATTTGTCTATGTTTATATATAGATATTTCTACATACTTTATATATTTATATATATTTTCTCTAAAGCTTCCCCCCATTATGTTTCACATTTTCCTTTTAAAAGTTAGTTATTTCCATTGATCAGCATTTGTTGGCGTTTCCATTGTGGCGCAGCGGAAATGAATCCAACTAGAAACCATGAGATTGTGGGTTCGATCCCTGGCCTCGCTCAGTGGGTTAAGGATCTGGCATTGCTGTGGCTGTGGCATCGGCTAGAAGCTGTAGCTCCGATTGGACTCCTAGCCTGGGAACCTCTATATGCCGCGGGTGCGGCCCTAAAAAGCAAAAAAAAAAAAAAGCATTTGTTGAGTGCTTACTATGAACCAGGCTTTGAGCTAAGCACTTGGAAAGCACTTTGCTGGAGGAGCAGCGTGGAGGGAGGAGGAGAGCCTCCAGGTGCCTGTAGAAGCAGCCGTGATCCGGGTGAACGAATACCAGCAGTGCACGGGCCTGGGGCTGGGCTGGAGGGAGCAGGGACTCTCTAATACAGGAAGAAAGAGAAGGAAGAGGAAAATAACTTTTGTTTCTTTTCCTGGCGAGAGATGAGAGATGGGATGCCAGCCTTTTCACGCCTTGCACAGTGACTTCTGTTATCTTACCATAGATACATCTACTGATACAAGAGTAGCAATTTACAATTATCCAGGATTCTTTTAAGCAATGATTGTGTTTTATATAGTCAGTTCATTTTTTTTTTGAAGCAAGCTTTGTTCAGCTTGTTACAGAGCCCCTATTTCTAATAGCTTAAAAAAAATGCAGCCAGTTGAAATCTGGAAAGACATTTGCATTTATTTATTTATTTATGGAGTTGCAGTCACACTTTATTTATTTATTTATTTATTTATTTATTTATTTATTTATTTTTTGTTTTGTCTTTTTAGGGCCGCACCCACGGCATGTGGAGGTTCCCAGGCTAGGGGTCTAATCGGAGCTGTAGTCGTCGGCTGACGCCACAGCCACAGCAATGCAGAATCCGAGCAGCGTCTGTGACCTACACCACAGCTCACAGCAACGCCGGATCCTTAACCCACTGAGCGAGGCCAGGGATCGAACCCGCAACCTCATGGTTCCTAGTCGGATTCATTAACCACTGAGCCACGACAGGAACTCCCTACAATAATTTATAAGCAGACAAATCTCTGGCCCGTGGGAGTCTAGCTCTCTGGCTGCCAGGCTTCTTTAGGCCACATTGTCCCTCAGATGCCTTGGCATCCCCCCAGCTCTCATTTTAATTGGGCGAGATGCTTAAAAGAGGTGGATGACAGGAGTCCCATGGTGGCCTAGCTGTTAAGGACTCAGCATTGTCACTGCTGTGGCTTGGGTTCAGTCTGGGCTGGGGAGCTTCTGCATGCTGTGGGCACCGCCAAAAAAAAAAAAATGAAAAAAAAAAGGCAAACAGAGAGAGCGAGACAGATGACAGACAGGAGGCATTACAGGTGCTCCGGTCAGCGCCTGCACATAGACAGGGCGTATGGATGGCTGGCTCTGATTTTCCTGTCTCTACAGATCGGGAAGACAGGCGCCTACCTGCAGTTCCTCAGCATTTTATCCAGAATGCTCATTCGGCTGACGGAAGTGGATGTTTACGACGAAGAGGAGATCAATATCAGTGAGTTATCTCTTGGAGACGCCTGGGCTTGGAGTCATCTTCACTGCATTTCTCAAGTGACTCTGGTTGGGTCTTTTCCTTTCAAGATGGAATTCTCAGATTCATGGTCAGACTCCTTCCCGGGCTTGTAGGGCTGCGTTTGTCCTTCCCTCGCAGTCATTTTGCGCAACATGAGAACAGCGCCTGGGACGCCTTGGTGGGGATAAGATTACTGTGCTAAAAATAACTGCTGTTCACCCACTCCCTTCCAAATGTCAAACACTGTACCAAAACCGTACCGAAATGACCACATTTCTCTGCCACACCAAGAGGTAGCTGTTGTTCTTCCATTTTCCTGATAGCTAACATATTCAGAGCCCAGCTGGCAGGTGGCAGAGCTGGAACTAAACTTGGTTTGGCCACTGCCTCTAGAGAGCAGAGTTGTCCATCAGCGGAGGTTCCGGCTCAGGTCACTGAGGATTTAGGTCAACATCCTTGGGCAAAATGGAGATTCGTGATATGCAGGCAAATAGCTCTTTCTCCTCATTCCCAGCACAGAATTACCCGATTAAGGTTAGACTCTCTTTGAATAGCTGTTTTATGCTAATTGTAGAACACCACCTCTATTTTCTTTTTTTTCTGCCCTTTTTTTTTTTTTTGGTTTTTATGGCTACACCTGTGGCATATGGCAGTTTCCAGGCTAGGGGTTGAATCAGAGCTGCAGCTGCCAGCCCACACCACAGCAACAAAGTATCTGAGCTGAGTCTGAACCCTACACCACAGCTCACGGCAACACTGGATCCTTAATCCACTGAACAAGGCTGGGGATTGAACCTGCATCCTGGTGGATCCTAGTTGGGTTCATTACTACTGAGCCACAACGGGAACTCCCCACCTCCATTTTCTCTTCCACAGGCCCTCCAGTGGCTCAGAAACTTGGTCTAGTAAATGAATCTATTGCTTTGGGCATGAAGATTTGAGTGAGGAGACCTGTGCTCTAGAGAAGGGGCTCCAGTAAGCTGCACTTGCATCTAACAACACTTCCGGGGTTTTTAAAAAATTTTTAATAGAGTATAGTTGGTTTACAGTGTTGCACCAGTTTCTGATGTACAGCAAAATGAACCAGTCGTGTGTGTATGTGTGTGTATATATACACACCCATTCCCTTTCTTCTATCATCTTCCATCATGTTCTCTCCCAAGAGACTGGATATAGCTCTCTGGGCTGTATAGTAGAACCTCATTGCTCATCCCACTCCCCCCTCCCTCTCCCGCCTGGCAATCACACTTCCATTCTCTATGTCTGTGAGACTGTTTCTATTTTGTAGGTCGGTTCATTTGTGCCATATATGAGATTCCACATATAAGTGATAGTTTATGGTATTTGTCTTCCTCTTTCTGATTTACTTCGGTTAGTACGATAACTCTAGTTGCATCCACGTTGCTCAAATGACATTATTTTGTTCTTTTTTATGGCTAAGCAGTATTCCACTGTATATATGTACCACATCTTCTTTGTCCATTCATCTATGGGTAGACATTTAGGTTGCTTCCATGTCTTGGCTGTTGTGAATTAACACCCATTCTGTTTTATTGCGTGCATTTAAGCCATACAGCTGGATGATTTGATAGATGCATCACTGCAATCACCACAGTCAACGCTAATGAACATATTCATCACCTGGCCTAGTTACCATGTTCACTGCAACATTATTCACAATAGCCAAGATCTAGACACAACCGTGTGTTGCCCACGGATGGGTAAAAGTCCATCAGCAGATGAGCAGATAAGGAAAATGTGATACAGCCATGCAGTGCCTTCAGCCTTGACCAGGAGGGAGATCCTGCCATTTGCACACACAGAACCTCTTTCCAGCTCTTGACCATGTTTGAGTTTCGAATTGGAGAACATTTAGCACCAGAGAAGCCCATCCAGCCCTTGGCCTTTCCTTTGAAAGAGAAGAGAAAGGGTCTTTTCACCTAAACTCTTGACTTTTCTATGGCTCCCTTCACAGTTTGGAACCACATTTCAAGTGAAAGTCAGCAGGTCTGCTGAGTGTCTGTCTCCTCAGCTTGTTGGGTATACCAGTGATAAAGACAGAATTTGAACCCAGTTTATGAAACCTCAAAGCCTGTTTTCTCAAAACCTCTCTTACTGCCTTGGGTTTCTCTTTGATAAAATATGCCTAATTCCTGTTTCAGGGGATGTTAAGATCGAAAGATGTTCCATCTGTGAAGCACTAAGCACCTATTAAATACATAATAAAATTTCCTCTCCCTTGTCTTTCCTTATTTTTTTCTCTTTTATATGGACCTGTACTCTGCCCATGTCTACAACAGAGGATACATATAGATACATATATAGAGTGATATACATTGATATCATTATATAAAATAT
This sequence comes from Catagonus wagneri, assembly GCA_004024745.2. Classification (NCBI taxonomy): domain Eukaryota; kingdom Metazoa; phylum Chordata; class Mammalia; order Artiodactyla; family Tayassuidae; genus Catagonus; species Catagonus wagneri. Next base: position 156,526 of record PVHT021183518.1, read on the forward strand.
ATATCATATATATAAAAAATCAATATGTTAGTATAAGCTTGAATTAGACCAATGAGATTTATTTTTTTCCTTTAGCCAACAAGCATTTAGTGAGAACCTTATAATGTAAGGTGATATACCTTATAGTGTAAGTGTGATTTGGGCCATGAGTAGTCTTGACATTCAGAAGGAGAAACCAGGGGCCCTGAGCACACAGAGGAGGCTTTCTTGAGGTGCGGTGGTAGGAGTCGGGCCTTACCGGCTGAACAGCATTTCGCTGTAAGAACAAGAGAGAGAACTCCATTGAGTTCTGCCGGTGGTGGGAACCAGTGTGGTATCTTTGGAGGGTGGTACTGGAAAGAAGCAGAGCACAGGGGCAGAAGTTAGCCCAAGTCAGGAGCAAACGCATCCCATGGGAAACGCGGCATAAGGCTGTTCCTCTGGATGGAGACAGATCTGCATGCATCTCCTGGCCGAATTAAAACCATCCTGAGAATGGGATGTATGCCCGAGCGTTTGAGAGACAGTGTGACAGTGTGTTCCCCTGGTAAGCTGTGGATGCAATCTCATTTCCACGCCAGGCCTCATCTTGTGCCCACTGAAATAAACCCTTCTCACGTCCTCTTTTGTCACATATCTGTTTCTACTGATCCTGTAGACCTCGGAGACGAATCGGACTGGCACTACCTCCAGCTCACTGACCCCTGGCCGGACCTGGAGCTGTTCAAGAAGTTGCCTTTCGACTACACTATTCACGACCCGAAGTATGAGGATGCCAGTCTCATCTGCTCACACCATCGGAGCATAAAGAGTGAAGGTTAGATTTTTCAATCTCTTGCTTCTACCTTCCTCCAGAGTGCGTGGAAGCTATGAGCTGAATTTTATTAGTGATGAGCTTATCGGTGGTGGGTGAGTGAACCAGCAGTGCCTGAAAGAGAATTGAGGCCACCCCCTCACTAGACAAGGAAGGGCTCCTCTCAGACCCCACGAAGGAAGACGTGCTGCTTGGTTGGTACTAAGTAATGATGAGGATGCTTTTGATGGCTGGTCATGATTGGAATATTCTGAAGGTTCTGGTTCATAGAAGAAAAAGACATGTATGTTTCTCTAGGAAATTTGGATTGTTGTAACAAAATGCATTGATTTCCCTCTCTGTCTTCTCTCTCATTGTTCTTTTTTTTTTTTTTTAGGGCTGCACCTGCAGCATATGGAAGTTCCTAGGCAAGGCGTCTAATAGATGCTGCAACTGCAGGCCTACACCACAGCCACAGCAACTCGGGATCCAAGCTGCATCTGTGATCTATGCTGCAGCTTGTAGCGATGCCAAATCCTTAAGCCACAGAGTGAGGCCAGGGATTGAACCCACATCCTCATGGATACTAGCTGGGTTCTTAACCCATTAAGCCACAATGGGAATTCCCCTCGCTTCTTCTTCAAGAACCACTGAATTTCCTAGTACTGTGACCCTGCCAGGTTGCAGGGTTAGATGTGAGTGGCCAAGTGTGATCATCAGCATTGTCTAGCCAAGTTCAGTGAATGGCTTGGAAGAGGAAAGTACTCATTGGTCTCTGTTTAAAGTCACTCGTTTCTCATTTTATCTTCATTGTTTTCAGAGCAGATCCCTTTCTGAAGGCTCTTTATCCCCCCCCCCTTTTTTTTTTCTTGTTTTTAAGGCTGTACCCGCTGAATATGGAAGTTTCCTGGCTAGGGGTCAGATTGGAGCTACAGCTACCGGCTTACAGCACAGCCAGAGCAACACGGATCCAAGCTGCGTCTTAGACCACCATGGGCTCACGGCAACGCTGGATTCCCCCACCCACTGAGCGAGGCCAGGGATCGAACCCGCATCTTTATGGATACTAGTCGGATTTGTTTCCGCTGCTCCGCCATGGGAAACTCCCTGAAGGCTGTCTCACCTAGACCTTCTCTGACGGAGGCCGAGTGTGAAAATCTAAATGCTGCTCAGCCATTTGAAAACATGGAGGTGATCCATGTGCTTTACAGACACTTGCATGTTAAGTGGGTCTTCGGTTTACACGGTCACACAGCAGCAAATCCTCAGCTATATGTTTATAAAGCACCCGCAGGTTCGCAGTAAGATGCCAGGGGAACACGGCCTTCAGTTTATCCCACTGACACTCTGGTTCCGACCAGCCGCGCCACCTCAGGACCGACGGGCAACAACACCCCAACCATGTCCCAGCATTCACTTCGTTCGCCCCGCGCCCTGCCGCTCGTTAATGCGTCATTTCCTGCAGACAGAGCGGCGCACCGGAAGTCGGAGGACCTGTACGTGCGGCGGCAGACGGCGCGGATGAGGCTGTCCAAGTACGCGGCGTACAACACGTACCACCACTGCGAGCAGTGCCACCAGTACATGGGCTCCCACCCCCGCTACCAGGTAGGCCGCCCCGCGGCTGCTTCACCTCGGCTGACGCCGAGGTTCCCCTCCTCTTGTATGGTCATTCCGGAGTCGGGAGATGGAAAGTTCTGGAAGGCCTTCCTTCCTAGTCCACTTGGGTCCTCAGGAATCTCTGAAATTGGAATTCCCGTCGTGGCTCATTGGTTCCCGAACCTGACTAGTATCCCTGAGAACACAGGTTCGATCCCTGGCCTCACTTAGTGGGTTAACAATCTGGTGTTGCCCTGAGCTGCGCTGTAGGTCACAGGCTTGGCTCAGATCTGGCGTTGCTGTGGCTGTGGTGTAGACCTCCATATGCCGTGGGCACGGCCCTAAAAAGACAAAAGACAATAAAAAAGGATCTCTGAAATTATTGCTGGTGCTAACAGGACACTGACTCCCCTGGGATTACAGCTGCATTAGGGACAAAGCTGACTGTAGGTGTCAGGTGTTCTTTATGTCTCAGCAATTTCCATGTAGTTAAGTACGGAGACACTTACAGAGGGCTTATTATGGACCAGACACAGACTCAGAGATGAGTAAACCCTGTCCTCGAGGCTGGTGATCGAGGATGGAGAGGTGCACATGAGGTGCAGATAAGCAGAATTTCAGTGCAGTGTAAAGCTGGCAGGAAGAGCAAGGTGGCTGAAGCGTAGAAATTACGCAGATAAGGACAGAAATTTGTACTTAACCGGGCACCACCTACATGCCAGGTAATGTGCTGGGACCTTTTTATACGGCAGTACTTCTAGCCTTTTTTTGTTTTGTTTTTTGGCTTTTTGTCTTTATCTAGAGCCACACCCGCGGCATATGGAGGTTCCCAGGCTAGGGGTCTAACAGGAGCTGTAGCTGCCAGCCTTCGCCATAGCCACAGCAACGCGGGATCTGAGCCGCGTCTGCAACCTTCACCGCAGCTCACGGCAACGCCGGATCCTTAACCCACTGAGCAAGGTCAGGGATCGAACCTGCAATCTCATGGTTCTTAGTCGGATTCGTTAACCACTGAGCCATGAAGGGAACTCCAGTGCTTCTAGTCTTTTTACTTGATAAAAAATGACATTTGGAAGTTCTCACTGTGGCTCAGTGGGTTAGGAAACCAACAGTGTCCATGAAGATGTGGGTTAAGAACCCAGCATAGTGTCTGTGAGAATGTGGGTTTGATCCTGGCCTCGCTCAGTGGGTTGAGGATCTGGTGTTGCTGTGAGCTGTGGGGTAGCTCACAGACGCGGCTTGATCCTGCGTTGCTGTGGCTGTGGTGTAGGTCAGCAGCTACAGCTCCAATTCAACCCTTAGCCAGGGAACCTCCACATGCCGAGGGTGCGGCCCTAAAAAGACAAAAAAAAAAAATGATTTTAGCAGCTGTTGCTGGAGCTAAAAGTGAAGAGTGGGTGGTTCCAGGAGAGGAAGCTGGGCAAGGGGGGCAGAGACAGATCAGAAAGGCATCAGTGCCTCGGGGCCGGGGGGAGAGTGTGGCCTTTTCAGTGAGAACTTTAAGGGGGGGCCTCATGGGGGAAAGTTGCATTTCGAACAGTCTCCCCCTAGCCCCGTGGAGATTTGCAGGCGCATGAGGCTGGTTGTTTGGAGAGAGATGGAGGGTGGGGTTGGACACGTAGCCTCTCTCTTCATCGCTTCCCGGTTGCATCCGTCTTCGTCCCGTCCCCAAGTCAGAATCTGATTCTCCCTCTCCTCTGCTCTCAAAGGAGCGCCTCAGTAGGACTTTGCAGCTCGTGTGACCTGGCCCACGTCCGCCCTCTCCAGGCCCCCGTGGTCCCCACACGGGCACAGACTAGCTGTGCCTCTGCAGGAGGGGCTGTCAGCGGGAGAGTGAGAGTCCAGGGAGAGCCCTCTGTGGACGCCTGAGCTGGGGCCTAGAGGAGGCGTAAGCATGGCCGGGCCAGAGCCGGGCTGGCAGGTCACATCAGAGGGCAGTGTGGGCACAGAGGCAGCGTGAGGGAGGCCTCTTTAGGGAAGCGAGGCTGGACTTGGGGACAAGAGTGAGCCGAGACCTCCGGCTGTCGGTATTCACCTCCCCAAGTCAGCGTGAGGGCAGGGCCTGCCCCAGGACTGTCGTTGACAATCCCAGGAGTCAGGAGGTGCCCGGGTGTGGTGTGTGAGATAGAAGCGTACGCTTTTATCGTCTTGTTGATGTGCTGTTGCATGCGTCACCTTTGATGGGAAGAAAACCTTTGTTAGAATCAAAAACATCATCTGGAGCGTGGATGCTTTAGTTGGTAACCCAGCGTGCCTCTGGGTGGGGTCCAGGGTCCGGACGGGGGGGCGGCTGGGTGCGGTGTGGTCAGCGCCAGGACGGGGGCTGCCCTGGCTGAGTGGGTGTGGCCTCGGGTGTGTGTGTCCACTAGTGAGACCTGGGTGTCCACCCCCCCCCCCCCCACCGTGTTCGGGTGTCAGCTTTGGGGGCAGGTGGCACTGACCTCTGTGCAGTCATGGCCACACCGGGCCTGGGTTCTTGTGGGAAGCCAGGCCGGACTCTGATGACAAGCTCTGTCCTTTCCCCCTCACACCCCAGCTCTATGAGTCCACCCTGCACGCCTTTGCCTTCTCTTACTCCATGCTAGGAGAGGAAATCCAGCTCCACTTCATCATCCCCAAGTCCAAGGAGCACCACTTCGTCTTCAGCCAACCTGGAGGCCAGCTGGAGAGCATGCGGCTGCCCCTCGTCACAGACAAGGTACCGGCTTCGTGGCCCCAGAGGTCAAGTCACAGTGGCTGCAAATGACCACTGAGCTGGGGACCCAGAGACTGCGGTTCCTGATGAATCAGGGGTGCGTAGGGCAGGAGGGAGAGACCATATGGTAATTGAACTTGGAGAAGGCCGGGGAGCACAAGGGCTTTGAGGTCACTCAGTGTCAAGTTTGAGCCTTGTTCTGTTGATCACTAGTTGTGTTATTTGAACTTGTCCCTTGCTATCTCTAAGCCTCAATTCTCTTATCTGTAAGCTTTAGGCATAATGACTCTTGCAAAAGCTTCTTGTGAGAATTTTATGAAATAACGAACACAAGGCACCAATTCAGAGCCTGGAGAATAAACAAGGGTTCCCATCCTTTTCACCATCTTTTCTTTAATGCTCTTACAGAACATTTGAAACAGGCTGAGACAGCAGAACACATGATGTCTCCCGTAGGGCTGGTGACCCAGCTTCAACGGTTATTAACTCATGGCCAGTCTTGCTTCTTCTGGCCAACTCTCCTCATCTGCCTTCCTGGGTTATTTGGAGGTGAATCTCAGATGTTCCGTCCTTGCATTTGTAATGATACATAGAGAGAGAGAGAGAAAGAAAGAGGATAAAGTTTCTTTCTTCTGAGGAGATCGTTCTTAATAATCCATTGTCTTGGAGTTCCCTGGTGGCTTAGTGGGTTAAGGACCTGGCATTGCCATGGCTTAGTTAAAAGGAAAAAAAAAAAAATCCATGGTCTTTGTGACCACCATTTTTAGGGGCACTTGGTTTGACAGATCCAACCTGACAGTCTTGACATCAACTTGCTGCTGGTTCCGCAGCCCCAGCCCCTTGTATAAACACTCTTCTTCCAAGGTGCATAGAGCCAAACCCAGCCTCTCGGAACCAGCAGGCTGTTAGCAAGCAGTGGAAACGTTTATAAAGTGGCGCAGAGGCTGTTATTATGAGGTGCATCCTACCCCATGGGCTGGGGATTGAGGATTTATCAGTTACTCCACTGCCTTTCCCTGCCAGTTCCCATCAGAGCTGGTTATGAGCACCAGCTGTGTGCATAGCTGTGCAGCAAGTGCTTTGAGGAATTTGGAAGGATCGGAAGACCTGGCTTGGCCAGTGGAGCCTATTGTTGAGAAAAGAGTGAAATAAAACATAGTTGTGGGGGAGTTCCCATCGTGGCCCAGTGGTTAACAAACCCGACTGGTATCCATGAGGATGCGGGTTTGATCCTTGGCTTTTTTTAGTAGGTTAACAATCGGCATTGCTGTGAGCTGTGGTGTAGGTCACAGATGTGGCTTAAATCTCACATTGCTGTAACTGAGGTGTAGGCCGGTGGCTGCAGCTCCAATTCGACCCCTAGCCTGGGAACCCCTCCATATGCCACTGGTGCAGCCCTAAAAAAGACCAGAAAAAAAAAAGAGTCATAGGGGAGTTTCCATTGTGGCTTAGCAGTAATGGATCCAACTAGTATCTGTGAGGATGAGGGTTCGATTCCTGACCTTGCTTTGCAGGTTAAAGGATCCAGCATTGCCAAGAGCTGTGGTGTAGATTGCAGACATGGCTCAGGTCTTATCTTGAGTGGCTGTGTCTGTGGCGTAGGCTGGCAGCTTTTGCTCAGATTTGATCCCTAGCCTAGGAACCTTTATATGCCACTGGTACACCCCTTTTAAAAAAAATGAAAAAAAAAAGTTATAGGAGTTCCTGCTGTGTCATAGTTGGTTAAGGATCTGGCATTGCCTCTGCAGCGGCTTGGGTCATAGCTGAAGCTTGGCAGCTTGGATTTGATCCCTGGCCTGGCCTCTTCCATAAGCCATGGGTGCAGCCCAAAAAAAAAAAAAAGAAAAAACGTATATGAGACTCATGTAAGAGACTCATATCCTGAGTGTGTGAGAAGCCAGGTTATATGGGTGATGAATCAGGGGTGCGTAGGGCAGGAGGGAGAGACCATATGGTAATTGAACTTGGAGAAGGCCGGGGAGCACAAGGGCTTTGAGGTCACTCAGGTTCTGTGGGCTGGCAGCTTAGGCTCGGTTCTAACGGATGGTTATCCTGGGGTGAGTTCCTCTCACTTGTGTCAAAGGTTAGTTACCAGGTCGGCGGGGGGCTGGCTGGGCACAGGTGGCCTGGCTGACACGCCCGTGTCCACTCCCTTCTCCAGCCGGCTAGCCCAGGCTTCCTCCTCGGAGGCTTCTGGGAAAGGGTGGAAGGTGCCAGGCTCAGAACTGAGCCCATCATCTTATTTTACCCATGAAAGCAAGTCCAGGGCTAAGCCAGATGCAAGGAGTGTGGAAACAGACACCGTCTTTGGACAGAAGAAGCTGCAAAGTCACATTTCGAAGGGAAGGGAGGACCGGGGCCAGGCTGACCAACACTTGACTTCGTTACGCCCATGCTTTGCAGAGCCATGAGTACATCAAAAGCCCGACATTCACTCCCACCACGGGCCGTCACGAACACGGACTCTTTAACCTGTACCACGCAATGGATGGTGCCAGCCACTTGCATGTGCTGGTTGTCAAGGAGTATGAGATGGCGATTTATAAGAAATACTGGCCCAACCACATCATGCTTGTGCTCCCCAGTATCTTCAACAGCGCCGGAGTCGGTAGGCCTTTTTTTTTCTTTTTCAAACCATGCCCGACTCAGTAAAATGTCCATGGAGCCTTGAGAGAACATTCTAGATGTTCACTGAAAAAATGTTCAACATGAGAGGTGTGAGATGGGTTTTACTGGGGGAAAATGATGACTGTAGCCCGGGAGACGGACTCTCAGCTCTGAGGAACTGCTCTGAAGATGTGTGTGGGGGGTGTTCCTGTCATGGCTCAGTAGTTAATGAACCTGACTAGCATCCATGAGGACGCAGGTTTGATCCCTGGCCCTGCTCAGTGGGTTAAGGATTAGGCGTTGCCGTGAGCTGTGGTGTAGGTTGCAGATACGGCTCAGATCCTGTGTGGCTGTGGTGTAAGCCGTCAGCTACAGCTCCTACTTGACGCCTAGCCTGGGAACTTCCATATGCCCTATGGGTGCGGCCCTAAAAAAAAAAAAGAGGTAGGGGCTCCGTACTTAGGTGCTTTTGGTGGTGGGGGATCTGTGCGATCAAGCACACGTCTTGGCTGAAGGTTGCTGCTGATCACAGGGAGCAGATGTCTCCGTGAATGATTTTAGTGCTTTTCTAGATACGAGATGATGCAAGACATTGGGCATAAAATCTTCTGAAAAATATTTCAAGGCCTGTTCTGCCAGATTTGCTCAGAGCACAGGGCGCCTCACTCCTGATCTCCACCCTGAACTCCTTTCAGGAGGGGTTAAAGGTCAGCGACCACAGCAGTTAATGACTCCATCTTTGTGGAAGCAGAGGGAGAGAGACAATTTTTGCCCACAGAGAGGAAAAAAAAGATGTTTCTCATTAAGATTTTTGGCTTTTAAAGCTATTTTGATTTGTTTTTCTTCTCTTCCATGTTTGGTTATTGATTTAATTTGCGTCCTCAGCTCTTAGAAATGCTTGAACAAACTGGACAGGAGTGTGTCCTGCCCTTGAATTTTCTCTCCCAATCAGCGGCCCATAGTGAGTGGATGCAGGCTGCAGATCAGGGCCCTGGGAGCTGGTGTTGGGGCAGTGATGGCTTTCACCCAGTTCTCTTTCTTGCTGGGGCTTTGTCCCTGGGGTGGGTGTCGGCGTGGGACTGACCGAACAGGGGGTCGTCTGCCTGTTTCAGGCGCCGCCCATTTCCTGATCAAGGAGCTGTCGTACCACAACCTGGAGCTGGAGCGGAACCGGCAGGAGGAACTGGGGATCAAGCCGCAGGACATCTGGCCTTTCATTGTGATTTCCGACGACTCCTGCGTGATGTGGAACGTGGTGGACATGGACTGCGGCGGGGAGAGGAGCAGGTGAGGACTTCCCACCCCACACCCTGCAGGGAAGGCACCTGAGTGTGCCCTCTGTTCGGTGGGGGCTTCTGGTCCACGCTTTGAGGACCAAGAAGCCACCTCATCTTACGTGCTCGGTGGGCAGAGCTCTGCATGGAGTGGGCTCACGTCCCAAGCCTTATTCTGAGTTTTTAATTTGGAAAAAATGTGTTGGAGTATAATACATGCAAAAAATAATGCCAGATAGATTCAGTGTAAAATATACACAAAAAGGCAAGTATGATACATATCCAGACATTTTCATGAACGAACACATCTATTTACCAAACTCCCCTATGAAGAAATGGACCATTGCCGGTGCCCCCGAACCTTCCAGTCCCCCTGCCCTCCCCACAGCTTCACTCCTAAAGTGAAGCTGTATTTTTATTTGCTGTGTGACATTACGGAAGCAACTCTTTTTGGGGTAGATCCCCATCTTTCAAAGGGGCACTAATACTTGTGCTAGAGGTTTGTTATGAGGATTAAACTATGGTAGGTGCACCCAGAGGCCAGTGATAGAGCAGCGAGATAGATATACTCAGATGCAGCTGTACGAATATACGCTTCCCTGCAGCTGCATCTGAACGTCATTGTAAAACATTTCCTTTTGTGGTTTTGCCATGACTGTTTCAGGTCAGGATCTTAGCTCTTATTTTTGGCTCTTTTTCTTTTTTTTGAGACAACTTGATTTTTGGCTTCTTTTTTTGAAAGACAACTTGAGGTCAGTTCACTTCCTTTGTGTTAGTGAATCCTAATATAACAATTCCCGCAGTCACCACTGTTCTTCTAGAAAAAAATGTTTTCTGTCGGAGAACAGCAGTCTGCTGTGCTTTCCGGGTTCTCGCTGTCTCCCCTCCGAGGGCAAGAACTTGGCTGACGGCAGCGATGGGAAAGCGACCAAAGCTTTTCCCTCTGCCTTCCTGAATTTCATTCTGAAGCAGCAGTTCGAGTCCTGGAATGTCAGAGCTGGCTGGGGCCTTCGAGGGTTTAGTTGAAGCTTCTTAGTTGGGGGAAAGAAAGCTGAGATGCAGAGTCAAACTGCTTGGCTGGGCTTCCGCAGACAGAGCTCTTGTCAGCCCAGCTCCCAGCCCCGGGGTCACTGCCTTCAGCTGCCCCTGGCCATCAGGTGGCCCTCGCTGTTTTCACAGACCTCAAACAACACCATCAGTGGGGGTGGGAGGCGTTTACACGCTGCCTCCTTGGAGTTGACAGCGGAAATAGGATGTGGTTTGGCATGACGCAAAGAATGTGGTCTCTGGGGACAGACATACCGTTTAATCCAAGCTCCGTTGAGTGACACTGGGCAACTTGTCTAGAGCCTCCTCTTTCTCATCTGTAAAATGGGGGCGACGTGCCTTTGTCGTAAGATTCCTGCAGAGGTCAGTGATAATGAATTTGAAGTGTCTAGCACGGTGCCTGGTGGTTGTGCTGGGTTCCTTCCGTGCCACCTCGCCAGGCTCAGTGTTGGCAGGGAAAAGCGGTGTCCTGGCTGGCCTGGTCCAGAGGGCCTTGCTGTTGGCTTCACGCCCACCTGGGGCTGCCCTCTCCCTCCTTTGAGCAGGGAGTTTTCCTGGTCGGAGAGAAACGTCTCCTTGAAGCACATCATGCAGCACATCGAGGCGTCTCCCAACATCACCCACTACGCCCTGATCGGCATGCGGAAGTGGTCCAGCAAGACTGGGAACCGCGAGGTGCGCGAGCCCTTCTCCCGCTGCCACGTGCACGACTTCGTCATCTTGAACGTGGACTTGACTCAGAACGTGCAGTATAACCAGAATCGGTGAGCTTCACCTTCCTAGCCCCCCGTACAGGAGCGCACACTCCGCGTGTCTGGTGGGAACACGAATGAGGTGTGAGCTGCCTCCAGTCCGACCCGCCCCTCCTCCGGTTCTGGGCAGGTTCATGTGTGACGATGTGGACTTCAACCTGCGAGTGCACAGCGCTGGCCTCCTGCTGTGCCGCTTCAACCGCTTCAGCGTGATGAAGAAGCAGATCGCGGTGGGCGGACACCGATCCTTCCACATCACGTCCAAGGTGGGCCTGGCCGTGCACGCGGAGGGGGCTGCCGGGAAAACTGAGGGTGGGGAGACCATCCCAGTGCCTCTGAGTCAGTGGGGTGGGCTTGACGGCTGGGAGTGTGTGTAAAGTTCCAGTTGGGAGCCCTGGGAAGGGAAAGCCTCTGCCGGGTTTCCCTTCTGATCTCGGATTCCAGCCAGTTCTCTGGGAGCCCCTGTGTGCCCTCGCCCGCGTGCTCGCCCTGGTGGTTGCCCGGGCGCATCTCCATCATTTTTGCTGCTCGCTTGTCTGGCTTCTCTGCTGGACAGAGCTCCTGGGGCGTCGCCGTGGTGCTGTGCTCGTCTCCGGGGCCCCGGGACAGTGCCTGCCGAGTCCCGTCCAAATGGCATTGACGGCCTCACTTGAGGCTGAGCCCTCTGTCCAGGCGCCGGGTGGGGAGAGACGTGATCCGATTGTGTCTGTGGTGGCCGGGCAGGGGGCAGTTTAGATGTGAAGTCACAGCCAGCACGCCGAGATCTGTGTCTTCCTGGATCCCATATGGCGCTGGCACACCCCCGCCTCGAAGGTCCCTCTGATCCGTGGGGGAGAGGGGCAGAGATGAGCTGGAGAAGTAGGCAGGACCTTATGCTCCACGGGAACGTTCTAGACTTTTCTCTAGGAGTAATGGGGATCCACTGAAGGGGTGCAGAGAAGGATTTCGTTAGTATTATGTGCACCCACAGTCTCTCTGGCTGCAGCATGGGAAGTGTGGGTGGAGTAAGAGATTGTGGGCTCAGATGGCTGGGCTTCCGAGAGGAAGGGCAGTGGGGCTGGACGGGAGGCAGATAGGATCTGGGGGTCCAGGGGAGGCTTGGCCATTCCCAGGGGTGCTTCTGGGATTTGGGGAAACGTTCCCAAGGGCTGTGGGTTCCCATTTTTTCTGGACCATACCGTCCATTTTTTTCATGAAATGGTCAGTCTCTGTAATTGTTACTGCTCACACATCCCACTTAGATTAAATCTCATTTTTCATAATGGAGAACTTCATTGTGGAGCATGTGTTCTCACAGCACTGCTCCACGGTACAGCCTTCCAACACAGCGCCAGCCCGGCTTCCCTGCTCAGGGTGGCCGGTTGTGGCTGACGCCCGCCCTCCCCATGCAGGTGTCTGACAACCCCGTGGCTGTTGTGCCTTCCCAGTATATCTGCGCCCCTGACAGCAAGCACACGTTCCTCGCGGCCCCCGCACAGCTCCTGCTGGAAAAGTTCCTCCAGCACCACAGCCACCGCTTCTTCCCGTTGTCCCTGAAGAACCACGGCCACCCCGTGCTGTCCGTCGACTGCTACCTTAACCTGGGGTCACAGGTAACTGTCAGAGGGGGCGCTGTCGAGTCCATAAATCTGAGAAATTCCTAAAACAGATGCACTGGAATCCAGAACTTGGGGTTATAACCACTTGCTCACTTTGGCTCTAGTATTGGCTCCACTTCACAGCTGACAAAATAAAGGCTAAGAGAGTTGAAATGGTCTGCCCCAATATAAGTTAGGAATCAAACCCAATTCTAGTGCTAAAACATTTCTGATACTCAAAATAACTGTAACAAGATAAATCTGGATAAGTCTCTTGGAGTTGATTTTTAGAATATAGATTTGGAGATAACATTAAATATTGTTTCTGGCCCCACAAAGCCTGACCTTGACCAAGCAGTTAATATCCGTTTGATGCAAAGCCTTCGAATAATGGTGTTGAGGATTTCATGGAAAATGACATTTTTCCTTCTTTTTCAGATCTCTGTGTGTTATGTGAGCTCCAGGCCCCACTCTTTAAACATCAGCTGCTCCGACTTCATGTTCAGTGGACTCCTGCTGTACCTCTGTGACTCTTTTGTGGGAGCCAGCTTTTTGAAAAAGTTTCATTTTCTGAAAGGTAACTTCTCATACTCTTACCGTGGACCTTGAACGGCTGTTGTCACCTGGCACCTCTTCGGAGGTGACCTCCGGTCCTGATCCTTTATGCCAGTGGGCAAACCAGGGCTTAGGGTGTGTTCCTGCCTGACCATCCAGGGAAGCGCGAGAAGGCTGGGCTGGGGTCCCAGTGTGGCTCGCTTTCCCTCCACCTGTTCAGGTAGAGACTTAGACACATCCCCTTTCTCTTAGGTGACCGGCAGATGTTTTCACCTTCAGTGTTGCTTTTCAGTCCAGACTCAGCGTAAGCGCACAGGTCTTCCTCTTGGCGGATGAGCTCTTTTTCCTTGTCTTGGGTGCAGTGTGCATTCTTCCTTTTATCCTAACCTTCCTCCCTCTGTAGCTGTTTTCATGCTAAAGTAGTTGAGAGGGACAAACGTTCGTTCTGTCTGACTGGAAACCTTTTTTCCAATCCAGCTGGGATCCCTAATCGACTTCGCTTTTCTTTGGTTGGTCTTGAACCTTCCCCTCTACCAAGTGTGTAGTGAGCACCAGCATCGCGTAAAGTTTGGGGAAAGAGTAAGAGGTTTCTGCCACATTGTCGCTCTCGGAAGCGCTCTGTGGAGCAGGAGGGTGGGATGTGCAGGTAGGAAGGCAGGTGATAGGGTGAGCACCTGCGATTACTCGTGTTTGCTGAGCGTCCAGAGGAGGGAGGCGGGAACTGCATGAGGCCTGGGCAGGTGGCCGGCTCGGATGGGGGGTGCCGGTTAGGCCAAGGGGTGGCCTGGGGTGAGGCCGTTCCCACCAGGGGCTGGAGCTGAGGATGGCGGTTCGTGGCTGCACGTGTCCATCTCCTTCCCCCGCTCTGCTCACTTCTCCACCAACCGTCCTTGGTTCCATGTTGCCTCATCTGCCAGACCCGCCAAGTCACAGTCTCACTCTCTTGCTAAGATTCCAAAGCGTCCCCAAGGAAGCGAGAAATCACTCGGACGTCCGGTCCTTCCCTCTCAAGCAGCAGCATGTGTCGTTCTTGCCAGTAGCGTCCAGGCGGTAGCTTTCCTCTGGGTAAACTCCCTGCCTGCTTCACACGCCTCTGCCGTTGTCCACACAGGTGCGACCTTGTGTGTGATCTGTCAGGACCGGAACTCACTCCGCCAGACGGTCGTCCGCCTGGAGCTGGAAGACGAGTGGCAGTTCCGGCTGCGCGACGAATTCCAGACCGCCAACGCCAAGGAGGACCGGCCGCTCTTCTTTCTGACCGGACGACACATCTGAGGGAGGAGCCTTCAGAACCTCGCGCTGCTGAGGCTAAAGGGAGAATTGGAACCACGGGGTGTCTGGACTGGGACGGGCCCCAGGGAGCCCCTCGTGGTACGTGCCAGGGACCCGAGGCCCAAGACGGATGGAGACGTACTGGGAGCGACAGGGATGAGTGGATGGTGAGCAGGAACTCAGACCTGGGACCCTGGGTTCCAGGCCAGACCCCACTGCCCTGGGCTGTGTCGAAGGCCGTTTTATGAAGAACAAAGTTTTGCCGACTGTCACATCGTCCACATGCTTCCATGGACAAACCTGACTTTTCTCTTAGTCCCAAGGGAACACTCTTGGATTACCTTGTAGAAGTGCCAGCATTACAGATGATGGCTCTGATTTTGGCGGTGTAGGCGTCCCTGTTACCTACTACAAAGCAATATTCCCAAAGAACTTTTTTTTTTGGTCCTTTTGTCATTTTAGGGCTGCACCTGCGGCATATGAAGTTCCCAGGCTAGGGGTTGAATCATATACCACAGCCGTAGCAGTGGAGGATCCCAGCTGAGTCTTCGACCTACACCACAGCTCACAGCAGCACTGGATCCTTAATCCACTTATCAAGGCCGGGGATTGAACCCGCATCCATAATTGCTAGTCTGAACCGTTTTAACAGTAAAGGCTGGAGACTGTAAAACACAAAGCAGGTCATTTAATGAGAATTATGTAAGTTTGCTCTTTTAGAAGCTAGCCTAAAGGCGTCACATTTAATAAAGTAGTTTCACTTCAGAGCAAATCTAATTCTATTAAAATAGTATAGGGTAAACACCCTACCTCTTAGAAAGGGCAAAAGTGAAAAGAAACTTAAAAAAAAGCAAAAAAAAAAAACCCGCTTACAGGAGTTTCAGGAAGGAAATTAGTGTTGTATAGGTTGACCTTGAGAAAGAATTTGCCTTACAAAGGAAAGAGGACCAAGTAGCTTCCTTCGAATGGTGAAAACAGCCAAAGCGAGATAGCAAATAGTTACAAACTAGACTTCTGACTCTGATTTACTGAGGCTCGGTTTTCAGTTCCTTGATCGCTTGTCTTTTCTTACGAATGTTTGGGCCCTGACCGGAGAGGAAGGGGGACAGACGGGGCAGCAGGGAGGTTCCGCGAGGGCCGCACTCACTTGCCTGATAGAATGTCCGTTATGCTAGCGTGGTAGAGCGCCCCCTAGAGTCTGCCTTGGGCCGGGTGCGTCAGGACCTTGCTTAGCCCTTCCAGCAGCCCGTGTGGGTAGAATCATTCTCCGCCTCTGAGAGATGAGGCGGTGGAGATGCAGAGCGTGCACCTCACCAAGAGCACACAGTCTGGAGAGCAGCAGAAGCAGAGTCCTGGATTCTGGACTCCGGAATCCATCTTCCTCCCCCACCACACTACTTGTGGAGCGGCCTGTAACCAAAGAAAAACGGAAAGACACTTGGACATGAAGCAGCAGCACGTACTCGTCTCCATCCAGCCCAGACCTGTATACGCACTCTAACGGATTGCAACCTGAGGAGAAATTATTTTCAAAGATGATACCAAGGAGTTAAAGTCCGCTTTTTCTTCCCTAAGAAAAAAAAATGTCCATGAATATAAAAGGTTTAAGTCAGTGTTTCTAAAATGATCACTTTGTACATGTCATTATTCCTATATTGGAATAAAAACTTACTTTCTTTAGTTCCACTTGCTTTTTGTAAATAGCTTCTGGGCTGCTCTTCCCATTTCATTAGTTAATTTAAACTTGAAAAAAAAAGTTGTTTGTTTCAGCCTTATGAATAAAATTTGTAATGCATGTATTGTTTCCTGGGTGGGAATGAATGTCATTGTTTTGAGAGGAAGTTGTGTGGCCAGTGACCTCCGGGGGCCACCTGCTTAAAATCTCATGGCAGTTTGGGAATGGAAAGAAGAATGAGTCCGTAAAAGTAAGGTTATGTTACCATGTGGCGGGGGCGGGGTGGGGGGTCCCTGGAGGAGAAAGGGCAGCAGGGATTGGAAATGGACACACAGTAGCTCTAAGGGTACAGAGGGGCTGCCGCGCAGCTAGGTGGTTCTGCAGTACCCTGAGCTTCAGAGCTGTTAAAGACGCTGGAGGGGGCCTGGGCATTTGTCAGGGTCACGAACAGGGGGAATAGTTTGGAGTGGCCAGGCTGTTGGGTCCCTCCCAGCTCTTCTTGCCACATTTCCCACCCCCACCAGCCTTGGGCGAGGCAGCTGGTGGGCTGAAGCTCAAGCAGGATATGGAATGTGAAGCCTTAAGCAGAGGGTGGTGGGTACAGGTTGGGGGATGCTGGGGGCCAGACCTTGGAGACAAGCTGTTGGCACCCCCTCTCCATGGCATTGTCGTTCCCCCACCGTCACTTGAGGCAGTTCATAGCAAACGAGCTCCCTGGTATGGAAATAAGCACAACTAAAATTCATAGCAGAAATATAAGAAACAGGGAGTTCCTGTTGTGGTGCAGCGGAAATGAATCCAACTAGGAACCATGAGGTTGAGGGTTCGATCCCTGGCCTCACTTAGTGGGTTAAGGATCTGGCGTTGCCGTGAGCTGTGGTGTAGGTTGCAGATGTGGCTCGGATCTGGTGTTGCTGTGGCTGTGGCGTAGGCCGGCAGCTGTAGCTCTGATTAGACCGCTAGCCTGGGAACTTCCACATGCTGCGGGTGCGGCCCTAAAATGACAAAAGACAAAAAAAAAAAAAACAGAATGATAAAGTGAACAAGCCTATATTTTTTAAAAAAAAGCTGATAAAGCAAACAGTCGTATAAAACAAATGTGATTAAATTCGGAGGGGAAAGAGAGGTTATATTGTATCTGGAACAAAAGATAAAAGATCAATTCTAGATCTTGGAAATTAAAACCTCAGTGTTAATTGGTGGTTGAAACAGACCAGCTCAAGAGCGGAAGGTGCCTCTGAAAGTCTCTGTAAAGGGCAGCACGAAGGAATGTTCCTGACCTCTGCTAACCCTTTACTTCTCCCTCCTCTCACTGCGTGGCTGCCATCCTGGGCCACCTTGGCCGTGGCCAGGCCAGCACCCACCTCCGCCCAGAGTGCTCGTCTCCTCACATGTGTTTGGGACCCTTCCTCACTTCCCCTGGGCTCTTCCTGCTCAGAGGCCACCTCCTCAAGGATGTCAGCCCTGATTCAGCATACCTCCTAACAGGACACAGCTTATTCGTTTAGCCGTCTTGGTTTTTTGGTCTCTCCCCATGCAAGTAGGAATCTTATAAGACAGTTTCACTGCTCTGTTCCCAGAGCTTGATTATGCCCAGCAGATGGTGGGTGTTCAGAGCTGCCCACTGAGTCAGTGAAGTCACTCTCTTCTCTCTTTGCTGATCCCGACTTGGGAGCCCGGGTGTGGGAGTGGTCGGTGATGGAAGAACTGATGAAATGAGGGAAATGGAGCTAAGATTCTTGGTGTAATGGGGCAGAAGTGATTAACATAACTAGTGGAAATGGGACATATAAATATGTGTGTTAATGAGTTCCTGCTATGGCACCATGGGTTTAGGATCCAGCATTGCTGCAGCTGTGGCGTAGGTTGCAGCTGGGGCGCAGATTCAGTCCCTGGCCTGGGAACTTCCGTATGTTACGGGTGCAGCCAAAAAAAGAAAAAAAATATGTGTTAAAAACATTTAGAGTAACTGCTAGATGGAAAAAAGAAAAGAGGAACAAGCTATCCAACCTCAAAAATATTGATAAGAAAGGCAACACTGGCAAAATCTGTTTATATAGGAGGTGAGAACAGGCTGGGGAGGGGATAATCGACGAGAAAGCTTAGAGGTGAGAACAGTAGATGGCAGGGACACACCCAAATGTGTCAATAATCAAAATAATTATACACGGAATAAAGTCTCCTAACAACAGATTGAGGTGCTCAGATTGGGTCCAGAAAGCTTGTCAGACTAGAACTTCGTATTTTAAAATTAAATGAGATATTTTGAGTTGAAGCTCAAAATTCTACCCAAAGGGGTGAGACTGTCCCCAAACTTTGTAGATAGGCCACCCCTGCTCTGAAATATGAAACAAGAACTGTGAGAAGTATGAGAAGAATGGGTAAATTGTGTAATTGTACATGGAGGCTAGTATGTCTGTCGCAGAAATCGAGAGAGAAGACCCGCAGAAATGCGAGCTGGTTGACATAGTAACATGTTTGGTCTAAAGCAGTCAACCTTCAAGGAAGAGAATTCTTACGGAGTGAAAAGTCCAGAAAAATGTTCTGAAACTAGATAGCAGGGATGGTCGCCTAACATTGTGAATGTGCTAAATGTCACTTAATGGTGAATTTAATGTGTCTTTTACCACCATAAAATCACAACTATCCCAGAACGCTGGGAAATATGGAATCCTGGACTTCTGCAAGGCCAGGTAACAGTCACCCCCAAGCCAGATACAAATTATAAACACACACCAAGACAGCTGACTCTTTTTTTCCTGAATACTTTCAGCGATTTAAGACTCTTGCAATAAAGGAGGAGAAAGCATGCTGCAAGAGCAACCCTTTTATGGGTGTCAGAGTTCTCAACGCAGGACGCAGCAGTGCAGAGGGCACGGAATCTGAGATCCGGAGACTTGGGTCCCTGCCTTGGTTCCTTTGCCAAGTCACCCAGCTCCTTGGAGACTATGTTAAGCTATGAAATCAGCAACAGTGAGTAGCAAACTTTTTTGAGCATCTGTTATGGGTAGGCCTTTTACTACATGACTAATTGTCCATTATTTCATTCAGTCAACACCATAACACTCTGAGGTAGGTATTGTTGGTGCCATCTGATGGAAGAAAAAACTAAGGCTCAGAGAGGCTGACTTGTCTAAGATCACATAGCTCTCAAGCGAGGAAAAAATCTACCTGCGTGTCTGCAGGTGTGAGGATATTTTCACACACATCACGGCTGCTTCCGACCTTGAGCAATTTACTTCCACCAAATACTATATGTTCCAAGGCACCATTGGCTCCTGGGACTCTGCACAATAAAAATGCTGATCCAGAATTTTCTCACTGGGAAAGGTGTTGGGCTGCCTTTTGGAGGTGGTGCTGGATTCAAGCATATACCACATACATCCCTTTATGTATACCATCCAGTGTCTAGGCATTCCCGCATGAAGGTTTAGGAACCACTTTCAATTTAAAAAAAAAAGTTTGCATTAAACCTGCCAGGTCTGGCTTCAGATTCTGCAGACCGCTCTTGAGAGGAAGACCATGAACTAAGGGCGAATCCAGGGTCCATGGCTGCTGTTTCTTTTTCAGCCTACTTGCTTAGGCAGACTTCCAGTTCCAAAGGGATTAGCATATTAATTAGCAAAACATTTGGAAAGGCCAGTACAGAGTCTTCAAGCGCTTCAGGTCTAGAAAAGGAGCAGGAATTCTGTGACTCCATTTGTCATTCGCCAGATAAACTGTCCCAGTTTCGTTGTGCCTTTTTCTCAAACTCTGGTGAGCACCAATTGTTCTTAGAGTCTTTTGCTCTATGAAAGGGTCTTTCCTACGGGTGACAATCCACCCTACCAAGAAGGGTGGGATTGGGGTGATATTATGCCTTGAATTGTGTCCCCCCCAAAAGATATATTGAAGTCCTACCCCCAGTACTTCAGAATGTGACTTTGATTGGAAATAGGGTCATTGCTGATGTAATCAGTTGAGATGGGGTCATATGGGAGTAAACTGGGCCCCGAATTCAGTGTGATTGATGTCCTTATAAGAAAAGGAGAAAGAAAAACGGAGGGAGAATACCACGGGCCTGTGGCAGAAATGGGAACGATGGCTCCACATGCTAAGGAATTGCAAGGGTGCTGGGCAGCAGCAGAGCTGGGAGCCAAGGAGCAAGTCTTCACTGGAGTCTGGGAGGGTGCTCTGCTGACCTTTGATTTTGAACTTGTAGCTTCCAGAACTGGGAGGGAATAAATTTCTGTTGTTTTAAGAACTGCCCCTCACCCCCCCCCACCCACCACCGCCGCTCGTGTCCCCCAGTGGTGCCTTGTTACACATCCCTGGGAAATTGATACAGATGAGCCCTGCCTGCTTCATCTTTCAGAGTATGGTGTAGGCTTCCTAGGATCCTGGGGTGATGTAGACATGGCTGTAAGATCAAGACTTAGGAAAGGAACACTTTTGGGGTCTTGGCCAAGCCGACAAACAAATAGATCAACCAGCCACACAGATATAGCTTCCTTTTTTGAAAGATAAAATTATTAAGATAGTCTGCATTCAGGGGCCAAGAGCCTCTCTGTTCATGACAGCTACTACCTACTGAGCTCTTGAGGTGCTGCCTACTATGTTTTTCCAAGCCTTTTTTTTTCATATTTATGATGTCACTGAAGCCTTAAGGCCCGCAGGATAGTAGTTATAATGTCTAATTTACAGACATGGACAGGAGGCCTGGGCAGGTGGAGGGAATTTCTAGTAGGTGACAGAGGCAGGTTCCACCTCCAGACTTGGCCAACGCTGGACTGCAGGTGTGTTAGTCTACAACCTGCTTTTACCGGGACCACGGGAAAAAGACCTGAATTTCCTTTTTTTTCTTTTTTTTGTGGGGGGGGACTTTATTTCTATTTGAAGTTTTTATTTAGGTATTACACAAATAACATTACACCGACGAATTAGGGGGGAAAAAAACCCCAAACTGATTTCACAGTTCTTTTTCCACCAGTCAGTTCCTTTTATTTTTTTCTGCCGCAGGCACAGCATATGGAAGGAAGTTCCTGGTCCAGGGATCAAATTCTGAGCTGCAGTTGCAATTTATGCCACAGATGTAGCAACACCAGGTCCTTAACCCACTGTGCTGCGGTGGGAACTCTCCACCAGATGTTTCTGAGTGTCTGCTGCATGCCGGCACTAAGCCCAGATCTCGGGGTAGAGGTGGCGGAAACCACCCTTCTTGGGTCACTGACACCTCTGTGGCAAACGCACCATCTTCTCAGTGACTTCATTTCTGCAGCCCCCCAAACTTCTTGCCAAATACCTTTCCAGGGGTGGGGGTGGGGACAGAGGGGGGAACTCTGAGCACTGGTCACGCTTGCTTTCTGGCAAGAACACTGGCTCTTTGACATGTTGAAATTAATGTATGAGCCATAAAATACTGCATTGCTATTGTTTTGATTGGCATTCCTTTAGGAACTTTTGAGGTTGGACATACTTCCTCATGCGTGTTTCTTGGCTTTTGAGGTCTTGGTATTTTCCTTACTGATGTGTATGGCTCATTGGATAACATGTAAAGTAACGTCTTATCTCCTGCACGTCTTGTCTTAAATCATTTTCTCAACCTGTTTTTCTTTAAATTTTGGTTCCGTTAATCTTTTCTATTCATAGAGCCTTCTGTGAGGGGCACCTACCAGGTTTTACCTGGTTTGAGGTTTAGGGTGATGACAATGACAGTGATGACCACTGGTATTTACTGAGCATTTGCTGTAAGCCAGGCACTGTGATAGGGACTTCCATTCTTTCTGTCTCTTTTTCTCTTTTTAGGGCTGCATCCACAGCATATGGAAATTCCCAGGCTGGGGGCTGAATAGGAGCTGCAGCTGCCAGCCTACGCCACAGCCACAGCAATGCAGGATCCGAGCTGACTGAGCAAGGCCAGGGATCAAAACCTGCATCATCATGGATACTAGTCGGGTTCATTACTGCTGAGCCACAGCAGGAACTCCCTCCATTCTTTCTCATTTCATCATTACCCATTGGTTATTGGGTACTATAGATGCTCAATAGTTCCTTATCTGAAACCCTCGGGGTCAGTGTATTTTGCAATCAGAGTGTTTGGGCTTTTTGAAAAATGACATAGTTCATGTACCATTTACCACAACAACATTAACAGCTAATGTCTCCTCAAAATTGCTGTGTTGAAGCCCTGACCCCAGTGTGGTGTATCGAGATGGGGCTTCTAAGAACGTGATTAAGGTTAATCACTGACTAAGTAAGTTCATCATAATGAGGACGTAAGAATGGGGGCCCTAATCCAATAGGATGAATGTCCTTCTAAGAAGCGACATCGGAGGTCTCTTTCTTCCTGTCCACCTGTGCAGAGCTCAGCTGGACACACAGTGAGATGGCAGCCACCCGCAGCCAGGAGAAGCAACGTCAGGATGAAATCTAACCTGTCGGCACCTTGATCTTCCCAGGCTCCGAAGCTGGGAGAGAATAAATGTTTCTTGTTTAAGCCTCACAGCCCGTGCAGTTTGGTGACGGCTGAGCCAAACTTGGGTTCATTTTTGCGGAGTCACAATGGGAACTCACAGAAAGAATTTTTTCTTGGTCCTTCTGTTCTGCTCCCCACTTTTCTCCTCCTGCCCCTTTGCAGACCTGTGGCGTCAGGGGCTTCCAGACATTCCTAGGGAAAAAGCACACTTTCTCTCCGTGCTCAGGCCTCACAAGCGTTCATGAGCTTGGCTGGCCAGTCGAGCGGGACTTGGCTCTGCAGGCGGGAGAGGGGCTGAGGCCTGCCATAGAAGAGGGAGCCTGCCGGACAAAAAGAATGGGAACGCGGCTCTTCCTAACACTGCTGGCCAGAGCATGTCTGTGGGGGACGGTCCCTAGAGCAGGCAGCAGTGCTGCCGTCTCCAGGCTGCACCGCAGCCTCACTCCAGGCAGACACGTAGGCCAGAGGCCCCGGAGGGCAGCTGGTGGCCCCAGGCTTTCCAGAGCCCGCAGAACTCTCCTGTGAATAGCTGCTCCCTTCCTGGGAGAGACTGGAGGATTTGACTGCAGCTCAGGTGATCTAACCATGCAGCCAGCTTCTGGACACTGTTGGTTTGTAATTTGTGGAAATTCATGGGACATCCGAGCCCGCAACCTGTGAGTGTAAAACTACCGAAGAGGGTGGCCGAGCTACCGAAGAGGGTGGCCGAGCTCCCGGAGAGCAGAACAACAGCAATAATAATGCTAATAATGTCACAACAAAAATAACGCCAGCGAAAACATATTCTTTATTATGCACCAAGCTCTGTGCTAATCAACTCTTCAGACAACACTAAAGATGGGTATTATTCATTCATCTCCATCACACAGATGAGACCGAGGCTAAGAGGTGTAAGTGACTTGCCTGCAGGTGCACAGCTGGTAAGTGGCAGAGTTGGGGGTCCGGGTAGGCTGGCCTGACCGCGTGACTTGAGTTATTAGCGAAGTGGCTTGTCTGAGTGCTGGATGGCTGGACAGTCGTTGCTACTCTGCTCATTCTTCAACTCCATCCAGGCCGGGGTTCCGGGGGGAGCCCCAGAGCCGGACTCCGTATCCTCCCGGGCTCCCCGGAATAATGGCTCTGTGGGGTGGTGCTCTCGACACACGGAGCTGAGGGCTTCCAGGAAGAGTTTTCTGAAGGAGGAGGACACCGCGTTGTACAAGACAGGGGTCACCGCGGAACTGACGTAGAAAAGCGTGTTCGTCACCATGTAGAAGTAGTGGTAGAAATCGTAGAGCTTGCTGGAAGGGAAACCGGAAGGCGGGGTTAGAGGCCTGGCCGCCTGGCCGCAGCGTCCTCCCCTTTCTGCGGGAGAGGGTGCCTCCTCCAGAGGGTGAGGTGACCAAGGCCTGTTTTCTCCTGGCGGGAAGCACAAAGTGAATTTAAGCACGAAGTTCCACCGGAGTTCCCCTCGTGGCGCAGCGGAAGCGAATCTGACTAGTACCCATGAGGACGCAGGTTCGATCTCTGGCCTCACTCAGTAGGTTAAGGATCCGGCATTGCTGTGAGCTGGGGTGTAGGTCGTAGACGTGGCTCAGATATCACGTTGCTGTGGCTGCGGTGTAGGCAGGCAGCTGCAGCTCTTATTCAGTCACTAGCCTGGGAACCTCCATATGCCATGGCTGCGGCCCTAAAACACCAAACAGAAAAGCAAGAAAAGAAACGTCCCATCGACACCAGCGGCCCTTGGCGGGTGCACTTCACCTAGCACTTGAGTCCCTGTTCTCAGCTGCAGAGGCCAGACACCTGCTCAGTGCAAGACACACCTGCTGATGGACAGGGCCGCCATCCAGCCCCCGAGACACTGGGAGCCTCGTGCTGCTGGGTGTGGCCAAGAAGCAATGGCTTCACTCAGAGGAGACAGTCCTTTTGAGAAGCCATACCCCTTGTCACTGTGGGAAGGGCTCTGAGCGTGTGTGTGTTCACAGGGCGGGGGCACTGGAAGCTCTCAAGAGTGAGGCATCTGTTGACACAGCTATTTTCTCGGAAGCCACATGGACTCTCTCTTCTCGGGTATTTGACTTCCACTTACGATCAGGGCGTAGTAACTTCTGGAGGGAAGAGAATGGCTCGTCTGCCCTTCGCCAGCTGAGCTGTAAGAGGGTGCGCACGGCCCGGTCCGTCTCAGGGGCCTTTGGTAGCTCACGCAAGCACAGTTCTGAGTTTTCCTTCCTTGTAATAATAACATGGCCCTGCCCTGCTCCCCGGCCTGCAGGCCACTCTCAATCCTGGAGTCAGGACGCTCGTGGCCCTCACTGCCACTCACACGGCCTTATCAGTTCAGAGAGGTTTCCAGACAACGCTCGGAGCCAAGCTGAGAGCTTTTGAGATAACAGACCAGGCAGGACCAGCTAGAATGGAGGTCAGACGCCCAGCGAAGCCAGCGACGACCGGGGGTCCCTCTGGAGAGCAGAGGCAGCCCAGGCCCCTCCCCTCCGTGGCCCCTCCCCGTGCACCAGGCTCCTCCCCACTCACTCCGTCCACCCGTCGTCAGGGACGTAGCAGTACATGAGCCTGCGGGCGTGGTACGGCATCCAGCAGACCACATACACGGCCACGATGGCTCCTGCAGGGCAGTTGGGGAGAGACAGACAGACAGCAAACAGGTTCTCAGTTACAGCATCTCCAGGAGGAAGCTCCAGGGTGACAATGGCATTTCTCTGGAACTTGGCCTGGGAGTCTGTGTGTTGGAAGGAGACTTTGAGGTTATCTGATCCCTCCTTATCTAGATCTGTCCCCAGACCTGGTGTGACCCTGCCCTCCAAGTGAACGTCCACCTTATTCCTGACCTGTACACTGACGTGCTTCTAGAAACTTCTATAGCATCTATAACTTCCGAGCCACTAGAATATATTCCCAGCTCGGTGCTAGGTATTCCCACTTGGTCGTCTAACTACATAGACTCAGGACTTGAATGTCCTTCTGCCTTTTAAAGCCCCTCCCCCCTCCTGACTGATTGATGGCACCACCATCCACCTGGCACTCAGGTCAAGCCAGAGAGTCTTCTTCTTTGTCCATCACCCCAAGATTCTGTGCTGGCATCTCTGCTCCCCGTTCTTCGTCCTCCCTTTCTCTGCACCCACCCTAAGGGGCCCATACCTTCCCTCCACTGACTATGACTGCAGCCTCCTGATTGCCCCCGTTGTCCCCAGCCTCCTACCCCTTCCCTCCTCCCATCCCGGCCCTGGGTGGCCCCTGCACCAGCAGCATGCACATCAGCTGAAAGCTCAGGCACCCCGCAGACTGGCTGAGTCAGACTCTCTGGGTGGGAGCCCAGGGCTCTGCATTTTACAACTCTCCTCATCCTTCTGACGTGCACGGGAGTTGAGTGCTGGATGGTCCCTCCTCGGAAGACTTGCTAAGCACGTGTATCGCAAGGGCATGTCCCCCTGTCGTTTCTGGACACTGGCTCTTTCCCTGACGGCCCATTGTCCGTGGAAGGAAACCTAGGCCCTTTATGCGCTGCCCTTGTTACTTGTCACATCACATTAGGTCTTACATTTCTGGCCTGCACAGGAGACCTCGGCGCTGATAACAGCAGAGACCCAGCCTCTCACTGAATCCCCCAGACCTGTGAGTACCCGGATTATAGCAGATGCTTGCAGAGACGTCTCTTTTCCTGGGCATTGCAAGTTGCCCCTACAAAGCCAGGTTTGCCCAGATATTTACAAAACCAAACAGATCGGTGTTGTATTTGGGAAGGTGGAGAGTTAGTGGAAAACTGGATTTGGAGACCCAGCTGGTCTGAGGCCACAATTCCTGGTCTGCAGGTCCTTAACTGCATCTGCTCCTCACAGCCATCTGCACGGCCAGCCTCCCTGAAAAGCAGCCAGGCGCCTGCCTGTGTTTGTGTGCCACTCCCTGGAGCAGGTGGAGGGTTCGTGGACACAACTCCCATGCTTGCCTTTAATTATACCTCACCAGCTTTCACAAGGCTCTTGGTGGTTGTGTAACTCCTGGGGGCACAGAGAAAAATGAAGCTTAGAGGGAGGCAGTAACTTGCTCAAGGTCACGTGGCAAGGGACTGGTGGAGGCAGCGCTGGGGTCCGGGCGGCGTTACCGAGCACTTAACTGAGAACTTGGATGCTGAGCTGGAGGCCACGGATCCGGCCGGAGCCCTTGTGTCTCACCAGGCTGGCCCGGCCCCCCAGGGACAGTGTCTTCCTCGTGAGCTGCAGGTGGCTGGGGGCAGAGCTGCCCGAGGCAGGAGGGGTCGGCACCTGGGAGCAGAGGGCCGCCAAGTGGCTCACGGTGACCCCGTTCAGGAAGGCAGTTAATGCCAAGGGCAGCACGAAGGACACCAGCACGTTCACCTGAAAAGGTAATTCCAAGGGTTATGGCAGTATGGCCATAGGCTTGGGGACACTCTGGTCTTCAGGCTGTGCCCAAGAGCCCAGGGATCTGCAGGGGGTGGGGGCAGCAGGTTTACAAGAGGAAGTTGAGGAAATTCTCAGCAAGTAGAGAGCAATGAAAACAGAAAAGGTAAGAAAATTTGGGGTGTTTAGGATGCTCATCATCTAAATGATAGTCATTCTAGAAAGAAAAAAATAGAGAAAACAGAGGAGAGGAATTATAATGGGAAAAAAACCCAAAACAGAACCAAAACCACATTTAAGAAAGTTTTCCCGATCGAGGATAGGAGCTTCTAAACTGAAAGGCACTTGGAACAATGATTGAAAATAAATCCACATTGGGAGTTCCCGCTGTGGCTCAGCAGTAACGAACATGACTAGTATCCTTGAGGGATGCAGGTTCGATCCCCTGCCTTGCTCGGTGGGTTAAGGATCCAGCATTGCCGTGAGCTGTGGTGTATAGGTTGCAGACGCGGCTCAGATCCTGTGTTGCTGTGGCTGTGGCCGGCAGCTCAGGCTTCAATTGGACCTGTAGCCTGGGAGCTTCCATATGCCACAAGTGCAGCCCTAAAAACAAACAAACAAACAAACAAACACCATATTAAGGCACGTTCTTAAGACTTTCAGCACCTGGAGATAAAGAAAAGATCGCAAAAAATTCCAAAGGGATAAAACAGGGCACGTACGAAGGATGGGGAGCCAGGATGGCGTTAGGCTCCCTCAAAGCAACAGTAGAAGCCAGAAAATAATAGCGTGGTGCTTCATGGTTTGTGAAGAAAAGTGGTTTCCATCTTATAATTTTCTGCCCAGCCATGGTATGAGAAATGTGAGGATAAAATGAAACATTTTCACACGCGAATTCTCAAAAACTTTTCTCTGAACATTTTCTCAGGTCACAGGAGGTTGGTTACAAGAGCATATATTCCATCAAAGTAAAGGTTATGAACCAATACAGAGGGAGACCTGGGACCCCCCAGTCAGGCACCCCATAGAGGAGCAGAGGGACAGGATGGTGCTTGCAAGGTGCCAGCTGTGCATCCAGTTAGGCTGGGGTGGAAGAAAGGGCTCCAGCGATGACCGAAAAATGAAAGATTAAACTGGTAGATTATCAGATGAGTCTGAACATATTCAACTTGTATTTATACTCTTTCTTCTTCCTCCTCTTCTTCTTCTTCTTCTTCTTCCACTTCCTCTTCCTCTTCTTCCCCTTCTTCTTCCCCTTCTTCTTCCCCTTCCCCTACCCCTTCCCCTTCCTCTTCTTCTTCTTTCTTTTTTTAGGGCTGCACCTGTGGCATATGGAAGTTCCCAGGCTAGGGGTTGAATTGGAGCTGCAGCTAACGGCCTACACCACAGCCACGGTAACAGAATCCAAGTCGCATCTGTGACCTACGCCACAGCTCACGGCAATGCCAGATCCCCGACCCAGTGAGCGCGACAGGGGATCAAACGCGCATTCTTGTAGATTCTAGTTGGGTTTGTCACCACTGAACCACAGTGGGAACTCCTGGTATTTATACTTCTGGTGGAGAAGGGAAAAAGTGAGTTAGAAATAGATGCAGAGGAGCTCCCATTGTGGTGCAGTAGAAACAAATCCAGCTAGTATCCATGAGGACATGGGTTCAATCCCTGGCCTTGCTCAGTGGGTTGGGGATCTGGCTTTGCTGTGAGCTGTGGTGTAGGTCGCATAATCGTCTTGGATCCTGAGTTGCTGTGTCTGTGGCGTAGGCCAGCAACTGTAGCTCTGATTCGAGCCCTAGCCTGGGAACCTCCATATGTCTTGGGTGTGGCCCTAAAAAGCAAAAAAAAAAAAAGAAAAGAAGAGAAAGAAGAAATAGATGCATAGGAAGGTGAGCAAATGAGAAGAAAAAGACTATTCAGTACTAACTGCAAGGAAAACAAATTTTGGAGGTAATGTTGTAATATTGGAAAAGAAGTTAAATAAATATATATGACATGGTGCATCAGTGAAGAATTTTACATAGTCACAATAAAATAAATACTGACCATGGCTCTAACCCAGTACCATGACCTAAGTACACTGGAAAGATGGTGAGAGGAAGTGTGTGTGGATGTGGGGAGGGCAAGACATGTAAAAGAGCGACTTGTTCATGTTCGTTTAACAGGCAGTGGATCAATTTAAGGCTGAGAGAGAAAGCAGGCGTGTTCTTTGGAAAATGTAAGCAGAATGTAGTGTGAGCGCAGAGTGGATGGTGGTTGCCTCCAGACCAGAGAATAGAAATCAGAGTGTGGAGCAGGAAGGGAACAGCTTGTTTATATTACAAGACTTATACTGTAATTTCATGTTTTGTGATTTATGAAAGACAAGTTTATATACCTTGTTTTTTATTTTTTTAGTTTAATATATTCTATTTAATCCAATAATCCCCCAGTGATCAATTCAACCTGTAATCAGTTGGGAATCATTAAGGTATTTTAAGGAGTTCCCATTGTGGCCCAGCAGTGATGAACCCAACTAGTATCCATGAGAATGCAGGTTCAATCCCTGCCTGGCCCTGCTCTGTGGGTTAAGAGTTCAGCATTGCTGTGACTGTGGTGTAGGCCTGCAGCTGCAGCTCGGATTCAACCCCTCCCCCCAGGAATTTTCATATGCCATGGGTGCAGCCCTAGGAAAAAAAAAAGGGAAAGACATTTTACACTCCCCATTCTAAGTCTTTAAAACCCAGCCCGTATTCTACACTTGTTTATACCTTGTTTATCAAATGTTTAATTTTTCAAATTCAAAATATATGTGTTATAGTGATTTCTTCTCCTCACTTCCTTCTCTTTGCAAACATTTTTTGAAAACCTGGGGAGTTCCCTGGTGGCTCAGTGGGTTAAGGACCAGGCATTGTCCCTGCTGTGGCTCTTGTTACTGCTGTGGTGTGAGTTCGATCCTTGGCCTGGGAACTTCTGTGTGCCACGGATACAGAAAGAAAAAAAAAACCCTACATATTGAATAGCGCTTTGAAATCAGTGCTAAATATGGGTGCACTGACCATTCTGCTGGGTGATTCCCTGTAGCTCAGAGCCTGCCTGGAGGCAGCTGGGATGTTGAAGGTGAATGAGTGTCCTGTGCTGCCGCTCTGTAGCCAGGATATGCTGGGGCCAGTGCTGGGCTGGACCGCCGAGGTCTGAGGTCATGATTCTGAATGCTGTCCCGATTTCTGGCATGACCAGTTCCATGGTGTGGTTACTATTGGTGGGCTTTGTTTCGTGTTTGTTTTAATTTGGTTTCTTTTATCATCAGGTCCAGACTGGGGTAAGGAATTTTACCACTTGCCAAAATGTCTGATATGGGAAGTGGAATTTTAAAAATTACGGATTTTCCCTAGTGAGAAATTCTCCTGAGGGGGACCATAATAAGCAGCTTTAGAAGCAAGTGGAATGTTATTGGGTTTAACTTCATATTTTTCCATATTTTTGTGAAGGCTGTAGTCAGTTACGTATTTCTTCTGAAATCCCTTATTAATGTTGAATGTTGAGGCCTCTCTTTTTCTTTTCTTTTTTCCTTTTTGGCCACACCTGCGGCAGGCGAAAGTTTTTGGGCCAGGGATTGAATCTGCACCACAGACAATGCCAGATCCTTAACCCAATAGGCCACCAGGGAACTCCCAGGCCTCTTTTTTATATCTGCACAACATCTCATTAAGCTAATTGTTCTTTCAGCTTGTCATGGGTCTAAAGGTGACTAGTTTGGTGATAATAAAAAACAGAAGCTGGAGTTTCTGTTGTGGCTCGGTGGGTTAAGAACCCGGCTAGTGTCTGTGGGGATTTGGGTTCGATCCCTGGCCTCACTCAGTGGGTTAAGGTTTGAGCCTTGCTGCAGGCTGTGGTGTAGCTTGCAGATGCGGTTCGGATCTGGCATTGCTGTGGCTGTGGTGTAGGCAGGCAGCTGCAACTCCACTTGGACCCCTAGCCCGGGAACTTCCATATGCCACAGGTGCAGCCTTAAAAAGAAAAAAAAAAAGCAGAAGCCTGGGGTGGGTCAAGAAATCTATAATTTCACCAGCTTCCCAGATAATTCTTATACCCAGTCACGCTGGTCACCACTCATGCCAAAGTGGGAAAAGCAGACATTAAGAATTCTGAATTTAAGTCTGGAATTCTACAGCAGACCCTTGTCGCTCATCTGTTTTATGTACAGTTGTTTGTATCTATTCGTCCTATTCTCCTAATTTATCCCTCCTATCCTCCTTCCCCTGTGGTAACCATAAGTTTGTTTTCTATGTCTGTGAGTCTGTTCTGCTTATAGATTCATTTGTATTTTTTTAGATTCTAAGTATAAGTAGTATCAGACAACATTTGTCTTTGTCTGGAGTTCCCATTGTGGTGCAGTGGAAAGGAATCTGATTAGCAACCATGAGGTTGTGGGTTCGATCCCTGGCCTCTCTCAGTGGGTTAAGGATCTGGCTTTGCTGTGAGCTGTGGTGTGGGTCGCAGGTGCAGCTCAGATTCCCGCTTGTTGTGGCTATGGCGTAGGCCGGCAGCTGTAGCTCCGATTAGAACCCTGGCCTGGGAACCTCCATATGCCACAGGTGCGGTCCTAAAAAGGCAAAAAAAAAAAAAAAACCAGCAACAGCATTTGTCTTTGTCTGATTTACTTCACTTAGTATGATATTCTGTAGGTCCCTCCATGTCACTGCAAATGGCAATATTTCATTCTTTTTTGGACTTCTCTCAAAATGCTTCACTTTAGCCAAGTCTCTCCCCAAGTCCTCTGCAAAATGCCCTGAGACCCAACTTTCTGGCTGGTTGCAAGTTTGAGAGACGAAAACACAGGCTGATCGTGCCTCAGCTTACCTGGATGAAGACTTGCAGCGTGGCGCGGCTCACCAACGCGGTGCACACGCGCGAGGCGGGCTCCGGCTCCCCCCCGGCCGTCTCCAGCTCGTGCTTCTGCCCCATGATAACTGCCATGGGCAGGGACAGGCCCAGCGAGGTGGCCCAGACGAGCGACAGCACGCGGCGGGTCCTGCGCAGCGTCAGCAGGCGGCGGGCGCGCAGGGGCCGGCACACGGCCAGGCAGCGCTCGGCACTCAGGCAGGCCACGCTGAGCACCGTGGCGTAGGCGCACAGCTCGCGCACGAAGTAGTAAGCGCGGCAGCCCAGGTCGCCGAAGACCCAGGGGTAGTGGAACCACACGAAGTTGTAGAGCTCCATGGGCACGCTGACCAGCAGCAGCAGCAGGGCGGAGAGGGCCAGGCTGAGCACGTGGTAGCGCAGGCGCCCCGGGGGCCCGGCCCGCGCCTTCAGCACCACGTGCACGGACAGCGCATTGCCCGCCGTGCCCAGCGCAAAGATGAGCGAGTAGAGCGCGGTGAACAGCACCTTGGCCCAGAGGCTTGTGTCCACGCCCAGCCGGGCGTCCAGGCTCAGCGCAGAGCCGGGGCTGGGCCCCGGGGGCCTCCGGCTGCTGGTCTCCATCCCGCTCCCGCGGCTGCGCTCCTCCCTCTCGCTGCCCGGAGTCTGGGCCGGCTGCCCGGCTAGGGAGCGCCTCCTCCTCTCTGGGAACCTCCAGAATGGGAGGGCACGCCCAGCGAAGGGCGCCTCCGAGCCGGCGCAGGACCGCTAGTGGATGCCTGTTAGCCGAGCTCACATTCCTCAGTTGCGTTTGAGGCAGGGAAACAGGTGCTGGGCGGGCGATGGGCTCCTTTTGGGACCCGGACAAGAAGCCTCTACCTACTAGCTGTGTGATCTTGGGCAAGTTATTTACTATCCTCTCTCAATCCATTTCTGCATTTAAAAAATCTTATCTAGGAGCTCCTTTTGTGGCTCAGAGGGTTAAGGACCCGACACTGTCTCTGTAAGGATGCAGGTTGGATCCCTGGCCTCCTCCGTGGGTTGAAGATCCCTTGTAGGGCACAGACGCAGCTCCGTCTGGTGTGGCCTGGCTGTGGCATCAGCCTGGAACTTCGGCTCTGATTGGACGCATAGCCCAGGAACTTCCATAGGCTGCAGGTGCCGCAACACAAAAAGAAAAAGAAAATCTTATCTGCACTGCAGAATCTCCATGAAGATTGAGTGAATCTGTGTGAAACTGGACACCTGCAGCATAAACGGGCATCATGTGTGTTCCATGTGCCCCTGTGCCCTGTTGCTGTGTGTGATTCCGGAGACAACCGTTCAAAAAATTTGCCAGCCCTTGAACATTTTGCAGCTGTTATTCTTGCTAAAGGGCTCTTTCATCTTCTTGCTGAATGCTGTTTCAATGACACACTGATGTGCTCAAGGAGCTCCTTTGTCCCTGTCAGGTGACTCTTCATAATATGCTTTCCCAGCCCTGCGAGGGTGTCCTCACGGAGCAGTGGGAAGAAGTGAAGAGGAGTATGTTTAGCGTGTTTTGAAACCTTCCACCGGTCTCTTCCTTAAGCCCTTCTAGAACATCACAACTTTGGGACTGAAAAGCCCTTATTTCACCTTTACTTCCCTGGGTGTTTCGAGGCAGACCCACATCTCCTGATCGTCTTGTGTTCAGTCAAGTTGTTAGGGCCCAGTGACGCTTAATCCTCCATCTGGAGACAGAACCCTGGTCACTTTGGGGGCAGGGCTTATAAAACATACATTTTGAGGGGACACACTTTGCTCTATAACAAGAATTCCATGCACGTGAGCTTCAGACAAATGTTCTTTAAAGAAAATAAGAAGTATTAATAAAATTTTACCTTCGTACTGGGTTTCACGTAGTTTAATAAGGCCTGTAGGACCTGGGAAAAGGCAAGTTCCTGCTTCCCTTTAGAATTCCCCACGTACTTGGTCTCCCAAAGTCTAGGCTGGAAGAATGGAGTCAGAAGAGCTGAGCACAAGTCTCGACTCAGCTGTTTACCGGCTGTGTGTCCCGGACGGGCCACCAGTCTCTCAGCCCAGTTTACTCATCTGAGAGGAAGGATGAGGATACCATGGTCTGTTTCTCTTACCTCTTAGGGTTAGAAGGCTGATAGAAACCTTCAGGGCTGAATTTCACAGGCCGTCACTTCGGGAGCTAAATCCTAACTCCTACACAGTGGGGAATCTCCAAGAAGAGGGCAGTCTCTGGTTTTCAACTTGTGGTGCTCCCGGGGGTGAGTTTGTTTCCCAGGACTTAGAGTCAAAGCCATGAAGAGGCCTTGCTGCCTTTTCAGCCTAGCTCTAGGCAAGCATCCTCTGTCTTATAGAATGAAGAGAATTTCCTTGGTCTCATCTGTGGATGGGCCTCTCCGGCCAGGTCAGAGGAGGCTGTGAAATGCAGTTAGTGAGGGGGTGAGGAAGAGTCAGCACCGTGATGCACCTGGGGGGTTCCCCCTACAGAAGTGTGCAGAGGGCCTGGAATTTCCATCTTCAGCCCACGGACCCGAGGAGAATGACTGACGAGCCCTCTGGTTGTGAGTCTCAGACATGGTCCCCGTGACCTGAAACTCTTCCTAGAGAGCGTATCCGTGTGTGCATGCTCTGAGCCTGGGGCTTGCTTCTTCAGTACCTACAAGAACTTAATTTTGGAGTTCTCATCGTGGCGCAGCAGAAACGAACCCGACTAAGAACCATGAGGTTGCAGGTTCGATCCCTGGCCTCGCTTAGTGCGTTAAGGATCCCGTGTTGCCATGAGTTCTGGTGTAGGTCGCAGACGCGGCTCGGATCTGGCATTTCTGTGGCTGTGGCATAGGCTGGCAGCAACAGCTCCAATTAGACTCCTATCCTGGGAACCTCCATATGCTGTGGGTGCAGCCCTAAAAAAACAAAAGACAAAAAAAAAAGTTTAAAAAAAGAACTTAATTTTGCCTCAATTAAAACATCGCTTGTATGAAGATGGGTCTCAGCCTGTACTGGGAGACTCTGGGCATTGATATTTCCCACTGTCTATGTTAGAATCAAACTCTTGGCTTTCCTGATGAGTCACAGACCCAGGCTCAATTCCCCGGATTGCTAACTTTGCTGCGCGTAAATCAGAACCAGTCGGCGCTAGAGGGCGCTGCCCGGTGTGGGCCGCTCTGGGAGGGCAGCGGCTGGTTCTGAGTCAGGGATGCGGGCGGTGGAAAGCTGCTCTGTTTGGGGCTGTCGGGGGCGTAGTGTAAAGTATTGATAAGGCTTCCTGGCCAGGCAAGGGGTCTGAGGCCAGGAATCTGGATTTTTCGTTTGCCTCGTGTGCCTGGGTTCCTGACTTTCATTCATGTAGGATCCCATCAAAAGAGCTTTGGTCCCATGGACCGAATTGTGACCCACTCCCCAATTGTTGAAGCTTCAACCCCTAGTGTGACTGCATTTAGAGTAAGGAAGTAATTAGGCTTAAATGAGGTCATAAGGGGCGTTCCCATGGTGGTGCAGCAGTAACGAACCTGGCCAGTAAACATGAGGATGCAGGTTCGATCCCTGGCCTCGCTCAGGGTGTTAAGGATCCAGCGTTGCTGTGAGCCGTGGTGTAGGTCGCAGACACGGGTGGGATCTGGCATTGCTGTGGCAGTGGTGTAAGCCAGCAGTTGTAGCTCCAGTTCGACCCCTGCCTGGGAACTTCCACATGCCTCAGGTGCGGCCCTAAAAAACAAAGAAACAAAACACGAGGTCATAAGGGTGATTCGTGTCTGTATGAGAGGAGAGCTCCCTCCATCTCCTTCTCTCTTTCTCTCCCTCCTTCTGCTTTGTGAGGAGACAGTGAGAAGGAGACGGCCTGCAGGCCAAGAAGAGAGCTCACACCAGGAGCCAAATCTGTCTGCACATTAATCTTGGACTTCCAGCCCCCGGAACTGTGAGAAAGTAAATTTCTGTTGTCTGAGCCACCCAGTCCACGGTTTTCTGCTAAGGCAGCTTCCAGGCCCCAGTCAGCTTTTGGTCCTGATGCCAGCAAATGACCTGGAGGGATGATTTGTACTTGAACCTTGAAAAACAAAGACAGTTAATTCCCTGGTTTCCTCACTCCAGGACTGACTCATGCTGGGGCTTCCTGATTCAGAGGAACAGAGTTTACCTTCATGGGAAAAACAGTCAGTGTGTGTGTGTATGTCTGAGACAGACAGACAGAGACAGAGAGGAACAGAGAGGGAAGCAGAAGACATAACTGCTGCTGTGTAACATAATATATTCCTGTGTAACATAATATATTCGCAGGTTCTGGGGATTAGGATGTGGACACCTTTGGATGCCAGTGTCCTGCCTGCTGACATCTCAGGTCACTGGTTCCTCTCCTTTCCCCTCAGCCTGAGAGTGGCCTCAGTCCCCCCTCTTGCTGCCCCCCCCCACACCCTCTGCCACTGCCCTTCTTCAGCCCTCCCCATCTCCTTGTAAAGGGCCCTTTGCTGGGCCTTGACCCAGCTGGAGTCTCCCATCTGTTTTCTGCTACAACCGTGAGAGATCTAGGGTGTCTGCGTGATGAAGGACCTTATCCAAAATCTACACAGGCCGCTCAAGCCTCCACAATAAGAAAACTGACCAGATAAACAGTGTGCCGGAGATCTGAACAGACACTTTACCAGAGAAGATATTCAGATGGCAGAAAAATACAAAAAGATGCTCCGCCTCCTGTGCATCAAGGAAATGCAAAATAAAGCAACCATGAGCTATCACCAGACACCTATTAGGCCCAAATCCAGGACACTGATAACGCCACATGCAGCAAGGACGTGGAGCCCCAGAAAGGCTCCTTCATTGCTGGTGGGAGATGCAGGCTGGTACAGCCACTTGGGAAGACAGTTTGGTGGTTTCTTACAAAAATAAATGTACTCCCACAATAGGAGCCAGCAGCTGTGCTCCTCGGTGTGTATCCAAAGGAGCTGAAAGTGCACGAGCCCGAAAAACTACACAGAGACGTTTAAGCAGCTTTCTGTACATTGCAAAGCTTAGCAGTGACCGAGACGACTTGCAGTAGGTGAAGGGATAAATGAACCGTGGTGCATCCAGACAGTGGAATATTATCCAGCACTGAAAAATGAGCTCTCAAGCCATGAAAAGACGTGGAGGTCGAGGTGACAGGCAGAGCACAGAGGCCTTTCAGGGGAGTGGAGCTCCTCCGTGTGATTCCAGTGGTAGATACGTGTCATTAGACATTGGTCAAAACCATAGAATGGAAGATAGCAGGAAGTGAACCTTTTTTTTGGTATGGCCACACCCACAGCAGATGGAAGTTTCTGGGCCAGGGACTGAATGTGAGCCACAGCTGCGCGTACACTACCACTGCTGCAATGCTGGATCCTTAACGCACTGCCGGGGATTGAACCCGCGCCCCTTCAGCGACCCAAGCTGCTGCAGTTGGACTCTTAGCCCCCTGCACCACAGCGAAAACTCCACGCCAGGACTGAACCTAGTATAACCTGTGGCCTTTGAGTGATAATACTCTCTCAGTAGAGGTTAGCTGACTGTAACGCAAGCGCCCCTCTGGGGTGCGGTGCTGACAACGGGAAGGTCATTCCCCGGGGGGCAGGGACTGTGTGGAAACTCTCTGTACCTTCAGCTCCGTTTCGTTGTGACCCTGAACTTCTCTGGAAAATTGTTTCTCGATTTTTAAAAAGCGATGTGATTTTTCCCCCCACGCCGTGGCCCCCCCACTGTGTGAGGTGCTGTTGGGGCTAAAGATGAATAAGGCCTGGACCCTGTGCCTACAGGGGTTGAGCTCATGAGACATAAGCTCACAGGTAACTCACCTGCGCTGGCACGAGCCAAGTGTCGGATTCGGGGAGTGGACGGTGAGGACGCTGACCTCCAGCTCCTCCTGGCCGCTGAGCTCCTCCTAGTCCGTTTCATCTGGGAAGCGATAGCACCTAACCGTGGGAGTCAGACCCGACGTATGTGGGGAATAGCGCTTGGCTCATGGAAGATGCTCGGAAACCCGGGTCCCGACCTCGCCTCCTTTCTCCCTAAGGTCAGAGGCTGGAGACCTCTTCGGAGAGGCCAGAGAAGGGGCCGTGGAGGAAGGAGGTTTGACCTGGGCCTAGAAAGTGGCTGCGTTTGGAAAGGCGTTCCAGGCAAGGGTCATGGCATGAGCGAAGGTTTAGCAATGGAAACGCCCCAGGCGATCTTGGGGGGCTCACAGGGGACTTCCAACCCCAGGGGAGAGGGGCGCCCTGGGGGCCAGGTGGGGGCAGTGTTTCAGGGGAGGCCCAGCGGGGCCCTGGCCGTGGTCCCTGGGGCAGTGAGGGAGTCCGCAGCAGCTCCGGTGAAGGACGGGTTAGAGAGCAGCCAGCGGAAGCCCCCAAAATCCCTGTCTGTACAGTGGAGCCACGGACGCCCACCTCCAAGTTACTGTGCAGATAAACAGCCATTACCACTTTTTGAGGGTCTGATGCACACCAGGTACTGTGTCAAGGACTCTTGGTGCGTGGCCTCAAGTGTCCCCACAACAGCCCTTATGAGGGCGAGACTATTTATAGCCCCGGGTCTCCCAGATAAGGAAACAAAGGTTCTTAAAGGTCTGAGTCAGAACAGCTTCGAGGGGCCGAGTCAGAGCCCAGGTCGCTGTGACTCAGCCGGTGGGGGCCGGCCACCACGTGGGGCTTTGGGAGCCCGGTCAGCACTCACACCCCCACTTCTGGGCACACCTGCCACGCCAGCGCTGGCTGTCCACGGTCTGAAGAAGCAGCGGCACACGTCAGCCTGATCTTCCTGCCAGCAGGGGTGTGAAACCCGTCCGGGCTCAGAGCCCCGGGGACCACGGCCCCCTACTTGTTCCCATGGGGCCCCACGTGACCTCGCCTCTGGATGGATGCAGGGGGCTGGTGGGCTGTGTGCAGGGCGCCCGCTCCGTGTGGCACCGTGTATCTGTCACACTGCCTGCTGAATGCCCAATAGAACCAGGTACAATTACTCAAATCTTATCACTCATTCATTTGTCATGAGCTTCTTAAAATATCTCCACAGGATGAATTAAAAATAGTAAGAGTGGTGGGGACCCAGCTCAGTAGCAGTGTCTTAAAGTGTGATTTCTTCCCTTATGTGGAGGACACTGGGGACCGCTCAGACTGGGGGAGCCATTCCCGGGGGTGGGGCCCCCTGCACTTTCCGCTCTTCCCCAGAGTGACGAAGGCCAGCGACGGTGTGGCCAGGATGGCGGTGACCTGAGAACGAGGAGTCCTAGGGTCAAGGACTTCCCTGCCCCCCCGCCTCCCTTTTTTTGCCTTTCTAGGGTCACACCGTGGCATATGGAGGTTCCCAGGCTAGGGGTCCAGTCAGAGCTGCAGCTGCCAGCCTTCACCACAGCCACAGCAACACGGGATCCGAGCCACGTCTGCGACCTATGTCACAGCTCACGGCAACACCAGATCCTTAACCCACTGAGCTAGGTCAGGGATTGAACCTGAATCCTCATGGATGCTAGTCGGGTTCTTAATCCACTGAGCCACAGTGGGAACCCCCCTGCTCCTTCCCAGATGCAGCAGCTGGGGAGCCCTTGACCCCCAGCCTGTAAAGGGAGGTCTTTATACCTGTTGTGTTAGGTAGGACACGCCAGGCACCCTTCCTGTGTCCGCCCGCCCCACCGTCAGCACGGCCCAGGCAGGTCCCGGTCAGGGCCCCTCGGGGGGGGGGGGGGGAGTGAGGCTAGTGGGCCGTGGACGTGGACCGGGAAGGCCTGGCCGGGAGGAGATGGAGGGCAGAGGAGGCACTTCTCCGCCCACCAAGGAGAGCTGAGACCGAGGCGGTTGGTCTTAGTGTCACAGGCTGCGGGCCGTGAGCAGCAGCAGCAGCTCCGGGGAAGGGGGCTGGGGGAGGAGCGGTTCTGTGCTGAGAGTCGGGGAAGTTGTCTCCCTCAGCCGCAGTCATCCTTGATGGGAGCCTCTGCACCCGCTCCTGCTGTGCCTTGCAGTGTCCCTCCCTCCGTCCCGCCACCTCGCCTGCCCCGCCCTCCCAGCCTGCTGCAGGGGCCCCTCAACCTGTGCTCCTCCCAGCCCAGCCCCCTCCCCGTGTACCCACGACCTCTGGCAGGATTAAAACCTAAGCACTGTGTTTGGAGTCTTGTTGGCCCTGCTTTGTCACTTCCCACTTTGTGGCCCAACACCAGTTCTTCAAGCTCCTATGTTATTTCTGTAAACTTAGAGGGTTGCTGTGCAAAATACCTGCCAGAAAGCAGCTTGAATGCCCAGCTTCCTGGTGCGGGGAGAGCGTTCAGATCCAGCCAGCCACCATGCTGCTGCTGCTGAGCGTGATGGAGGGGACAGTGAGCCCAGCCTTCCCGACTCCCCAAGAGCTGCCCTGGCACGGACAGAAAGACAGACACGATGCCCCAGAGCTTTTGCGGGAGCCACTGGTAGAGTGGAAAGTGAGCTAGCCTCCCCAGCAAGGGGCCCCGCGCCCAGCCCTGGAGGCGGCCTCTCCCCGCAACGCACCCTTCTTCAGGTCCCCTCCGAGACAGCGCGCGTGGGTTTGAATCCCAGTTCTGTCCTTGGCTGCTGTGTGACCTTGGGGAAGTTAGTCAATCTCTGAGCCTTACTCTTAATTCCTCAGAGCTGTTGAGGCGGGAACGGCAGGCCCTCGCCAGTAGGGGTCACCCCCCCACCCCGTGGGGTGTCCCTGTCACGGTTGCATCTGCGAGAAATCTCTGCATCCACCAGGGGACAGGAGATGTTGTTTTGTTAGCCAGTCCCAGGTGGGAGAGGATTTGCAATTCAACACTCTGCTCTTTTTCCTGAACCTTGTGACTTGGCCGGGCTCCTGGGTGTAAAGAGAAGCTGCCTGCCCTGGGCTCAGTGTCGCCGGCCCAGCCTGGTGAAGTCGGCTGCTGCGGGACGCGGCTGTCCCAGCGCCGGGTGAGGAGGCGGCCGGCATCCCTCGGGCCCGGCCATGGAGGAGCAGGAGGGCGCCTGCGGCTCCAGCTGGGAGCCCCCACAGGGCAAGAGCCGCCCGGACTCACCTTGGTCATGGGTAAGGGCCAGGGCTGCCGCTGGCACACCGCCACCCCGGCTGAGGGGGGCCGGTGGGACCTCACTGAGCACTGGTGCCTTCTCACTTCTCCAGATAAGTGATGGGACGCGCCGCTCCCGGGGGCTCCTGTTACGGAGGCTGCGTTCACAGGAGAGGCTTCCGAACTTACTGACAGCGCGGAGTCTCTGTCTTTGCTTTGGACAGAGCGCACTAGTGACCGCGCCGATCCTCCACACGGGGAGCGCGGTTATTTGAGGACTGGTGCTGAGAACCTTGGTGTCTTTCGTGTTTGCGCGTGGGGGAGGCGGGGCCCCCGAGTGCTGCAGTTGCAGGATCAACACCGTCATTTAATCCCCGTCGCCGCAGAGTGCGATGTGTGTGCCGAGGGCTCCACTGGACCCCGGAGCCAGGGACTGCACCTTCCGGCCTTTTTGAGACTGCACCCCAGATGCCAGGGCTTTGTTCAAAGGTGGTTACTGTCACTTAAAGCCTCAAAGCAAGAGCCCAGGGAGTCCAGCTAAGCCCAGGGGGAAGTGCGCTAGAATTCGGGCCTTGCTGTTTCTTCCAAAGGCTCGGGTTTGGCTGCAGTGTTGGGAGTTCCTGTTGTTTCTCAGTGGGGTTTGGCTGCAGTGAAGATAATGTTGGGAGTTCTTGTGGCTCAGCGGGGTAAGAATCCAACTAGTATTCACAGGGATGTGGGTTCGATCCTTGGCCTCGCTCGGTGGGTTAAGGATCAGTGTTGCCCTGAGCTGCGTTGTAGGAGGCAGACATGGCCAGCATAGGCTGGCAGCTGCAGCTCCAATTTGACCCCTAGCCCGGGAACTTTCACATGCCGCGAGTGCGGCCCTAAGAAGAAAAAAAAAGAGAGAACATGTTAGTCCCTCGCCCCGAATGGCATCTTAGGACACGGGTGTCGCTCCTCCTCTGGCCCTCGGCCGCAGAGGCTGGGCTGGCGCTGGAGGCCCGCACGGCCTGGAAGCAGGGAGAGCCTGGGGCGCTGCAGATCCTGTGGGAAGAGAGTGAGGGGTGTGGTGTGCACGGGGCAGACACAGCCTCCTGGCTGCTGGTTCCCCGAAGGCCCTGATGCTTGTCACTTCAGGGCGGCTCCTTTCCCTACAGGGACAAGGACCTCAGCTGTTGGAGCTCAGGCTGAAATGCAGGGCGGGTGCCCGAGGGAGGCAGGGCGCCTGGATCCTGCTCCCGCCTATGCCGCTTGGCCCCAGGGCCGCTGTTTCCTGGGTGGACAGATGCTCACAGAAGAGGTGGATCAACGAGGCAGGAAGGGTTCCCCCCAGCGCCATGAAGGCACCAGCACCCCCATTCTGACTGAAGAGATGGTTTTGTGCTTAGTTGGGGATGAAGATGGCTGTGTCTTGTTTCCACTTCTGGAAAGTGTCTCTTGAATGGAGCAGCCCCAGGTTGGCTGAGGGCGGGTCAGAACCGTGCCTCCCCCGTGGGCAGCGCCCCGCTCTGCCCCTGTCACTCTGCGACCGAGTCTCCTCGGCCGGGAGCGCATGTCTCAGTGTCACGGGCACCTCGCCGGCGCAGCCCAGACCAACACTGTCATTCTCCTTTGACCGCCAAGTAAACCGAGGCTCTGAAGTTGGGGCTTGCCCGCCGTGGCCCGAGGGCCGGTGGGAGATGGAGACGTGAGGACAGCCTGGCCCGTCTGGCATCCCAGCCAGCCTGCCGATGCTGTGATCCGAGGAAGCTCTGACAGTGCCTGGTTTCCGACTGTATTTTTGAGTTATTGTTATTTTTCCTGGTTATAAAAGTGTGTTTATTATAAAAGCTCTAGAATCTATAGCAAAGTGTAAACAAGATAGTAAAATGCCACGGCTCAGGAGCCTGGGGACTTTGTAAACAGAGGTCATGCTTCATTTGCCTGAAGGCTCATTATGATTAAACCACAGAACGGGTTTTAAACCTCTAGTCCCTTTTTATTTCAACCCTTCCCCCACCCAAGAGGCGCACTGGCACGGACAGAAAGACAGACATGATGCCCCAGGGCGTTTGTCAGGCCCGGTGTCAGGCTTCAGCCAAGCAGAACTGGAACACAAGGCAGGAAATTGAGGCAGACGCCCAGATGGACCGACTGCCATGCAGGAAAGCTTAAGAGGAGGCTGAAAGGCCACTGGCCGAGCAGGACAGGAGAGGCCGGAGCTGCAGCCGCTGTGGCGGGAGCCCAGGCCCGGCTGGCTGCTTCTGGGAAGGGTAAAAGTGGCTCGGTCCTCGTGGGGTGCTTCCACTCCCGGGGCTAGGAAAGGGCAGCTAGCAGTGCCGCGAGCCCTCGGCGGCACCTGTTAAGTTGGCACCCGTTACCTGCAACATTGGCCACAAACATTCCCAGAGACTGTGAGCTTGATCTCTGGGCCCTGGGTGTCCGCAGAGCCCTGTGGGGCACAGAGATGAGTGAGACTTGGTCCCCTACCCGCGAGAGGTCAGGGCGGGACGTAAGTGGGTGGGTCTGCACCTAGCCAGCTGCCAAGTTCCTGGGGACACAGAACAGCAGGAATTCTTACTGGTAGGGCCGGGGGAGGTGTCTCTGAGGAGCTGGCAGTGGAGCCAGAAGTT
This sequence comes from Catagonus wagneri, assembly GCA_004024745.2. Classification (NCBI taxonomy): domain Eukaryota; kingdom Metazoa; phylum Chordata; class Mammalia; order Artiodactyla; family Tayassuidae; genus Catagonus; species Catagonus wagneri. Next base: position 199,582 of record PVHT021183518.1, read on the forward strand.
GGAGAAGGGTAGGATTTCAATAAACAGAGCACAGAGGGGGTGGAGGCGAGGGTGGGGGCACAGAGCCTTCTAGGCCAAGGGTTCAGCCCGAACGAAGGCTGGGTTTTGCAAGTACAGGGCGTTCCCCTCAAACTAAGTCTCGGGCGTTCCCCTCAAACTAAGTCTCGGGCCATTTGAGAGTTTATTTCTCCTTGGCTACGGCTTGATGACATTCCTCTTGGTCAGGAACCCGGCCTGGGAAAGCAAGCAAGCAACCAGGGGCCGGATACGTGGGGCTCAGCGTGAATCTGGGGGTGGGAGAAGCGGGAGCCTCAGGCCCTGAGCGCAAACACTAGTTTTGCCATTTACAAGTTTTGATTAACTGGAGCCTTGGTTTTCTCATCTGGAAAATGGAACTTACAATACCTAATAATATAATAATCGCAGGTACTTGGTAAATGGTCGCGCCTATTAATAATAGCACTAAATCTGAAAATGAGATCGCTTGTTACGGGTTAGGCTGTAAATATTGTGGTGAAGAGAAATCGAGCCATTCGCCCTTGGACTATTGGTCCTAGCAGCGAAAGCAGGAAACCCACAGTTCCAGACCCCCGTGTCCCCTAATACGAAGCGTTCTGAGTGTAGTCTTTGTCCGGACATTTTGGCTCCACATTCAAGGTGTCTCAAAAGCCGGCCTCGCCTTCCTGCTCTCGGCTCTTCTCTCCTGCTCTGACCCTGTGCTGCCCAGCCAGCGCCTTTCCCTGGAGGCGCTGAGCCAGCGTGTTAACTGGGTCTCCAGGGAAGTGACCCTCAGGACATCAGACCCAGCCTGCCACCTTCAGGCCCTGTAGATTTGGGCAAGGGCTGGGATTTGGGCCCCAGCTGTCCAGAGCGCTTGTCAACCTGTGCCTCTTTGGCGATGCTGACCAGAGGCCTGGACAGAGCTCCGCAGGGCAGACTACCCTCCTGGATCCTTGTCTTCAGGGGCCCCAAGGCTCTGTGCCCCTGACCACGGTGGTGGCTTGCAAAGACAGACTCAGGGAAAGGGTCTGTCTGCCTCTCCCCGGAGCCCCAGGTGACTTGAAACACCTCTGTGCCCACCTGGGCCCGGGCGGGTGCTAAGAGGCCACTGCATGGGGCTGGCCTCAAACCTCCAGCCCCCCCGCCCCGGGTGTGTGTGGATGGGGGCGGGGGGCAGGGAGAAAAACTAGGAAGCAACTCCCACAGGCAGCCCTCCGTGGGAAGCAGAGCTTCTGGCCTCTTTCCTCCTCCTCTCAACCTCCTGGGCCCACCCAACTCCGCCTACTCCATCCCATTTCTGGTGACGTCACCAGGGAGGCCTGGAGCTCCCTCTGGAGGCGGTACTCCGCCGCTACAAACAGGAGAACCAATACCGCCTTGTAACACAGCCAAGAGTGGCCGGTGGGACTTTAACTAGGCAGAGACAGATGCTATTCCTTCTTCCTCCGCTGATCACAGTCCTACTCGTCCTCTTAAATGCAGTTCAAATGCCACCATCTCGGTAAAATTTCGTCTAGTGTTTGAGGCCAAGCGCCCCTGTCCTTGCTCGACTTTCTCTGCTTCTTGATCTGTGCGTTTCTGGTGGAAACTGATTTTGTTTCCCTTCATGCAACAAGAGTGCAGGGCTTTAAACTCTAACTCTACCTGGCATCCTCCCTCTCGGCCTGTTCTATTCACTTACAGCCCCTTCTCTCCCATGGAGCTGTGAGCTCCCGAGGGTAGCAAGGCTGTCTGCCTCTTGGCGTTGCCCACAGCACCTAACACAGCTGCGTTTGCCTGGGTCGGTCGGGCTTACCGTGCTGCCGTGCTGCTGTGATTGTTCGCAGCATCCCCTTTTGCTCTGGAATGGGGTGATTACCCGACATGGCTGGAAGGCCACACGTGTGCCCAGCTTTGAGTCATCCCTCATCCACAGCTTGCTCCCGAAGGTCTTTCCTCGCTCCCCTTAGGGGGTCCTAGTTGTCTCCCCCACCTGTCCATTCAGGGCTAGAGAGGGGTGGAGGGCTGTGTATGTAGTGACGTGTTTCCTGCAAAGACCAGGATCTAACGTTAGTGTAAGAGGCAGAAATTGTGTGTGGCCCAGTTCCCTGAGGATGCCGTTCCCTGCAGACGCTGTTCCTTGGCATGTGACACTAAGAGAGTAGGTTTAAGAGGTTCTCTTCTGGGGCTCAACGCCCAGCTCTCCGGCTTGCTAATTGATCATTGACCTTTTTTTCTCCTTCTTTTTCAGCTGCACTCATGGCATATGGAGTTTCCCAGGCCAGGGGTCGAATCGGAACTGCAGCCGTACCACAGCTGCAGCAATGCTGGGTCCTTAACCCCCAGTGCCACAGCAGGAGCTCCTGATTGACATTTTGTAGACACATTTCCTCATCTGCAAAATGGGTTTTCTGAGCACTCAGTGAGTTAAAAGCCATAAAGCATTTAGTATGCATGTAATGAGTGTTGGTTCGTATTAACTCCTACATGGGCCCTGTTTCCCCAAGTCTTAAAGCAGATTTCCATTCCTTCTTTTAAGCCTTGTGTGACTGGCCTTTTGGGCACCACGTGACCTCTTTCCTGAAGCACTGTGCTCTTGCGGCATGAGGTGTTCGCACCCCAAGATCTTCCTGGGAAGTGAGACCGTGCAGAGACGGCACGTGCGCAGCTTCCATCCCAAGATCGCTCTGGGAATTACTCTCAGCTTGCTCTGGAAAAGAGCAAGAGAAGTCGAACTGCATGGTTGAAATTATCATCATTATTTTTTGCTCTCTGCCTCTCTGTTTTGCCAAGAGTAGAAATCATTGAATTCATTTACATTAAAAGTATACATATGGGAGTTCCTGTCGTGGCTCAGTGGTTAATGAATCCGAATAGGAACCATGAGGTTGTGGGTTCGATCCCTGGCCTTGCTCAGTGGGTTAAGGATCCGGCGTTGCTGTGAGCTCTGGTGTAGGTTCCAGATGCGGCTCAGATCCTGCGTTGTTGTGGCTGAGGTGTAGGCTGGCAGCTACAGCTTCTGTTAGACCCCTAGCCTGGGAACCTGCATATGCTGCGGGTGCGGCCCTAGATAAGGCAAAAAGACAAAAAAAAAAAGAGTATACATACGAGGGCTCCCTTATATCACTTATATGTGGAACCTAAAATATGTCACCAGTGATCCTGTCTGAAAACAGGAACGGATCTGGGACATGGAGAGCAGACCTGTGTTTGCTGGGGGAAGGGGGAATCCAAACGGTAGCCAGAGAGCCAGGAGCTACATGACATGATGTAACACGTATCGTGTAACACGCATCACGTCTAACTTTCTGTTTGCCTATTTTAAAATGGAGTTCCTTCTGTGGTACAACGGAATCGGTGGCGTCTTGGGAGTGCTGGGACACAGGTTCGATCCCTGGTCCTCACAGTGGGTTAAAGATCTGGCATTGCCATAGCTGTGGCTGGGATCTGATCCCTGGCCTGGGAACTCCATATGTTGAGGGGGGGGGCCAAAAATGATAAAATAAAATATCAAATGATGTGGCAGAAAACTGGCTAGTTCGACTTCAGCCAGGTTCAAAGAGGGAGGCGGCTGGTGTGAAGCAGCTCAGGACGTCTTTTTGTGGCAGGTGGGCCTGGAGCGAAACCTGAGGGCCGGGAAGGGGGAGGAAGGAGGAAAGAGAAAAAAAGGGGTGTTGCCCATGTTTTGACTTGGAGAGCCACAGGCACCCACTTCCTGACCCCTGCCTTAGGTCGGGCTCACTCTTGGCCCTGAAAAATGACGGAGGGGGGGGTCCAGCTCCAGAGGTCAGCTCAGATCCAGGCCACCACCCCGGTCAGTGAGACCAGCTTGACACTAGCCTGTGGCTCCCAAACTTTACGGTTCACGTTGAATTTTCAGTGAATTTATACTTTCCCCACAGCTCCTTCTACATTTTTCATAAAGCTGCTAAGAGAAAAATTAAATAAGACTTTGCAGACATCAGCTGACCTCCCCTCACAGTAAGCTAGCAAAGGCAGTTTGTTGGCCCCAGTGGCAAAGATGAAGGACCGAGGGCCCCAGAGGCGAAGAGCCACCCCGTGGAGGTGGGAAGGGAGGCCGGGCTGGGCAGGGCGGCCCGCCCCCATCTCCCCTGCTCCGCGGGGGTCGGGGCGGGAAGGGAGCCCCTGGCTCTCCAAACCAGAACCGGACATAAGGGGGTGAGTCTGGGGAGCACGGGCCAGCCTGCGGCACGTGGCCACCTTGTCTTTGTTTCAAGGAAGAAGTTTTGTGATGCGGAGCTGGAAGGCGAGGGGATCTGAGGATGAGGGGTGATGCTGCCGGAGGTTCACTGAGGCTCAGCGTGAAAACAGACCAGGACGTGTTCTGCAGGTGTGTGTGCTGATGTGGCCGTTTCTTGGGAAAGAGTAGTGTTTATCCTGAGCGAACGCACTTCCTGCTTTGGGGAGACTGAGACTATATTACAGTAGATAACACCTCCCACCTCCCCCTTCTCTCCCCGGCTTCTTTTGGGAGCTCGCACACACAATAAAACTTGGCCTTTTATTGAAGTTGTTGCAAGACTGGTCCCTGGCACACAGCAGGCACTTGGTGTTTGTTGAAGGCACAGGTGAATGAATGAAATGACAAAGTGGCATGCCCAGGTCTTCATCATTTGATGGTGAGCTCTTGCCTGGCCTGGTCTGGAGGGCCCCCATCCCTCTCCTGGCGCCTCCCACTCCGCCCTGCGGCCCGGGGGCAGAGCCGTGTTGAATGCCCAGCGGCAGGCTGACCTCCAGTCCGGATTTCAGGAACACGCGTCTCAACACTTCCTCCCATCATACTAAATCCCGCTCCTTTTCCTGCCTTTTGATCTGTCCTTAAAACAGGCCAATTGCTTGCGTTTTTGATTTTGCTTTGTTTTGTTTTTCTTTCTAAGCTGCCTGAGATCCTTTTTGGACTTGTTAAAGGATATAAGCAAATAACAACCAAAAGCTTGGAATAAAAATACCTAAAGTCTTTTTTTATTAATGTAGACAGGGTTGCCAGAGAAGCAGGATGTTCGGGGCTGTGCCAGCCCTGGTCTGTGGGTCTGTGGTCAGGGTGGGGCTGGGGGCTGAAGAGTGACACCTCCTTCAGCAGGGACTGGGGTGGAGGGCAGGGGGGTGCCTCTGAGCTCCTGGAGGCTTTACTGTTACCAAGGTGAGGGGGCGAGACTGTCGGCAGGAGAGGAATGTAGAGAACCGGATCGTCTGGACGTCTGGGCTCCAGGCTCACAGTGTGGCTTTGAGCAGAACTGCTGTCACTTTGGAGCCCTGACCCCGCCCCCACAGGGCTGTCTGCAGCCACAAGAGACTCAAGAGTGCCCCCTCCGAGCAGCTCAGCTTGCTGTCACTCAAGCCTTATCGGGAGCCTTTGGAGAACGAGTGCCTGGCTGGGCTGCCCTGGAGGGTCCTGCGGTTTGCGGTCTGCACAGAGTGCTGCTGGCCCAGGGGCAACCGGGGGCAGAAATCTAACCTGGGCTCTGCTCACCAATCCTGGGCTTTGGGACCGAGGGTGGCTGGGATGATCGGGAGGAAGGGGCGGCTTTTTGGAATCTCTTCCTCCAGAAGGGTGCCTTTTGTTCACTCTGCTCAGAGGGGCCCCGCGTGCCCGCCCTGGTCCAGGGCGTTGGGGCTGACCGCAGTTTGCAGCACCTGCAGCCCAGTATGGAATCCTTGCTGTCAGTGAGAACATCTGCAGACCCCTCCCCGTAAATGAAATAAAAATGAGGCGACTTGGGAAATGCAAAGACGACGAGTTTGGTGCCCACCCTTCTCAAGCTCCTCCATCAACCACCTCCCGGCCAGCCCCCACCCTCCCTCTCTCCACCGTCACCCCAGGGCTCCGCGAAGCAGAGTTTGAACCCCCCTGGAGGCGCTGTCACACTGCGACCCCAGACAGGGCACATGCGGGCAGGGACTGTGTCGCTTTGTTCCATCCATACAAGATGTGGGGGCAAATAAAAGATGAATCAATCAATATATAAAACATCCCAGCCAACGAGAGAGTTTTGTTGAAATTCTTGAGTGAATTATTTGTTTCTAAGGTGATTTGAGCTTCACAGTCATTCAAAGTAAAGGAAATGGGAACTTGGCTAGTTGGCGTCTTCCCCCGACTTGATCTGGGCACAGACTGAGTTTATTAATAGCCATTTAATGGACACTTCGCAGTCAAAGGTGAAGCAAGATGGGATCAGGTTTCTGGGTTGTGTCCAGTGAGAAATGCCCAGCGGGTGAGAGGTCACCAGATGGAAAGAGAAAGAACAGGAAGTCTTGCATGCTGAACTTTGGGCAGCCGCCTGGTAGAAGAGTATTTTGGCAAACATGCGAGTTATTTGTAGTTTATGGATAATTGAAAGTGATTTCAAAGTGATCTATGTCCCGGTTTGTTATTGTCGTTGCTGTTCACTGAGGGTTTCCAATAGGCCAGGCACCCGATGGGACGTTTTTCTTCTCATTACCCGTCTTCCAGGTGGATTATTCGCCTCGGTTTCCGCACAGAGGGGCTTATAGAGGGATGACTTCCGTGGCCTGAGGCCTCCCAGGTAGCAGTGAAACCATTATTCCAGTGCAGGTTTCCTGCTTCTAAAGATCTGCTTTCTCCACTGGAAGTGCTGCCTTCCTCGGATCCCGCGTTGCTGTGGCTGTGGTGTAGGCCGGCGGCTACAGCTCTGATTAGACCCTTAGCCTGGGAACCTCCTTATGCCTCGGGTGCGGCCATAAAAGGACAAAAAGACAAAAAGAAGAAGAAGAAGAAGAAGAAGAAGAATCGGCATCAGTGGGGCTGGACCCCACGTGTCTCTGTTTTCTTAGAAAGTCCACCGGTGGTCCAGGGGTGAAAACACAGTTCTCATCACACCCAGCCGTCAAGCTTCCCCAAAGCCATCCCACCCTCCGCCTTTGTCCCTGTTCACGAAGTTCCGCTCCCCACCTCTTTGTCCAGCCAGCTCTTACTTGTTCCTCAAAACCCAATTCCTGGGTCACGTTCTTGGTGAAACTTCTCATCAGCCCTTGAAGACCAAATGAATCCCATCTTCCTCCGGTGCTGGAGTAATTCGCCATCACTCTGGCGCTTGCTCATTCTGCCGTAGCCCAGTTGTCTTGCTGGGTGGTGAACTTCTTGAGAACAGAAGCTGTCGTGTGTTTCTTTGGTTCCCTAGCCCCTGACGGGATCCGGGTGAGGGAGCGCCTCCAAGAGTGGAAGTTCTTTTCTTCTCCAGACTAGACATGCTCAGTTCCCTCACCAGAGCTTGGTTGTGAGACTGATTTCCAGTTCTTTTGCCGTCCACTGTACCCTTCGGGAGGACTCCCTTCGGGAGGACTCTTGTTTGTTACTGTCTTTCTTAGAGTTTTGTCTGACCGGCGCCGTGTACAGGACTCCAGTCTTCTCATTACAGACTGTACATATCTCTTACACTGTTTTCTAAGAACAGCACGTTCAGAGTTAACTGCTGGTGGCTAAGGAATACTGAGTTTCACCATTGATTTTCTGAGTCTCAGTCTATCTGTTTTAAATGTCCTTTCACTGAATTTACACCTGTCAGAGTCCTTTGGTGCTTTCATTCTGGGATCCAAAGTATTGATTTTGTTTCCTATGAAAATCTGACTTACTGGCTTTCCTTTCCACGTTCCTTAGGACTGTTAATTTAACTAGCTGAACTTATTACAGTATTACTCAACCCAGGTTATCCCACCTATCTTTTGGGCATCATCAAAGATTTTATTAAATGCCTATTCAGACATTTAATACTCCTGTGTGCAGGTGTGTGTATGTGTGTGTGTGTGTGTGTGTGTGTGTCTATGATATTCCCCTGACTAGTCCAACCTAACTATTCTATGAAAAAGAAAGCATTTTCTTTGCCAGGCCTATTCCCTGTGGATTCTGGTGGCTGCCACTTTCTTACAGGTCATCTGTGTCCCTGGCTTTCTAACACTAAGGGGCACGTAGGGGGAAGTCTCCATGATGAGAACCTTGGCTCACTGTGTATCCCAGGGAAAAGCTGGCATATTCAGAACAGAAAGTTGTCACCTATGACTGCCCCCAGGATTTTGAGTGTTTCTACTTCCTGTGAGAATGCCACCAGAAAGGTTGACCCCGTGTCCTTCTCCTTGCTTTGGCTCTGGCACTTACTGGCTGTGTGACTTCAGTAAGCCCCTCAGTCTTGCGTGGCCCCATCTGTAAAATGGGTTGCCGTGAGGGTTAAAGGATGTAAGGCGTGCTTCCCAAACACTAGGATGACCTGGCTTCTCCCACTTCAACAGGTTATAGTGGGGCCCAGAATAGGGAATGTTGGTGAATTCTCCAGTAGATTCTGATGAGCGAGCAGGTTTTGATCCTGCGTTGCGATGCAAAGTGTTTGGCTAACAGCTCGTGCTCTGCAGAGGCCCCACCTCCTTTCCTTTTCCCACATCTCTGCCAGGCACACAGGGCTCTGGTGTGGCCCACTTTGTGTCACAGGACAGAACCACAGGAGGAAAGTCATTTACATTGCTCTTCTCCAGATGTCTTCCTTTGATAAAAACAGAAAAAAGGGCAATGCTTAGTTCAAAGTTTTCCTGTAGATTTTACTGCAACTTGCTAGGTCTGTCTTCGGTACCCTTTCCTGAGTCCCACGGTGCAGAGGTAAGTAGGATCCGGGCCCCGAGGTCTTGGGATCTTCTTGCAGCCTGAGAAATGTAAGGCAAGGAGAACAGCTAAAGTGGGGAACATATCTTCTTTGGGGTCAGGGGCCAGCCTTCCTCACACACTTCAAATCACACCAGAGGCTTTCTTGAGCACGCCTCCGGTTGTGAATGGAAGGAAGCTTCCAGGTCCTTGTGACAGACAAGATGGATCCAGCAGGGGGAGCTAGAGAGTTAGAGAAAGAGACAAGACCAAGAGAGCTGGTCCTCTGGGTCTCCAAAAGTCAGGTGTGAGCAGTCGTTTTCAAGAAAGTCTGTGCATCAGAATCCCTGAGCAACCGATTAAAAAAAAAAAAGAAATCCCAGACCCCATCCCTATGGAATCAAATTGTTGGCATTAGCAAGTTGTCCACATGACCCTGATGTGCAGCCAGGTTGGAGAAGCACCTGCCTAGAGATTCTAGGGTGATCTAAATGTGGTCCGGGCCATTCGTTCTGCCGAACAGCCTGGTCAGCAGTCCGAGCTGGTCTGAATCTAGAGCCCTGCGCTGGTCCTCACATCAGCGGCAGCATCACCATCACCTGGGCGCTCATCGGAAGTGCAGACTCTCAGACTCCGCCCCAGACCTGCCGGGTCAGGACCAGCGTTGTTAGCAAGAGCCCTGGGCGGGCTCGGAGGCGTATCAAAGTGTGAGAGGTCCCCGAGCGTGGTGCTCTTGTTTACCTGGGGACCCGTCCCTGGGATGGAGCCTCCGTCTCCTCGTCTTGGCTCTGTTTCCTTCTCAAGGAGTTGAGGGAACTAATGTCCAACTCCCATATTAGACTCTGAGTTCTTTGAGGCAAGGGCCACCTAGTTTTAAGATTTCTGCATATCCAAAGCCTAGTGTGAGTGAGTTGGTGATTTTGGCACACGGAATTATAGAATCCTCGAAACAGAAAAGACTTGGTGAGTTATACAGAACAAGCAACTCTGTGAACAGGTGAAGAAGTTACGGCAAGGTTCACGGCTGTTTCTAGGGTTGGACGCTCTGTTACTGTCACACGAGCTTCCTGCGAGAGTCTCTGGGACAGCTCCTCTTCTCCATGAAGTCTTTCTCCTTCCCTTGGCTCTTCAGAGCTGAGCTCAGCTCTCTGTCCTTGTGAGGGTCCCCCGGCCCCTCTGACCACAGCCGTCTCAGTGCCCCCTGAACTTCTGGATCATTGAGTGTTGGTCTTGCTCGTCTGCCATGAATCCTGGACTGGCCTCCTCGCATGTTCCATCCTTGTTGTGTTTTGTTCTGGAAGCTGCTGTGTTGTCTCACTGTTCGTATTAAGCTGTTGGAGTGCAGGACCAGGGTTCTTTGTGCTCCACGCCTGCTCCCCAGCTCAACACCCAGTGCAGGACTGAGTGCGTGGTAGTCACAGATAACTTTCTGAATATCTATTCATTTTTTTAAAATGTGAAATCTTGGAGTTCCTGTTGCGGCTCAGCGATAATAAACCCGACTGGTATCCATGAGGATGCGGGTTCCATCCCTGGCCCTGCTCAGTGGGTTAAGGATCCAGCATTGCCATGAGCTGTGGTGCAGGTGGCAGATGCAACTTGGATCCCGCGTTGCTGTGGCTGTGGAGTAGGCCGGCGGCTGCAGCTCCAGTTTGACCGCTACCCCAGGAACTTCCATATCACACAGGTGAGGCCCTAAAAAGACACAAAAAGTGAAATCTTTCATACATACAAAAGTTAGAATAATGTCATGAATATTCTCATCCTTACTACCACTTTAAAAAGAGAAAGATTACATTTGAAGTGCTCTGTGAACCACTCTTCAGTCATTTTCTCAGCATCTGTGAGTCGCTATGACAGCCCATCATGTGACATCATGTGGTTCATTTGTTTGGTGTGGCTGCCCATCAAATAAGAATCTTAAAACCAAAGTCCAAGGCAATCAAGAGGCTCTAATTCATCACTCAAGAGTATTTATTGAGAGCCTATTATGTGCACCAGTGAACAAATCTAATCAAAATAAGATGAAACAAAAAATAAGGTCTCGCTCTCATGGAGTTCACATCTGGACAATCCATAGGCAATAAGTATAATAAATACGTAAATTATTGAGTATGATAGAGGTTAAAAGTACAATGGGAAAAATGAAGCCGGACAAGGATCAGAGATTCTGAGGGCGGAGGGCAGACTGCGTCAGGGACAGCCTCGTTGAGAAGGGGATGAGGGAGCTGGTCATTTGATCTGGGGAAAAGGTGTTCCTAGAAGAGAGAATAACCAGGGCAGGGACGCTGAGGTGGAGCACTTGGGGACGAGGAGGAGACCAGTGAGACCGGTGTTCTTTGGAGGGCAAGGGGGTGGGGGTGGGGCGCAGGAGACGGAGTCACGGCCAGCGTTGTCGCTGCAGGGGCTGAGGTCGCCACTGTGGCATGGGTTCAGTCCTCGGCCCAGGAACTTCCACATGCTGTGGCACAGCCAAAACGAAAGAAAAAAGCACGATTAAGGACTGGATGCCCAGGTACCACTGGTGACGTTGATGAAGGCAGTTCTGGTGGAATAGTGGGGGAGGCAGGGGCGCCGGACTGAAGTGGGTTTAAGAGAGAACAAGAAGAACAGGATTGAAGAAAGCCAGCAGAGACGACCCTTAAGCGTCATTCGCTAGAAGTGGAAATGGAAACGGGCAGCAGCTCGACGGCGGGTGAAGGGAGGGGCTGTGATGGGCAACAAGGAGACAAGCCAAAGCGAGAGCGTGTTTCGCTGTTCACTGTCTGCATGGACAGTGGGAGGGGAGATGCTGGGTTAAGAGGCCCTCGCTCTGCCCCTGGTGCTGGGGCGACAGGCGAGGGCTTCCGGGCCCGAGCAGGGGGAGGCAGGACAAAGCCAGCTTCCTCCACCGCCCGGCCAGCCCGGGGTAGCCCGAGGCTGCTTCCTCCTGGCCCCGCATCAGGCCACAGGCCACCAGGAGCTGCCGCTCTGGGCTTGGAGGCCCTTGTGACCCATTTCCCTGCCACGTGAATTCTCTCCCGCTTTCAGTCTTGAGAACGCCCTCCACCTTCACAGCTGAGCTCCACTGTCACTCCCCGGTGGCCTCCCTCTGCTCCTGTCCCCGCCCCCGTCACGTTCTCTTTTACGTGGTTCTCCAGGTTAGCGGGGGTGGGGCCCTGGAATCCTTCAGAACAGGGACCCCCAGCCTGTCCCTGGGTCCCCAGCCTCTGGCCCAGAAAAGGATGTTTGTTCCTCTGAGAACAAGACACGTGGTCCCCCAGCTCGAGTCCCGAGAAGGTTGCCACTTTTCTGTGGAGCTCTGGCTTGTTCACACTTTCAAATGTTCGGAGCCCTCATTCAAATGGGCGGCCCTGAAACCCAAGGCCCCGTGTGTACCCCAAGGCCAGCCTCCTGCACATTCCAGAAGCCTCGCCCGGCTCATGTGTCTGTGGCAGCCCTGGGCTCTGACTGCCCTTCAGGCTGGAGCAGCAGCCGCCTCTGTGTGCTGGGGGCCGATGCTGGGGTGGGGACGCCACTCTGGGCCACCCCGGGCTTGGCTCCTGCCTCTCCCCTTTGCCAAAAGCCCGCGACTGGTCCGAGGCATCTGCGCATCACCGTGTAGGAATTCAGCCTGTCTCCCCAGCCCTGGGAAGCCCGCGTTTGCTGAAGCTTGGTGACTTGCTGGTTCCTTTCCTGCTTGTCATTGATAGTGATGAGGTCTGGCCTGGGGACAGGAAAGGCCAGCCTCACGGGTCTTGGCGCTCTTGAATGGCCGTCTTGGCGGCTGAAAAGCTGACCCCCGCCTGATTAGCCTCTTGGCTGTGGGCACCTGCAGGCAGAGTCTGGTACCCAGCCCCTCCCGGGTCTGCCCGCCCCATTTACAGCTCCCTCCTCCCCACCTCCCCAGGCCAGGAGCAAGCCCCACCCCAGGTCACAGGCAACCCTCAGGGGCAGCTTGTCCTGCTTCCCTCAGCTTCAGGTGACTTGTCAACCTGGAAGAGCCCAGCTTTGCACACAGTCCCAGCCGGGGCATAGGTGGCCAAGGGTGGCCAGAGAATGTCACTGTGTCCAAAAGCTGACTGCGTGGTCATTTTCTCCCCAGCTGCAGGCCGCCTTTCCCTCCAGCGCCCCTCCCGCAGGTCCCTGTTCCCCAGGGTCGTGGATGTCCGTCATCGGGGGCAGCTTAGCCCGTGAGCTCTGGGGCGAGGCTGGAGGCGGTGGGGGCAGGGGGCACGTGGTGTCCTGATTCTCCTGCTGTCCCTCCTCTTGGCTGCTGCCCGCTCTCCGGCCTGGCAGGGGGCCAGCGCCACCGCAGCTGTCTCGGACCAGATGCTTTCGTAGAAGGGACTGGATGTGCACAAGGTCAAGAGGCCTTCTCTGAATTCTTTACGTAAAAGCCTCCCCGGAATCAGGGCTGCTGTGACCGGCTCCCACCTCGCCCGTCTCTTCCGAGAAATGCGGGAACACATCACATGGCTCTAAGGTCTCCAGAGGCAGCAATTTCGTCATCTTCTTGGTGGTTGTTTCTACGTAGAAACCCACTCACTTCTGAGCTGATGGATCAGGGCCTGACATTTGTTTTCCAGCCGCGCCTTCCCGTCTTACTCTCTAAGGTTCCCATCCCCCATCAGAAACTCTTTTCCCTCAGAGCCACCGGGTTTGTGGAGCATATTTAATCTGTGGACGCTGTCGAGAAAGAGTTTGTTCTGTTGGTTCTCCCTGCAGGTTATTTGTATCTTCAAAGATGAGCTTATCAATCCAGACAAATATTGAATTGGTAGTTGATATAGGGAAGCTATTTTTTTATTTTTTGTCTTTGTGGGGCCTCACCCACAGCATATGGAGGTTCCCAGGCGAGGGGTCCAATCAGAACTGCAGCTGCCAGCCCGCATCACAGCCACAGCAACGCCAGATCTGCACTGCATCTGCGTCCTACACCACAGCTCACGGCAACACCAGATCCTTAACCCACCGAGCGAGGCCGGGGATCGAGCCCACACTCTCATGGATACTAGTTGGGTTCGGTAACCGCTGCGCCACGATGGGAACTCCAGGAAAGCTATTTTTAAATTGAGATATAGTTGACATGCAGCATTATATTAGTTTCAGGGGTACAACATAATGATTTGATATATCGTCGATCATGAAATCATCACCACAATAAGTCTAGTTAACATCTATCGCTATATGTAGTTACATATTTTTTTCTTATGATGAGAACTTTTATTTTTAAAAATAATTCAACAGTTGTATTTTTTTTGTTTTAATTTAACTTTTTATGGCCGCACCTGTGGCATATGAAAGTTCCCAAGCCAGGGCTTGAATCAGAGCCACAGCTGTGAACTTCACCACAGCTGCTGCAACGCCAGATCCTTTAACCCACTGTGCAGGGGCTTGGAATCAAACCTGTGTCACCACAGTGATCAGAGCCACTTCAGCTGGATTCTTAACCCACTGAGCAACAGCGGGGACTCCCATGATGAGAACTTTTAAAACCTACTCTCTTAGCAATTGTCTCTTTTTTTTAATTTATTTTATTGAAGTATAGTCGATTTACAATGTGTTCCTTTCTGCTGTACAGCAAAGCGATTCAATTACACATGTAAATATTCTTTTCCACTATGGTTTTTACGAGATACTGGATATAGTTCCCTGTGCTCTGCGGTAGGACCTGGTGTTTATCCCTTCTACGTACAAGAGTTTGCGTCCCCAGACTCCAGTCCAGCAGCTTTCAAATGCACAGTACAGTATTGTTAACTGCAGTCATCATGCTGTACATTTCATCCTCAGGACTTATAACTGGAAATGTGCCCCTTTTGAGGCCCTTCACACATTCCGCCCGACTCCATCTCCTGCCTCTGGCAAGCACCAATCTAAAACGAAACAAAACTGAACTCGTACATACAGGAAACAGGATGGTAGTTGCCAAGGCCTAAGTTTTAAACACTGGGCTTTTAAATTGCCTGAGGCTGTGCATGCAAACTAGAGAACATCAGCTGAATTCTCCTCTCCCCCGGTCCTGGCAGGCAGGGTGATCTTTAGCAGGATGCTGTCAGCTCTTCTTTTTAAACAAAATAATAAACCGTGTTTATTAGGTTCCTTCTTGTTTGGCATCTAGGGTAGTCTGGACACCGGGCTTTGCACATTTTGTGAACAGAAGCTTTGTCATGAGACTTCAGAGAGTAGATGTCTATGAGCTGCCATTTTTGGGGTGTCGACCCCGTGCTTGAGCCCATTACTCAGACCCTCAGCCACGGTCATATTCTTCTTGTATACTTTGGGCCTCCTTTATTTTATGTATGTATGTATGTATGTATTTATTCATTCATTTTTAAAACTTTTATTGAAGCATAGTTGATTCAATGATTAAAACGTTGTGTTAATTTCTGCTGTACAGCAAAGTGATTCATATACGTATACATGTAGCCATTCTCTTTCAGATTCTTTTCCCATGTAGGTTATCACAGAACGTTGAGTAGAGTTCCCTGTGCTCTGCAGGTCCCCGCTGACACCGTCCGTTCCACGTATAAGAGTGTGCATGTGCTTCAGGCCTCCTTCAGATAACTCTCATCAGTAAATGTCCTCAGGTGCTTTAGGACCCTTGCTTACATGCAACATATTATGTTAGGTCTCTTTTAAAATATATATGTCCACATGAAGGCCTTTCTGGGGGGCACTTGCTGCTGAGGCCAACACATTATTTTGCAGTTGAAAAAACTAAGAGTGTTATAAGTTGACTTGAGCTCTGATTGGTGCAAATGAACAGCTTGACTTGGTGGCTGTGTGGTTTCCAAGCCTTTGGGGAAGAAGCCCCGCTGGGGTAGGACCTCGCCTCAGGCCGCACCACCTCTGTGACTCAAGGGGAAAAACGACAGAACAGGGAAGTCACAGAAACCAAAGCTCCACACTGCTTCCTGATGGCATTGGGTCATGAGCGCCTCTTTCCTCCTCCTGAAGCTTTGAGCCGTGTGAAATGCAAAGCCCTGGGGTAATTGCTCTTGAATATGTTGAGAAACTATGAGTGCTGTAAATGCAGCCTCTGTACCAGCTGACCACACCTGCAGTGACATCGGTCACTCACCCCTGCATTCAGACATTCAGCTCATGGTCACCAAGTGGCCGCAGTGTACCAGGCTCTAAAGAGCGAGAAGATAAGCTGGGGGCTGCTCTTGGGGAGCTCCCAGGCAGGCAAGGCAATGTGACAAGCGCTAGCATTAAGATATGAACAAGGCGTCAGGGAAATGCTGACATAGAAATGATTGTGCCTACAGGAGCCAGGCCACACATCAGAAAGCAGATGGAGGGTGAGCAGGAATCGGCCAGCTGGACATGCTTTAGGGTGGAAGGAACATGTCAGCTGTGTGGCCTTGGGAAAATTACTCAACCTTCCTGAAACTCAGCTTCTCCAATAAAAACCAGGATGTCAGTACCCACAATGCTAAGAAAAGAGTGATGGGTAGCACCTGGTACAACAGCAGGCACACAGTCAGTGTGCGTTATTACTCAGCACTAATCTATGAATCACTCAAGTGATCACATCTCAGTCCTCTTTTGATTGTCCCAGTGATGAACCAGCACAGGGCATGGCACTTAGGAGATACTCAGTTAATGACCAGACTTGACAGATCCCATCCTTAGCAGCTTCTCTGCTCTGAACTTCAGCCACATCAAGTTTATCCGCAGCCCCTGGCACAGGTGGCACACTCAAGGGACTCTCAACACCACCGAGTAACCGCACCAGACCTTTAGTTATGTCTTGAGTAGTGGTCACGGTAATATTAGTCATTTTATTGAATGCTTTATATGCATCTGTTTCTGTGCTAAGTGCTGTAAATTCATTCAGTCCTCATCATAATGATATATTCTTATCCTCATTTTACAGATGAAAAATTTGAAGCACAGAGAAGTTAAGTGACCAGATCAAGGTCACACAGATAATTTGTGATGGGTCCAGGATTTGAGTGCAAGCCAGTCAGATTCTAGAATGTATACTTTAGCCGTCCTGTATAAAGCTACTCAGGTGACTAATTCACGTAGCCTAGGCTGATGTGTCCTTTCTGGTTGGCTGGATGTCTGTTGGTTATGGTTGTGAAAGAAGAAGCTTGTAATTCTCACAGATCCCTAGAAGCAGGAGGCAGGGCCACTCGCGAAAGCACCAGGGTCGGGAAGGAGAGAGGGGAAAACAGGTAAAAGTCGTCGTTGTGTTTTTTTGGGGGGAGGGATGAGCAAGCAAGGTCAGCAGGCTTCCGACTGGCCTGTGTGAACGACTGCAGCAGGCTCTGGGGTACAGGGGCTGTCCCCAGCTGCCTGGGCCCTCTTCCTGGGGTGTTGGGATAGGTGGCCTGGAGTGTGAACACTTGATCAGGAGGCTGTTGAGTTAAGGGCCCTGGATTTGCTGGTTTGCGAATGAAGTGCGTACCCTTCCCCCTCAGCATCATCAGTCTGGGATCTGAAGGAGAAATCAGTCACGGAAAGCTGGATTCCTACTGGGTCGCTGGGAAGCGGTTTTTATGCCTAAGAAAATAAAAAAGCAGCTATCACCTCTTTTGCTTTTGATTTGCAAGAAGACTAGGTGTTCCGTGGCACAGAAATGACACTGATTTCTCTCCTTGGCTGTGGGGGGGAGGGCGGCCTCTCTAGGGTCAGAAAAGCTCTGGGTAGTAAAGCATCACACACGGAAAACAAGAAGACCCGGTTAATAACGCCGTGTGACGCGGATACTTGAGGTCGACCAGCCTTGGCTGACGGGGCGGCCCGGAGAGGGAGGACGTCCTGCTCGCTGTGTGCCCAGGGCTGCCTCTGCGATGAGACCTGCCTGGAGAGCGTTGGCAGAGCAGACGGGTGCCCCCGTGGCACAAACATCTGTTTTCATTCATCTTTACTGCCCTCCCCCCAGCCCCCCCACCCCGCTCCTTCCACTCGCCTCCCCTCTCAGACTTGAATTTCTAAAAACTACCACTTTGTATAGATGGTGGAGACGGGAGGTGTGGACTGGCTGTTATTTCTGCATCAGAATTTCTCCCACATGGGTTACCTGACCCACAGGGACCACCCTCTGCTCAGTGGGGAAGGGACTTCCAGGTCACGTGGTTTGGCGAAATGCTGCATTTCTTACTGGGGATTGACAGTGTACAGGGCGGTTGTAAGAGCACTGAGAAGTGCTGCAGGAAAATCAATCTTTTTTTTTTTTTTTTTCCGAATGGCCCTACCAGCAGCATGTGGAAGTTCCCAGACCAGGGATTGAATCCAGGCTGCTGCAGCTGGATTCTTAAGCCACCGCACCACAGTGGGAACTCCAGGAAAAAAAAAACCTTATCTCTGTTTTATCTAGTGTCTCCAAATTTATCTCCCCACTGCGGCCCTATTTTTTGCATACAGCTTACTGCCGTCCCATGAGAAATGCTCAGGAACGGCTGACCTGCCTGTGGGATGAGGCGGGGAGGGCCTGGCTCTGACTGCCCACTCACGGGCTTGGCTTCAGGTGGCCCAGGAGCCGGAGTAACTGCCCTGAGAACCCTGGGCCCTCATCTCGGCCTGACCCTCCCTGGATCCCCAGGCTCCTGGCCTTGCCCGGGGCAGTGTACCAGGCCTTGCACCTCTCTGGAGTCCCAGCTGCTGGCACAGTGCCTGGCAAGCAGTGGGTGCTCAGTGATTGCCTGTATTGTATGAATTCCCCTGTAGAATCGGCTAATTAGAGGCTCTGTTCTTGTTTTCCAATCAAACCTTATCCTTGTATAGACACACACACACGCACACACACACACGTATGTCAATGGTTTGTGTGGGCTCTTCTCCAGATTAGGCAAGCAGGCTCATGA
This sequence comes from Catagonus wagneri, assembly GCA_004024745.2. Taxonomy (NCBI): domain Eukaryota; kingdom Metazoa; phylum Chordata; class Mammalia; order Artiodactyla; family Tayassuidae; genus Catagonus; species Catagonus wagneri. The sequence goes on from PVHT021183518.1 coordinate 217,966, forward strand.
GCACTGGATATGGATTTCACACGGGAAAGTTGTCCTCATCAATTTGCCATAAATATGTGCGTGCACACGCACACACACACACACACACACACACAGAATAAGAAGGCACACACATCAAACACACAGAAGCCCAGACTGTGCAGACACAAGCAAACACTTGCAAAAATAAGCACACTGTCCCTCCACCATGAAGCAGATGATCATGTAATTTTATACGTAAACACACAGAGAAATACAGTCCGGACCCCCTCCTGCAACGCACATCGTCCTTTCTGGCTGTTTATTCCTCTAAAGCAAACTGCTTCAAAACGTAACGCCGCAGCAATGATCTCATTGTATCCCGTGATTCCGTGGGTCCAGATTTGGGCAGGACTTGGCCGGGTGAGGCGTCATTGCTTCATGTGCAACTGGCATGACTCAGTGGAACCTGGCTGCCGGACAGGCTGGTCTGGAAGGACCAGGATGTCTTCCCTCACGTGGCTGGTGGCTTGGTGGGGTGGCTGGAGGGCTGGGCTCAGCTGGGACTGTTACCAGCAGTGCCTACAGGGCCTCTCAGACGTGACACCTCAGGGTAGTCAAACTTCTTACATGGCAACCTGCATGTGCCATAAAGAGTGTTGCAAAACGTGCAGGGGATGCTGGGAGGTTTCTTAGGAACCCAGGAGTGAAGACTGTCACTTCCCCTGCGTATCACTGAGCAGGCAGTCCCTTAGGCTCGCTCGGAGTTAAGGGGAAGGCTAATGGGCTTACCTGTCAGTGGCAGGAACAGCAAAGAACTTGAGGGCATCTGTAATCAAGCACACGCACACCCCACACAGCCTTCCCTGCGAAGCTCGGCACTGGGGTGCACCTGGGCCTGAACAGTGGTGGCCCTGGGGGCCGTGCTCCCAGGCAGACCTCGCAGGCGCTGCCGCCTTGGCTGTTCTCCCAGTGGCTGCATGTGAAGTAACGAGGCTCGGATGAGAGCCTGAACTGGAGTCACTTCTTTCGGGGAGAGAGTTCCGTCCTGGAAGTTAGGTCTCAAGTATTTGCAGGAACCAACACCGCTGTCATCTTCCCTTAAGAAAAGCCACGAGGGCTCCATGGCCCGCTTCCCATACATTTGCCTGAAATGCGGAGGGAGTGATGCTGTAGCTTAGAGATCGGGCGAACCTGGGTCAGATCCCAGCTCACCCACCCCTGCGTGCCGGCTATGTGACCTTGGCCAAGACCCTCGACCTTCCGAGCTCCAGGGTCCTCACTGTATATTGAAAAGTCATATTTTTATTTTTCCATTCAACACCTATTTACTGACTATCTTCCAGGGGATACGGTGTGAGAACAGGCACTGTTGCCGATGGAGGAAGCTGTCATTAGCTGAATAGTTAGGCAAACAAAGGGAACTTTGCCCACTGGGCTACGTGCTGTCAGAGGACACAGTCATGACGTGATCACTGTCGAGGAAGTGGGGACCGCTTCCCTGAGGTGACACTTGGCTGTTAGCAGCTAGTTAGCAGCAGCTAAGTAGCTGTCATGCGGGCAGAGGAAATAGCACATGCGAAGGCCCTGTGGCTGGCTGGAATAAACTGAATAGCAGGGGGTGAAAGGCCAGTGTGACTGCTCAGAGAGATCCCAGGTGCATGTGGGAGATGAGACTGGACAGGTGGGTGGAAACTTTGTTCACTAAGTTTTTAAAAATTGCATGCATTTTACATATTGACTGAATGTCTTTACTTGTGGAGGTGAATTGACCAGACTGTGTTTCAAGAAGATGCCCTTTGCTGCAGCGGGGTGAAAGGAAACGTGGGTGACCCCATTAGGAGGCTGTGCCAGGCAGAACAGTGCCCCCCAAAGATGTCTGCGTCCTGATCCTCGGAACCTGTGACTGTGTTAATTACTTGGCAAAAAAGAATTCAGGCTGCACACGGAATTAAAATTACTCATCACTGACCTTAAAATAGAGAGATTATCCGGGATGATCTGGGTGGACCTGATGTCATCCTGTGAGCTCAGAGAATGGGTCAGAGAGATGGGACAGCAGGCACGCAGCCGGTCCCGGCGAGCTTTGGGGATGAAGCACTGTTAACCTCATTTTGTAACTGAAGAAACTGGATTTCGAAGACTTGAAGAGACCTACCTGCGACCGGGCGTGATTAAGTCTTGTAAGCAGGGCTTAGATCTGCTTCTCTTGATGACATTCTTTTCTCATTTCTACGCTATTCTGAGGAAGCCTGGGGACCCAGGTGAGACTCTGACTGTGTCAAATTCCAGCGCCACCTCTAGCATCTTCCTCGTCATCCTGTCTCCTCCCAGGCAGGGCAAGCACTTGCCTGGCCTCTTCCCTGGTCTCGAGGGCGCCAGGCCACAGGGAAGGGGTCTCGCCTTGGGATCATGATGGAGGAGGGCGCGTGCGTTTAGGCTGATAAGATGTTTGGGGATGAACAGCCCTGAGAAATCACCGAGTATGGTTCGGTCCTTTGACAGATGGAAAAACTGAAACCAGAGAAGAGAAGTATCTTGCCCAAGGCCCCTTCCAAGTTGGCAAGAGAGTTAGGACTAAAGCCCGAACGGTCTCACCCCCAGACCAAGCCTCCCTCAGCATCCTGGGCCGTTCCTAGCGCTCCTGGAATCCTCAGGTGGCATTTGGATGGATTGTCCCATAAAAGTAGGCTGTGTAAACAGACCGAAGTGTCTGTGAGTCTGTTTCTGTTTTGTAGATAGGTTCATCTGTGCCATATTTTAGGTTCCACGTATAAGTGATATCATATAGTATTTGTTTTTCTCTTTCTGACAACTTCACTTGGTGTGATAATCTCTAGTTGCATCCATGTTGCTGCACATGGCATGGTTTCGTTCTTTTCATGGCTGAGTAGTATTCCACCGTGTATATGTACCCCATCTTCTTTATCTGTTCATCTTTCGATGAACATTTAGGTTGTTTCCAGGTCCTGGCTATCGCTGAATAGTCCTGCTGTGAACATAGCGGTGCCTGCATCTTTTTGTATCATAGCTTTGTCTAGATATATGCCCAGGAGTGGAATTGCTGGACCATGTGGTAGTTTTATATTTAGTTTTCTGAGGAACTCCCTTATGGTTTACCATAGTGGTTGCACCAGTTTACATTCGCATCAGTGTAAATTGGCTCCCTTGTTTCCAAACCCTCTCCAGCATTTGTTACTTGTAGACTTATTAATAATGGCCATTCTGGAGTTCCCATTGTTGGCACAGCAGTTGACGAATCCAACTAGTATCCAAGAGGTTGTGGGTTTGATCCCTGGCCTTGCTCAGTAGGTTAAGGATCCGGCATTGCCGTGAGCTGTGGTGTAGGTTGCAGACATGGCTAGGATCCCGCGTTGCTGTGGCTGTGGTGTAGGCCAGCAGCTGTAGCTCTGATTGGACCCCTAGCCTGGGAACCTCCATATGCCGTGGGTGCGGCCCTAAAAAGCAAAAAAAAAAAAAAAAGCCATTTTGAGTGGTGTGAGGTGGTACCTCTTTGTAGTTTTTATTTGCATTTCTCTCATTATTAGTGACGTTGGCATCTTTTCATGTGGTTGGTCACCTTCTTGATGTGTCCTTACAGGGGAGACAGAGCTCATCTCTCTTCTCTCTAGTCTTTTATGGACACTGATCCCATCGTAAGAGCTCCACCTTATGACGTTATGACTTCCTAAAGACCCCACTTCCACATAGCATCACATCAAATATTAGGGCTTCAAATACGAATTTTGAGGGGACACAAACATTCAGTCCATAGTAGTTACATATATGTAAATTAAATGAGGCATAATGGAGTTCCTGTCGCGGCACAGCAGAAACAAATCTGACTTTTATCCAAGAGGATGCAGGTTCGATCCAAGGCCTCGTTCAGTGGGTTAAGGATCCGGCATTGCCGTGAGCGGTGGTATAGGTTGCAGACGTGGCTTGGATCCTGCATTGCTGTTGCTGTGGTGTAGACCAGCAGCTGCAGCTCCGATTAGACCCCTAGCCTGGGAACCTCTACATGCTGCAGGTAGGGCACTAAAAAGCAAAAAATAAATAAATAATAGATTAATTAAATTAAGTGAGGAATAAAAGGAAAAAAGAAGTAGAAGCAGAAAACAGCTAAGAATGAGGCCAAGACAAACATGGATTTCATAGTGTCCAGCTTGTTTACAAGAAGTAGAGCAGAAATGAGGCTCCCGTCCCCAGGGATGAGCAGTTACATACTTCAGGGTATAAATAAGGTGCAAGCAAACCAACTGCTGAGAAAGTGCTCACCTGGTCTTGACAATTGAGTCTTCCACATCGTGATCAGCACCCAGGACTGGCAATTAGCATTTGTGCATCCTTGCTTTACACTGTATTGTCCCCTTTTATTCTTATGTCAGTTCTGGAACTATTTTATTGTTGCCTTCTCTGAGCTGAGAAGACTAAGGCTTAGAAAGGTGAAATTCCTCGCTAAGGGCCATCCAGCTCTTAGAAGGAAAATAGGGGTTCAAATCCAAGTTCATTTTTGGCTTCCCCCACAGCTGCTAGCTGTTTGGTGCCACGGGTCTAAAGATTGGGCTTCCAATTTTGTGTTAAAATTTTGCATGACAACAAATAGCCATGGGGTAGGATGAGATTATTTTTCTTCTTAGCTTTGAGAGGAATTATTATTGAACCACCTGAGCTGGCCATTTTGGGTGTTCTTGTGTTTATATTTACTCTCTGAAATCACACCCAATGCTTGGTGGGTCAGAGTCATGGCTCCCATGGCAGCAAAAAAATGTTTTCGGTATTTGATTTGAAACTTCATTGTTAATCTGGACTAAATCCAAGCATTGTGAATTCAGACAGTGGCCAGCCTGCCCAGCCTACCCCGTGAGTGTAAAATCAGTGCAACTATTGTATCCGGCGGGGGCTGGCAGGCGTGCGACTGTGTTTGCACCCCATGAGGAATTTGAGTTGGACGGCCTGGAACACGCGGCATGCTTTTTTTGCAGCAGGCTGCGATAATTCAGAGGCACTGAAATGGAGGCAGCAACTGGATTCCAAGAAGTAGTTGAAATGTGTTGATTAGTTGAAACCAAAAAGACTAAATCAATTATTAATATTAAGCAATTTATCGGTGAAGAAGCCCATTGCCTTGCACCACTGCTGCTGTCCCATCCAGGTCCCAGAACTTGGATCGAACACCTTGATTCACACTTGCCTCCTTTCCCAGGGTCTGCCTTATAGGCAAATCTACCCTTTGCTAAAATAGCCTTTAAATTTGCTTGCACACAGAAGGAAGGAAATCATTAAGGTCAGAGAGGAAATCAATAAAATAGAAATTCAAAAAACAATAGAAAAAATTAATAAGTCCAAGAGCTGGGTTCTTTGAAAAGGTAAACAAGATTGACAAACCTCTGGCAAGACTCATCAAGAAGAGGAGAGAAAAAACCCAAATAAACAAAATAAGAAATGAAAAAGGGGAAATTACAACAGATCTTACAGAAATACAAAAAACCATGACAGAATATTATAAACAATTATATGCCAACAAATTTGATAATCTAGAAGAAATGGACAAATTTTTAGAGACCTACACCCTCCCAAAACTGAATCAAGAAGAAATAAATCAACTGAACAGACCAATCACTAGAAATGAAATTGAGTATGTCATCAAAACACTCCCTACAAATAAAAG
>PVHT021183518.1:229636-266488 GCA_004024745.2 Catagonus wagneri
AAAAAAAAAAAAAAAAAAAGAAGAAAAGAAAAAGAAAGAAAGAAGGAGAAGAAGGAAGGAAACTAGCCCCGTGCCGTCACCCAGCCAAGACACAGTAGAGGCAGCGCCTGACAGCGTATCCTTGGACTCCCAATTGCATCATTTTTTCCATGTTGCTTTATCTCTTGAAGTTTTCCCAGCAGGTCACATGTGCTTTGGGAAGAAGAGATGAAGTGAAGGGAGAGATTTAGGACGTCACCATTGTCCTTTCTTACCGAGACCTCACATTCTAATTGAATGTGTTCCCAAAACCCCTCACCACAGCCTTCTTACTCAATTCCCTTTTTTACTGAGCTGTAAGTCACGCATGCGGAAACTCGCCCTGTTAAAGCGTACAGTTCAGGGGTTTTGTGTGCATTCGCAAGGTCGTGCCTGTGCTCCCACCATCTACTTCCAGAGCGTTTCCATTAATGAATTTCTAATGTTTTTGTTTTTCAGATTCCGATAATGAGAGACCCTGGATGGATTCGAAACGTATGGCCTTCAAACATTAATGTGAGTGGTGCTGCTGTGAATGCCCTGATTGCACTTTGAGTTTCAAGATGAGAGAAATTCCTTGTTGACAAGCTGGTTTAATGCCGTGGGTCTGCGGTCCCCCAGCCAGGATCTGCCATTGGACGGCAGCTTTCACACTTGGCTTGTCGCCCTCCCAGAAGGTCTGAGGAGCCCCAAGTGGAGCTCAGAACCTTTCAGCTTGCTTCCAATCTCTTCTCTTCTCTCAGGCGTAGACCTGATTTTGTTACCTTCCTGTGTAGCATTCAGTGGCACGCTGGTGCCAACGGGAAAAGGTTCATATCAAGTTCGTGTTGCTTGTTTGCCCTCGACGGGCGGTCACATGTAATTGATAAAAGCCCTTGCAGCTGCCCCGAGCCTCTCAAAGCCCTTCTGCGGATTCTGCCTCTTCTTCCTGCATCCACCGGCCCCTTTGTCCTCCAGCCGCAGCCAGGCCCTTCAGGTTGTCTCTGTGACTGTACTTAGTGCTTTTTCTCTAATATTTCGGAGTCTCCCTAGACCGAGGGCCAGCACCCCCTCCTCATGTCCATTCCAGCTTCCAGAAGCTGTTCATGAATCTGGCTCACTGAGCCTCTGTAGTTTGGGGGGATATTTTGCTGAAGGACCCCTGGCTGTGGTCCCCCTACATCCGAGTTCCTTTCTCACCACGCGTTCATCGCGCCCTCACCCTGCCCTGGACGAGACCTTAAGCTTCATACAGCTCACTCTACCTATAGATCTTAAACCTGCGGTCCTTTCCTGTGGCCAAGGCACTTGAATGAATCCGTTTAGGAGTGACAAGCCTCAAGAAAAGCGTTTTGGAATAATCCCAGGAGGAAGCGATAAAGCCTGAACATGTCTTTGTCCCAACTGTGGCCTGTCCTCGGCATTGGGGATAGCGAATAAAAGTTAACCCTTGGTCTCCCTCTCAAAGAGCTCAGGCTGGGGAGGGACTGTGGTCGGAGTGTGGGCCCTGAGGATTTTCAGAGGCCCCAGGAGACCCTGTGCGAAAGATTCTCCCTCGAGATGAATCCAGGGGCTCCAGTTAAATGAAGGAAGAAGGCCTGGCCCCAGGGATGCTGGGAGGAGCCCAAGTTCTATTTCTGAATGGATTGACAGGCACAGGGCCCATTCAGAGGCCAGGAATCCTGAGCAGGGCGGCCAGTTAGTGGCAGTTGAGCCTGGAGTGAGGGGAGCCGTCCTCCATGGAGGAGAGGAGGGGCAGGGAGTCCCGGTAAGTGAGCCGCTCTGCCCGTGGGATGAAGTGCAGGCTGGCGGTCAGGAGGTGGTCTGAGGCTGATTCCCAGGGTCCGGTCCCATTCTCCAGACTGGGGGCCGGAGCCCACAGCCACCAGGTTTTCAGGTCTAGCCTCCGACTCAAGGTGCAGGGCATTGGCTATGGTATATAAGAGGGGCTGGAGTTCCCGTTGTGGCAGGTTATCAACCCGACTAGTACCCATGAGGATGCAGGTTCCATCCCTGGCCTTGCTCAGTGGGGTAAGGATAAGGATCTGGCGTTGCCGTGAGCTGTGGTGTAGGCTGCATACGCGACTCGAATCCTGTGTTGATGTGGCTGTGGTGTAGGCTGGCAGCTCCAGCTCCAGTTTGACCCCTAGCTGTGGGTGTGCAGTTGTGGCCCTGAAAAGCAAAAAAAAAAAAAAAAAAAAAAAAAAAGGAGAGAGAGAGACAGAAAGAGGCTGTGAAGAAGACAATCAGCTAGGCCTCTACCGCCAGGCCTGCCCTGGGCCCTTCGCTGAGCCCATGTACTAACAAGGCAGGAAACAGTGGAAATGTAAAGTAAGAAGTTTCTGCTCCAAGGGCAAAATTATGGAAAATCTTTCCCATTGAAGCAGGGGCACTGGATTAGGAATCTGGAGTTCCAGTCACAGCTCTGCCACTTCGGGCCTGTGTGACACTGAGCAGGTCCTATGACTTCCCTGAGCTTCAGTTCTTCAAGTGTGGGTTAGCAGGGCATCTGCACACGGCCAGCACAGACTGCCTGCCCTTTCCCGCAAGGCACTGCGTAGAGGCAAAGGCGGTTATGGCGCAGCGTGGGTGGGCAGAGAGGTTAGAAGCAGTTCAGAAAAAAGCTTCCAAGAGAAAGTGAGTCTTTTTATACAGAGTTGTGAAAGAGGCATGAGTTAGCCAGGCGGGAGTAAGAACTGGATCGTGTGATTGGAAGAGGGGGGCAGTGGGGGAGGGCAGTGGAGAAGGAGCAAGTGGGGTGCCAGTGCTGGGGAGGGTGGCTCGCTTGCTTTTCTGAGAACCTTGGACTTTATACAAGTCATAGTAATGGATGAGGGTTGGCACTGAAGGGCCTTAAGCGGGGGGCGCCGTGTCAGGTCTGCCCGATAATGGGTATCTCGGGACAGGGCTGGGGGCAGGGAGACCCATGAAGAGTTCATCGTTAGCCTGGATGAGTTCGGAGAGCTTGTGGCCCATCCAAATGGAAGTGTCCAGAAGGTAGCTGCATGTATGGTCTGGAGCTGAGAGGTAGGTCTGGCTGGAAATCGTGAACTGTGTGTCAATCGTAGAACAATGTCACTGGAGTCTCCCTGGGGGACAGAATCACCCGGGGACTGTGTACGTCACGGGAAGGTGGGCGAGGCCACATGGCCGGGTTTCCTGTCAGAACCTCTACTGTCACAGCTTTTGGTGATTTTTAGATGGTTATCTTTAGAAGGTAGGTTCGTAAATTCCAAAAATGGATGGACCGGGAATTTGGGTTTAGTAGACACAAACTATTCCATTTAGAAGGATAAGCAATGAGGTCCTGCTGTACAGCTCAGGGAACTATATCCAGTCTCTTGGGATGGACCACGATGGAAAATGATAAGAGGAAAAGAATGTATGTATACACACGACTGGGTCATTTTGCCCTACAGTGGAAATTGGCACAACCTTGTAAATCAACTATGCTTTAAAGACAAAGAAATAAAGTGAAAAAATGCAAAAAAAAATTCCAAAAATGCTAAGTGATGAGAAAACCCCAAATGAAGGAGAAGTACAATAGTGCAGAATAGGACCCAAAATCTCTGTCTCTGTCTCTGTCCCCTAGTTACAGTGCAAATACAGGTGCTGGGCACCCCGGGCACAGTGATGAGTGTGGGGTGGTTAGTCTTTTGCTTGAAGGGCTCACCAGCCAGTAGAGGAGAGAGCACGACATGTGACATGACACAGTGACAAAGCTTTGAGAGATGTGCCCTGATGGAGGTCCATGGGGCTCCTTGGTACAGAGCAGACAGCGTTGAATTCTTCACGGACCCGAGGAATGTCTCAGGGAAGCCTCCCCTGGGCTCCCCTGGACCAGCTCTCAGTCTGGTTGTGAAATTCAGAAACCCCCAAATACACACCAGCACACTTGCTGTCTCCATCCCCCTCCACACACGCCAAGGTTCATTCAAGGCAAAAGGCCCGGAATTCTGGAGCAAGAGCTGAGCAATGAAATGTCCACCCAAACTGCGTAACCCACGTAACTCAGATGAGGGACCGGGGTACAGTTTGTCACAGAAAGCCTTCCTCTTGGCCGAGCTGTGCTTTGACTGCCCTGTTGGTAACAAAAGCCACAATTCCTAGAATTCTAGATTATCCTGGCACAGTTACTTGGAATGTTGTTTTGCTTATTCCTTTTCTTGCTTGTCTTTAGGTTTGAAAAGGGATTTAAAATGTCTTTCTAGACAGAGAGCTCATTTTGTGCAGAACGGAACTGACTGGTTAGGTTGAAATTAATTTTTGATAATTTGTATCAAAGTGCTTCATGTGCCTTTTTGTTTCTAGAAAATCAACTAGGAAACGCTGGCTCACAACTAAAGCCCCAGTTCCCAGTTCCTATGCCACCCAACTGGTTACACGTCTCCTTTGCATATTATCCCATGGACTTACTGGTAGAGGAGAATCTAGAAGGTTCTCACAGAGCATCATATGCAAATACATTCTCCTTTATTATGCTCTGCCGTTTATGTATAATCTTACCCTGTTTGAGTATGCTCTGTATTCAGACTCTGCCTTTCCTATATGTGGAGATTTTTTTGGGGAGAAGTGTGTTTTTCCTGGAAGTTATGTTCGCTTTTGTTTTTCCTTGCTGGAAGGAAAAATATATGCTTCCCATTCCTTGCCTGTCCTTACTCCCCTGCCCTCCACCTCCAACACACACACGTAATGTTCTCGAAGCTTACTTTAGTCTTTCACTTGGAAATGATCATGTTCTTTCTTTTTAAGCCCATTACCTTGTTTTAATTGGAATCTATTTACCTTATGTGGATGAGCATGATTTTTCACATAACACTTTGATTTTCTTATTCATTTAGCGAACCTTACATGGAACTAGCTTACTCTCAGAATCCTTTTAGACAGAGTGCCCTCGTCCCTTCTCTCGTCTTGAGGCAGAAGCCTTAAACCTTGTTCTCCTTCTCTGTTTCACCAAACATGGAGTTTTCCTGGAACCAGTCATCCTCTTTAGGGTCAGGAGGTGGGGGCAGCAGCTAGCTCAGTCCGGCACCACAGAATCCAAGCTCCACCTGCCCATCTCTGCAGAGACCGCTGGTCCTCTGTGGGCTTCTCGGGTGGGATGCAGCAAGGCCGAGCCCAGAATTCTCCAACTGGTTATGCAGAAGATACAGCAATTCACTCTGGAAAGCGGAGAGAAAGAAGGGGAGAGGTGATTCATCAGGTGAGGGCTGGGAGGAGCAGTAAGGGACTGGAGTTCAACTTGCCGCCTCCGGTTCAGAACCCTCCACAGCCTGTTCCACGTGGGGGTCCAGCTGGAAGCTCCCAGGCTCCAGAGGCAGCCCAGATCATCTCTGCGCAGGCCTGACCCATCTCCTTAGGTCTTTTTGAAACCCACCCGCTTTCATCCTTCAGACTCTTTGGAACCTCCAGGCAAATATGATCCTGTCCTCGCATTAGGCCACCATGTCTCCATCTCCCAGTCCCTCCACTGGCTTTTCTTTTGCAGGCTAAGCTCTTTGTTTGTTATACTTGGGGAGTGGTTTGGCCTTGCCTTTCATGCTGGGCACTCTCTACATACAGCTCTGGGCCATCCGTACGGCTCTCAGGCACGAAGGCCAGCACCAAATGTGGTTTTGTGACTGTGGTGTGACCTGCAGAGAAAACCAGGAAAGATGACTTCCTCTGTTTCAGGCTCACAGTTGTCTGTCTGTGCCGCCCTGTTGAAAAATTGCAGTGCTTCAGGATCTTCTCCTGAGGCTGGTATCCTGTGGCCATGGACATCCTGGCTTCATGTCTCAGCAGAATACTGAACACTTTAAAGATGAGAATCACGGAGTTCCCATTGTGGCTCAGTGGAAACGAATCTGACTAGTATCCATGAGGACGCAGGTTCCATCCCTGGCCTTGCTCAGTGGGTTAAGGATCCAGCGTTGCTGTGAGCTGTGGTATAGATCACAGATGTGGCTCGGATCTGGGGTTACTGTGGCTGTGGCTGGCAACTACAGCTCCAACTTGACCCCTAGCTTGGGAACCTCCATATGCCACAGGTGTGGCCCTTAAAAGATAAAAAAAAAAAAAAATTAAAATCACAATTGAATAAGTAAGTTAATATTTTTTAGTCTCCAAATTTTAGGAAGGATGGGTTGGAATGATCTGGAAAAACTACAGAAGAGCCTCGCATTTGGTTGCAGTGATTTGTAGGTATTTCACATACTGCTGCTTCCAATGGCGTCCTCTTCTACAGGACAGAATGTGCTGGATTTGCGCATGATTTACTGAAAGGTGCTGGGTTGCATAGCGACAAGTCCACACAGCGAGGTACAAATCCCATGCAGTTACCAGAACCTACTGCTCAGCCTTTTAATGTAGAACATTCTTTTTAGGGCCCTACAGATCTAGCCAAGTTACAGGGGCCAGAGATGAAAGAAAAAATCCTCTTCCTTGTAAGAACTGGTCTTATACATTTGACTTTTCCATCAAGATTCAAAATCAGAGTTCCCGCCGTGGCACAGTGGTTAACGAATCCAACTAGGAACCATGAGGTTGCGGGTTCGATCCCTGGCCTCACTCAGTGGGTTAAGGATCCGGCGTTGCCGTGAGCTGTGGTGTAGGTTGCAGATGCTGCTTGGATCCCACATTGCTGTGGCTGTATTGTAAGCTGGCAGCTGTAGCTCCAATTCTACTCCTAGCCTGGGAACCTCCATATGCTTTTGGGTACGGGCCTAAAAAGGAAAAAAAAAAAAACAAAAACCCCAAACAAACAAACCAAAACAAAACAAAAAAACAAAGAAGATGTGGGAATGGCTAAGCAGGCTGTGTACATCTGAAAGGCCAACTCTGGCCCTAACTCTGGATTTTACTAAAGCATGAGAAGGCCTGTTGCTTGTGAACCAGTGTGTCTAAGTTCTGCCTTCTGCTCTGTTACAGCATGTGGTGGTGGGCATTCTGCTCATGCCTAAGAACATTGCTTGTGAGAAAACCACCCCACTCCAATCTTGAGCATCTGTGTAAAGACTGAGCAGACAGAGGGGGGCACAGGATGGCCCTTAATATTGAGCTGAAGCTTTGGGTGCACAGCAAAGCCTTCTGATGCTTGTGTAGCAGGGGTGTCATATTTCCCTTCTGTCTGTGTAATAACTTTCCATTTCATCCCCATTTAAAAATTTTTTTAATTGATGGGACAATAATTCAACAACTGATCATCATTTCGGTCTATGACTTAGGCATTTCAAAGTGTTTCTATATAGCTTAAATTTCTTGGAATTGATGCTTTTTCTGTCATCGTGTCTATTATAGAACCTCTTAATTGCATATTTAGTAGATAACATCAGATTTCCATGCTCTGTGAAAAATGGGGAAGATCATTTCCTCCCTCAATGTTTTCTCACTTTGTTGGCACACAGCTTTCTGAAGGAAAAGTCCCTTCTAAGTAGCTTTGGGCGAACTCGGAAATCAAGGAGGCAGAATCCTGTTGCAGGGACGGACGCAGTGATGCTCCAGGCTTTTGACCCAGCCCCAGTGTTGACCAGGTTCTGTTCGGGGTCCAGGGCTGGTGTCCATCCAGTTCCACACAGCAGCCTTCTGTAGCCCCCGTCTGCCTCTTCTCATCTCTCTCCCCTGCTCTAGGCACCGCCAGGTGCCGATGTCATAACCACAGTGGGGTCATCACAATCCTGCCACCCAACAATGAGCTTTTCCCAGAGTCTTTGCAGAGGGTGCGCAGGCAAGGACGGTGGAGAAGAAGGGAAGATGGGCGGGGAGGAGGTGGGCTGAGGGGCCACTTCGAGAAGAAAGAGAGAGAAGGGCAAGACTGGGGGTGGGGAGCCAGCCATGCCTGTCCTGATAGCGGCCGGAGGCAGCGGCCCCACCCGCTGGGAGCTAGAACACCTGGAGAGAGAGCAAAATCAACCAGGAGGCCAGGGTTCCCACGAGCAGGGACCTCCGCGTGAAGTTGACCGGTGTTGAACGGGGTCGTGCCAGTATGGCCTCCAAATGGGGAAGACAAGGCCTCCTGCCGGCAGCGAAGGTAAATGGCAGGAAGGAGGGCGGAGCCTGAGGAGGTGTCTGTCCCCACGTGACCTGTCAAAATGTGCCCGAACTCTCTGAAGAATAGAATCAGTGGCTGAAATTTGGGGATGCTAGAACCCCATCATAAGACTCTTGGGGTCTCAGTTCTCCCTTCTGTTCATTGGCTGGCTCTGGATTATTAAACACGTCTCCTCATCTGTTCGCTGTAACCCGCTTCCTTTTCGTGGAGTTCTGTTAAGAATGATAAACCACGGCGCATATTTGCAAAATTCGAATCTATACAAATGTTTCTTCCCGTATTTTATCTCATCAACGCAGGAAGTGCAGAGGAAGTGCCACTTCAGTGTACATGCTGGCCTGTGGTACTGAGTGTATTTTCAGGGAGTTCTGCACCTTGGCACCTAACGGGAACCTCCAGAATCTAATCCTGTTAGAGGGACAAGGCGGTAGCGACAGGAACTGCGATTCCCGCCCAGGACCCAAGCAAGCCCAGGGCAGCGGGTGACCTCCGGCTTTGCCCTCCCCCGGCTCCCGGCTCCCCCTCTTTCCCTGTGTCTCTCCCACGTCGTCTGTGACGCCGGAGCCATGAGTCGTGAACCACCACCAGCTCATGAATCTTTATAGGAATTGCGGTGTCGCTGGGATTTTAAGATAGTGGGTTTTTCTGTTTTGTCGTGTTTCTGAGTTGGGGTAGGGTGGGAGCCAGAGAGACTTCTTTTTTTTTTTTTTTTGGTCTTTTTGCCTTTATGTAGAGCCGCACCCGCGGCATGTGGAGGTTCCTAGGCTAGGGGTCTAACAGGAGCTGCAACTGCCGGCCTTCACCACAGCCACAGCAACGCGGGATCCGAGCCGCGTCTGCAACCTACACCACAGCTCACGGCAACGCTGGATCCTTAACCCACTGAGCAAGGCCAGGGATCGAACCCACATCCTCGTGGTTCTTAGTTGGATTCGTTAACCACTGAGCCACGACGGGAACTCCGCCAGAGAGACTTCTTAAAACAGCCAGCATGTGCAGCCAGATATTCCTCCCCCCCAACCCGGGCGCCCGGTCAGGAAAGATGTGAGCACATTTCCCAGAAGCACTGTCTCTCCCTGGGTGTCTTGCCCTTTTGTTAATGGATGATTGCTGAAACAAATAAAAATGTAATTTTCGACATCCAAGAAGGACTTACAGTCCAAGGGCAAGCTCGTGTTTCTCAGCTCGGGGTCGGGGCCATCACGTCTGCAGAGGTGTAGCCTGGAGCCCCGGGGGAGATTGGCGGAGTTACAGCTGGAGCTCTGCCTTTTCATGGATTCAAACACTGATCACCTGGGAGTTCCCCCTTCGGTGCAGCGGGTTAAGGATCCATCTGCCATGGCTTGGGGTCAATCCCTGGCCTTGCTCAGTGGGTGAAAGGCTCTGGCATTGCCACAGTTGTAGCATAGGTCGGAGCTGTGGCTTGGCTTCAGTCCCTGGCCTGGGAACCGGATGCCATGGGTGTGGCCCTAAAACACAAAAAAACAAACCAAGACTGGGCTCTAAATGGAAATTAGGATAAAGGAAAGGAGATAAGAATCTGTATTTTTTTTTTTTTTGGCCCTGTCTGCAGCACGCGGAAGCTCCCGGGCCAGGGATTAAACCTGAGCCACAGCAGCAACAATGCTGAATCCTTAACCCCCAGGCCACCAGGGAACTCCAGGAATCTGTACTTGAAATTTCTACCCCAGCTGGCTTTAGGTACTACAGTTTAAAATCCAGGAGCTCCTAGAGGATGGAAATTTTTTTTTTTTTTGTCTTTATCACTTTTTTAGGGCCGCACCCGCAGCATATGGAGGTTCCCAGGCTAGAGGTCTAATCAGAGCTACAGCTGCTGGCCTACTCCACAACCACAGCGACGTGGGATCCAAGCCGCGTCTGCGGCCTACACCACAGCTCACGTCAACGCAGGATCCTTAACCCACTGAGTGAGGCCAGGGATCCGTCCTGTGTCCTCATGGATGCCAGTCAGTTTCGTTAACTGCTGAGCCACGAAGCGAACTCTGGTGGAGATATTTTTGATTCACTGTTGTTTCCTTGGCTCTTAGCTCAGTATCTACCACTTATTTGGTGTTGCTTTGGACAGGCTGGTTCCCACATTGGTTGGTAGGCTGGTGGAGAGAATTGATTCAAACTCAACCAGCAGTAATTGTCCATAAGCCATATCCCAGCCACATGTTAATGACGTTTGGTTAATAAGTATGTTCCTTCACTCCTGCTGGTGAAACCCAGAGGTGGCATGGCCTCGCTAGAATGGCCTGGTGCTTTAAACCGAAGGCCCTGGAGGATGATTAAAAGCTTAAAGCAAGGAGGAAAATGTTATAAAACCTCCACTGTATGAAAATGAATCTGGCCAGGGCGGGCAGGCCATATAGGCAGGCGGGACAGCAGAAGACAGCGGAGGTGCGTGCGGGACTTGCGCTGTGACTTCTGGGCATCCGGCTGTAGCGTCGGGAGACCTCAGACATCGGTTGTCATGGAGAACGAGTCCCCATATTAACCGCTCGACAAACCCATGAGGACTTTTTCTCATTGATAACCCGGACAGTGGGTTTCAGACAGGTTTCTGGCTTTCCCACTGCCAAACCTTCAGTACACTTGTTTGGCATTTACCTGCGCCCCCGCCAAAT
Source organism: Catagonus wagneri (assembly GCA_004024745.2). Lineage (NCBI taxonomy): Eukaryota > Metazoa > Chordata > Mammalia > Artiodactyla > Tayassuidae > Catagonus > Catagonus wagneri. The sequence goes on from PVHT021183518.1 coordinate 240,293, forward strand.
TATTTCTTATTCAGTTATCCAGATGGATTAGTGGATTTTTAAACTCTGTTGGGTTGTAATCCAATAATATTGTTTTGTTGGAAAAGTGCCAACTCTGGCTGTTGGGAAGTGTTTGGGGTTATCTCCTGTCCTCTTTCAACATACTTGCCCCTCAGAATTCCTGTCGTGGCTCAGTGGTTAACAAATCCGACTAGGAACAATGAGGTTGCAGGTTCGATCCCTGGCCTTGCTCAGTGGGTTAAGGATCCGGCGTTGCCGTGAGCTGTGGTATAGGTTGCAGACGCGGCTCAGATCCTGCGTTGCTGTGGCTGTGGCGTATGCTGGCGGCTACAGCTCCTGTTGGACCCCTAGCCTGGGAACCTCCACATGCCGCGGGTGCAGCCTTAAAATGACAAAAGGCAAAAAAAAAAGAAAAATTATAAATTGGATGTTGCCCCTTGGCATGGGGTGTGCTGGGAGAGGTGGGGGTGGGCTTGGGGGGGGTGCCGGCAAGGACACGGGATGAAGGCACGTGGACTTTTAGAACCCTGGTTCGTAAACGTGACTGTACACTGGAATTTCGCGGGAAGGGTTGCAGTATACCGAGCCCGCGTCCTCTCCCAGGGACTGGAGTTAATTGATGTGACGCTGCTCAGGGCGTTGAGAGTTTTAAGATTCCCCAGGCAATTCTAATAGGTGACAAGTATTCGTGGGTGGTAAACACTGCTTTAGCGCCTTAGGGGCAGGTGAGAATGTTGGTTTCAAGATATTTCACTTATTCTAAGAACAGGAGATGATGAGAGCAAGGATTTGAAGTCCTGGGTATAGAATGACTTTCCTCAACCAACCCCAGGTCACAGAGAGGTTGCGGTTTGGGTCGGGGCGGCAAGCAGAAGCCAGTGTGGAAGGCAGTCCACAAGGGGCGTTCCAGTTCTGCATGCTAACAGGTATTATACTTTGTTGACCAATCCAGCGCTTTCCTACCTTTCTGATTGCTTGTTTAGAGCTCACAAAGGCTTATACCACTTAGCGTTGTAGGTATTCTCTTAACTGGGCGCAGAGGTCAAGCAGCTGACAGTTCTCGTAGCTGAGCAGTGCCCTTGGGGTCGGTCCGGGGTCTGGGGCGCTGTGATGGGCTGCACGGCGTCTTCTTGTGGGAACCTCATTTTGTACTGGAGACAGCTTCCTTGCTGTTTCAGAGGCAGGATCTCTAGGCTTAGCTTTGGGGTCCAGGTTTCCTGGGGGGGGGGTCATCTACCTTTACAACCTCGTCTGTAATCCCATCCCAAATGCTGTCACACTGGGTGCTCGGGCTTCAACATATAAATTTGAGGGGATATAAACATTTAGCCCGCACCAGATGCATTTCTCAGTTAGAGTCCAAATGCATTTTTTCCCCTGGGTAGATTCATCAAGTATACGCCACTGTGGCCTTGCCAATGATTAAAGTACCAGCCACCCGTCCCTGTCCCGTGTCCCCTGAATGGCCTCTTCCTGCCACCTCATCTCTCCTCTTCCCTTCCCTCCCAGCCTTCCAGTCCAGCAGGAGCCTGCTCTGCTGTGCTTCGTGTCTGTTCTGATTGGCAGATGCTCGTGCCAGACCAAACAGAGTGACTAGGAACCCGGGGCCCGGCAAGGGAGAGACACCTGTCCACTACGAGGCTGGGGAAAAAGCCGGGAAGGACGGAGGCCATGAAGCAAACTCAGACGTGCGGGTGTGACGTATACACCAAGGACGTGTCTTCCGCGGTCTGGGGACTGCTTCCTAGAGGCCTGGGTCTTGCAGGCCTGGAAGTGGAAGGCAGAACGAGATAGTTTCCTGGCAAAAAACGTCTTTCCTGTCCTAGCCTGGCTCATTAGAAATCTTCCCCATTTGGCCAGAGGAGAAAGGACGTCTCAGCCCCTCTCGATCGTGGGGACACTAGCTGGGAGCCATTGCCAGGGTAGTCATGGGACCTGGCTTCCTTCTCCTCCAATCAGGGACGGGCCCCCTCTGCACACGCTGCCCCCTCCCACCTGTCTTCTCCTTCAGGCCCCGCCCCCCGGATTAGTGCCTGCTCATCTTCCTGGGGATGGAGCAGGTCCAGTCCGGCAGCAGTGGACAACCGGTCAGCTCCCGGTGGCACTGAATAGGGGAACAGTTTTTAGGTGTCTGTGTGCCCTTGGCTGTCTTTATTGCCCCCAGCCAAACACTCACCGAGGACAGACGCCATGACTGGCCTGGTCCCCAGGGGAGCCCCCAGTGCTGGGCACTCAACAGATGAGTACTGAACGAAGGCACGGACAGGGGTTGGGTGATGGCTGCCCTCTGGGTCAGTCAGTGTGGACCCTCGGGGCCAGTGGGGCAACAGCGCACAGGCCCCTTGGAGAGGCGGCATCTCCCTCAGCCCTGAGCCTGGGGACTTGCCTTGCTTCACAGCTGCACTGTGTGCCTGGGCCCTAGGAATCCTGGCCCAGGGGAGGGTACACGTGGTGCTGTCTAATCCATGTACCTGTTAGGGGAACTAGGGTGGTGTGGCCCTCAAAATCCAGCCAGCGGGCAGCCACTCCCCTTCATCTCCCCACGACGTCTTCTGCCTGTATCCATCGCCCTCACCCTGATGGGAGTGGGCCCTCGGTGCTTTGCTTCCGGACATTCGGTCCCCCCGGCTTACCCTCCCTCCTCCTCCCAAGGACCTCTCATACCTGCCTCTTGCCCCAGGAAACTCGCTTTGCTTAGCGCGGGCATCGTACCGGCACCCAGGGGACCCACTCCATCTCTGGTAGATTTCCAGGCTGCTTGGTGCTCTGCCTCCCGAGGCCGTGAGGCCACATCAGGCGGTCCCTGGTTCCCATCAGATCCTTGAGGCCTCGAGCATAGGAGTGGCCGTGCTGAAGTCAGAGGCCTCCAGCTAAACACTAGCCTTGCCTCCCCGAGATGCCCCCCCTTCCTAGGGGCCCACATCAGGCTCCTGAGATAAAGTGCGGCCCCCAGGGGGAATATTTCACTGTTCTTTTTCTGGTATCTTTTCTGCCCAGGGCTTTTACAGCACTCACCACTGATATCACTCCTCAGAACTGTCAGACCAGTCAATTGCACACCTACCCGTAGGGTTCCTGGGACTCTACTGAAGAGGGTGCTCACCCCTTCTGTCTCCCCTCCGCCTTGCAGAGCCCTTTCAGTTGTGTAGGTAGCTGATCTGGAAAACCTCAGAATTCCCAGGATAGCAGATTCTTGTCACTGGCTAGAAAGAAGGAGGGCTGCAGCTAGAATAGGGCGACTTATATCATTCTTGTTGCTTTTATTTTTTTTTAAGTTTTATTTATTAATTTTTGTCTTTTGAGGGCCTCACCCTCGGCATATGGAAATTCCCAGGCTAGGGGTCAAATCTAAGCCATAGCTACCAGCCTACACCTCAGCCACAGCAACGCCAGATTCGAGCCGCTGCTGCAAACTACACTGCAGCTCATGGCAATGCCAGATCCTTAACCCACTGAGTGAGACCAGGGATCAAACCTACATCCTCACGGATACTAGTCTGGTTCTTAATCCACTGAGCCTCATCCTTGTTGCTTTTATATGCAGAGAAAAGTTCAGGTGGTCGAGGAGTTGTAGTTTTAGCCTCAGGCATCACCAGCCATCTCTGGTGTCCCCTGCTGGGTCTCAAAGCTGGGCGAGCTGGGCACTCTGTACCACAGCTGGGCTAAGCGCTGGGCAAATCCTGCTGGGACTCGCCACTCCTTCATGTACAGGGTTCTAGCACTTAAAACCCTCACGTTAGCAAAGGTCATGTATTTTACACGGTGGCCATTTCCATCTTTAAACTGGGTCTGTGTGTTGAGTATCTATCTGTCTCCCATTTGCCAGATTGTAAAACTGAAGTCTTTTTAGGCTCAAGGATGCTTGTGTTGCTTTGCCCTGGCATCTCCTCCTCCCTCCTTTCTCCTCCAGAGGCTGGAGCAAGTTTACTCATCTCTGTGTTTCGTCTCCTCTTCCGAGTTGGGCTGAAATCCGCAGGTCCAGGGATTGGCGGAAGGGATCACCTCAGCTCTCCTGGCTGAGTCACTAGGAGCTACTGCCAGGTTGCAAAACCCTCGGCAAGGGCCCTCCCAGGGGGACTCCAGACAGGGCACGATCAGCGGGGCAAGGGCTTTGGCTGATCCACCTCTGCTTGTTCTGAAATGTGATCTGGCGTTTTCTCCGCATTGCCTGCTGGAAAAAAATTCTCCCCAGGAGCTGGGCTGGGTTTAGATGTCGTGCAGTGATGGGGAGAGCAGGGAAATTACAGGTGACCCCACACTTCTACCTAGAGCTGGCTGGCTTCTGCAAGGAACACCAGAGGCCATCCCCACATCTCTGGGAAAGCAGCTCAAACTTAAGGTGGTCAGGACCACACTCCCGAGTTTCCTTCCAAACCTGCATCTTCCCTCTTCCTTCTGCATCTCAGTAAGAAACCCTTGCTCCCTCAGTGCTTCAGTCTCGAAACGCAGACCTCACCCTTGAGTCTTCTCTCATCGTCATTACCCCCATCGCATGCATACATCCGCCAGCCCACTGGTTTTACCTCCAGAATGTATCAGAAATCTTCCCACTTCTAGTGACGCCCCTCCCCTCACCCAGGTCTGAGCCGCCATCGTCTCCCTGGTTTCCTGCAGTAGCAGCCTGTCTGCTGGATTCCAGTCCTGCCCCCTACAGCCCATTTTTCATATAGCAGAGAAGTGTTTTTTTTAAATGTAAATTAGACCACCTAATTTCCAGGCTATAACCCCTTCCTGAAATGTCTAAACGCCTTGCCTTGCCTTGCAAGGCCCTATAGGTTTGGTCCTGGCACCCTCACCTCAGCTGCCCCAAGGCTCCAGCCACCCAGACAGCTGCCTCAGGACCTTTGCGCTTGCTCTTTCTGGCCTCTCAGAAAGCCCTGGCTCCTCCCCTGTCTTTGTAGGACTTGAGTGTTTCTTGTGTTCAGGATTTCAGTTCAGATGTGACCACTTCTGATGAAGGCGGACGGTGGCGAGGAGCTGAGTGTAAATCACAGTATGGCCAGCAGGCTATGGTTGAAGAAAGAAAGGCCACGTCAGAAAGGTTAAGGTGCCCAGGTCCCGCTGCTCAGAAGGGAGGGGAGGCCATGGAGGACAGCCAGGCAGGTCCTGAGCGGTTTACCTGGCAGCGCACTGCCGCCAGGCCTTCGGTAAATGTCACTCTAGCCTGTTGAATTAAATGAAGATTTGGCTTTGGGAAGGAAAGTCAAGCCTAAGGTCCAAGCCCACAGGAAAGTGAAGACAGGCTAGGAAGGAGGGGTGCGTGGCCCAGGGACTTCCTGCAAGGGAGGCACCGCCGCGTGGCTGGGCGGGCCCTGAAAGTGGCCAAGTCGCCCGCCCTCGGGAGGTCCCTCGCGCAGCCCTGCTCGCCCCGCCCCTCCCCGCTCGCCCCGCCCCTCCCCGCTCGCCCCGCCCTCCGGGGCGGGGCTGCGCTGACAGTGAGCGCGCGGCGGGCTGGGTGTTTGCATACAAAGGCGGCCACGCGCGCGGCGCCGCTCGGCGAGTCGGATCCAAAGCGCCTCCCGCCTCCGGGGTCGAGTCCCCGCCGAGCCCGGACCGAGCCCCGGCCGCCGCAGAGGTAGGGGCCGCAGCCTCTGCGGGATCGGGAGGGGTGGGACTCCGCCGGGCGCGGCCCGGGGCTGGGGGCGCGGCCAGGCCGGAGCGGGCTGGGGGATGCGTGCCGACCCGGACGCTCGGGGACAGCGCTCTGTCCCCCGGGCCTTTCGGGGCAAAGTGGTTCCGAGAGGGAGGCGGAGAAACAGGTCTTGGGGCTCGGCGGCCTTGTGAGCATCCCTCGGGCCTTCTCCTGCAGGGCTGACCTTGACCGGCCCGGCAGACCGAGGAGCGGCCGCGGGATCCCGGGACGGCGAGACCTGCACCATCGAGGGAGGACGGGTGGGTTCTCCCTGGGCAGCGCGCTGTCCCTGCTTAGCGCCGGGGACTTTTATGAAACTCCCGGGGACGGTGGTGGTATTAGGATCCCTGCTTTGCTGTTGAGGAAACTGAGGCTCAGGGGGGTTGACTTACGACCCCAAGGTCACACAGCTGCTGGGCAGCCGGCTGGGCCTGGGCTGGAATCTCGGTTGTCAGATTATACAGTCTGGTTACTCCTTTGCCAGACTCTCTGTTCACCTTTCCTGCAGCCCGATGGGTGCTAGGCCTTCCATCAGATACCCTTGCGAATAATTTCCTTTGCGGAAGGCCAGGAAAAAGAGGGATGAAAAGTAGGGTTTTTGAGATAACTTTAAGTGCCACGGAGCCCGAGTGTGTAGATAACTGGCTGGTTAGCTTGCGTGGAGGGCAGTCTCTGGACAAAGCAGGTGGCAACCTAGTTTTGACCAAGAAACAGGAAACTTGATTAAAACAACTAGCAGTATTGATTCAAAGAGTTTTTAGAACCCAAGTTTCCCCAGGAGAGTAGGAGTGTTTTGGGAAGAAGAGCTTATAGCAATGTTTTTATGGGAGGGGATGGGTCGTGGGAGGTGACTGTGAAATTTGCTGTTTATCCCCTGTTCAGTAATTTGGGTCTTATGAATTAAAGTAAGCAATTGAAGAATGCATAGTAATCGAGAAATAAACACACGCTTAACACTACTTCCCCCAAGAAATGCTGGAAGATCTAAGTTTGTATTATGGTTTGTATTTTGATAATGCTTCGTATTTGCTGACATCTGTTTTATTATCGAGCGTTTTTGTATATGAGTATTTGTTTTGGAACTTTTATGCCTGTTTGTGTGTAGGGCCGTTTGGTATGAAGCCAGGCCTGGGCAGAGACCCGGACCTGACCTTACAGGGTCTGGAGGCATGGGCTCTCCCTTGAGTTCTGTGGGGCCTTATCCAAGTGACTTCACCCGCCCAGGTCTCAAGCATCAAAAATCTCAGCCCTCTGGGAAAGAGCAGGCTGCAGGGGGCAGACGGGCTGAGTCTCGTTGCTCTGGAGAGCACTTGCGCATTCAAGTGGGGCACTGATGGGTCCCCTGGTCTTGAGGGCACCTGGGAAAGGAGAGGAGAACAAGTCTGTCCTGGGGACGGCAGGTGGCCGGCCTGGCAGAAGGAAGTCTGCAGGGCCTGCCCTCCGCCCACTCAGCTGTGTTCAGGGCCCTGGACCAGAGGGAAGGGGGGGTAGATGATGGAAAGATATTTCACAAGGAGGCCTGAAGCCACCACGGCCTGTGGGGCGCCCGGGATGGTGCAAAGAACTTGGCTTTGTAGTTTCAGCCACTTACCTCGAACTTGGGCCAATGATAAATTCGAGTTTCAGTTTCTTCTATGAAATGAGATAATTGTTCCCCTTCACAAGTTATTGTAAAAGTTAACTGAGATACACAGGAGCCCCTGGGACAAAACGCAGGGTCATTGTGGTCACTGTTGTTTTAAGGGAGGAACACAGGGTGCCAATGAGGAGGGCTATTTGTAGCCTTGGGACAGTCCTGGGCTGTCAATCATCTGGGCTGTCAGTCATCTCCGTGGGATCCCCCCTATACACACTGAGTTGGCCTCTCCTGGATCCTTTCTCTTCTGGGTTCGAGTTCTAAAAGGTGCCTAGTTGAGAGGAGTTGACTTGGGCAAGCATGCCCATGGGGGTGGGTGAGGGCTGCAGGCAGCGCATTCTACCTTCTGGGGAAGGTCTCTTGGGGTGGGGGCGGCTTTTGGAGCATCTTGAGAAACACCTAGAAGACTGCAGTCCGGCGGGGACGCTGAGGCTGGCGGTTTGACCTGTCTGCCGGCCAGCTTCCCCGGCCTAACCGAGGCCTGAGAGCTTGGAGCTGGGGAGGTGTCGAGGAATGGGGAACACGCGAGGCTGTGGCGCGTGACCGCACTGCCAGCCTTGGGGCCTGTCCCCTGGGGCGGGGGGCGATGGGCCAAGCCCCACTTGTTAGGTTTCCCCGAGCCCCGTTTATAAGCGTGCTCACTTAGAATCAGAATGGAATTTGTGAGAAGCTGGGCAAAGCCAGGACAAGCCCATCGGTGATTTGACAGATTCTTAATGTAGAGCCGACTCCAGCTGCCCATCTGATGGCTGTTGGTGAAATGGGAAGCTTCTAGGCTCTGAGCCCAGAGTGGGAGAGAGGGCAGGGCCCGACGCCTGCCTTCCTGCTGGGCAGCAGGTCCAGCCCAGGGGATGCCATGGGCAGGGCACTGGGGGACTCTGCCCCCCGGAAGTCTCCGCTTGGAGCCAAGAGGCCGGGGGTTGGGGGTGAGGAGCCTCCTCACTGGGGGGCGTCAGGGAGACTGTGACCTGCCCCCTCCTTCCTGTGTCCTCCTCCCTTCCCTGTGCGCCCCCGCTTCTGCCTCTTCCCACGTCCGCCCCAGCACCCCCGCACTTCTCCCCACCTTTTATCCAACTAAAAGAAGTGAGCAGCCGCTGGGGCCCTGGGGCCGGGGCTGGGGCGTGTGCAGCTGGAGTTTTGAGGAATCTGTGTTTCTGTCTGCAGGGAACCCCGGGGCTGGGCATAAGCTAGAATTTTTCACAGTGCAGCTTACAATCCACGGGTCTAAAAATCAGTGTAGCAGGCCCATAAGCGCTTTCTAAATAGTAAAACAGAATAGAAAAGAGAATACCAGAACATGCTCAGCTTAGCTTTGATATTGCCTTAGCTGTGGTTGTGTGTGTGTGTGTGTGGTTTTGTGTGTGTGTGTGTGTGTGTGTGTGTGAGAGAGAGAGAGAGAGAGCTTTGGTGGAGGGAAGACAGGGTGTGTGGGTCAGAGTGCCTGGCATGTGAGGAGGAGGCCCGCGTGTGTCAGCTCAGCCCCCCTCACTGCCTGCTGGGGGTGGCCCAGGGCGCTCTGCCACCTCCTCTGTCCAGCTGGAGGCCAGGTGGGACTGACCGGACGGGCTCGGTCATGCTGCTCTGCGCCGCTGATCCTAAGGCCTCTCAACCCACTGAGCAGGTTTGGGGTCCGCGCCGCTGATCCTAAGGCCTCTCAACCCACTGAGCAGGTTTGGGGTCCGCGCCGCTGATCCTAAGGCCTCTCAACCCACTGAGCAGGTTTGGGGTCCGCGCCACTGATCCTAAGGCCTCTCAACCCACTGAGCAGGTTTGGGGTCCGCGCCGCTGATCATAAGGTCTCTCAATCCACTGAGCAGGTTTGGGGTTCGTGCAACCACTTAGACTTTTTTGCTGGTGCCGAGTGCTGGATCTTTCCAGAAAAAGCCACCGGCTGTTAGAGCAGAGTCATGGGTTTTCATCAACTGCCTGTTTGTTTCCAAAGCTGACCGCAGACCCTGCATCTGAGACTTGCTGCTGGCCCAGAGCCCCGGGGACGTGACGGCATGCTCACGCCATGTGCTCTGTTCCCAGAGGGCCTGGCGTCTCCTTGGACACGCATGTGCTCTCTTTTGGGTGAAGTCTTCCTCTGCCCTCATTGGTCTCGGGGCGTCTGCCTCTGGTTTACGGAAGATGAGATCCAAGCGTCGAGGGTCATGGGATAAGGGGGTCGCAGCGTGGCCCGCTCCTCGACAGCCGCTTGGGCAAAGAAGAGTCTTACTGCCAGTCAACTTGCGTCATCCCAGAATGTGGTCAAACCTGGGGTGGCCTCAGGGCTCACATCTTTGAGCAAATGGAAATGTTTTCCCAGCCTGCTGGTATGGAAACATGCTCTCTGATTTTCTATATTAATTTTACCCAGTAGTATTCTTTGCCTCGGACTTTTTTGGAAGGTACGGTTTAAATAGTCGACGTATGCAAAGTGTTGTCACGTGCCAGCCTTGACTCACCTGCCCGCCTTTGGCGCCCTTTGTGACCACAGGGCTGGCCCCTGGCTTCTGTTTGCCTGCGCGCTTGGGAAGGTACTTTGTGTCCCGCCTCACAACCATCCTGCGGGGTGGGCGCTGTTAGTATCGTCTGTATTATAGGTACTGAGGGTCTGAGAGGTTAGGAAGTGGCTCATGGTCACGGTCAGTGGGCGGTAGAGCTGAGTGGTGAACGGCAACCAGCCGCCTCTGGGGCCAAGCTCTCACCCCCAGAATGGCAGGCGTCCTCTGAGCGTTTAGGTGTATTTAGCACACACACACACACACACAGACACACACAGACAGACAGACAGACAGACACACACACACACACTATTTAGCGCATACACACACACACACACACACACACACACACACACACACCCCGCCATGAGTTTCTGTGTGGAGGGGGCGGGGGCCATGCAGAGGTAGGAATCCCCAAAGCAGGGCTTTCTTTTTGACCGAGACACACACCTGGATGGACAGAGGGCCCTTGCAGGTGTGTAAAGGGAGGCAGCCAAGACCTGTGCTCTGTTGATGACTGACTTGGCGAAGAGCCAGGGCACTGGGCTCGAACCCGAGCCTGTTTTGCCCAGCACTTTGGCCACCATCTGGTTCAGACGCCTCCACCCGCACCGCCTTGGCCCTGTGTCCTCCTTGGCGGGGACCTGAGAACATCCAGCACATGGGACTATAAGATCCGAGCGTTGCCAGATCCCAGTGCTGGAGGAGGAGTCACCCGTCTGACCTTTCTGACCAGAGCAGCGCCCCCCACCTCCCCCACTTTGGTGACCGGGAGACCCCGACCCCGAGCAGGCAGGCTCTTCCGTTCCTCACACTGTCCTCAGCGGTCATAAAAGACTGAATGCTAAAGTGGTACATGCACATGTGAAAAAACCAGACCCAGAAACCAGCACTGGAAATATTTGCACAAAAAGCAAAGATCCCCCCCCCCGCCTGGTCCCCAGGGTGAACCTGTGAACCCTTTTTGGCATGTCCAGGATTTTCTGTGTGTGTATCATAATATGAGTATTTGTAATTCTTAAAAACGGGTTCATATTATAAATATTTTTGTACTTTTTTCACACAATAGGTATATACCTTTTTCTATTAGTGTTTGGGGAACTGTCTCTCCCTGTCCTTTCTTTTAACACCCTCATAATTTTTAATTGTATGGTGTGAGTGGTCCGTAAGTAACAGAAGTCCTATAGATATTTGTTTCTAATGTTCTCTGTTATGATCAATGCCCTGGTTATTGTTTTGTACATGGATCTTACAGCAGAAGAATTGCTGGCGTTTGCTAGTATGAGCAAAAAAAAAAAAAAAGGCAGCTGCTACTGTGATGCATAGCCCACCAGCAGTGAGTGGTGAGTGTTTTGTTTTTTCCCCTGTCCTCACCAACCCTGAGGTTTTCACAAAATGCTTTGCTTTTGGACCATCGGAAAGGCCTCCTTTGATTTGTATGTCATAAATAATGACTAGGATTGAGTAACTTCTCATATATCGTTGACCAAATGGACCGTGTTCTCAGTGAGCTCTCTTTCTTTTTTTTTTCCGACCATTTTTCTTTTGAGTGGGTCTGGGGCTTGACCTTACGATTCTGAAGGCAGAGAGTGTCAGCAAAATTGTGGGCTTACGAGAAGCTGTGACTGGGGTTTTGAATTTTGGCAGAAGTTACAAGAAAGCAGAATTTCTTGGCAATCTGTAGAAGAATTCTGCCAATTCGGCATGAAATGCCGATTTTTCTGATGTGGCAATGAGGTGAGAAGTCCTGAGCTCTCCGTTACCTCACCTTGACTGAGGGTTAGCAGCGCCATCTCTCTGGAAGGAACCACACGAGATCGGGGCAACTGATGGGTTTGTGTCTGTGCTCTGTGCCGGGAGGTGTAAGGTTAGCTTCAGTGTGGGGCTCTCCTGGCCGGGGGGCCTTGGAGGAGGAGGACGCCTGCCATGCCTACTCTCTTTCCTGCGTGTCTGGAGTTGTTCTGGGCGTCCACGTTTCTGTCTCACTCTTGCAGAGCGACGGCCGCCTCGATCCGGACACACTCCCCACGTCTCCCACCCTGCCCTCCACCCTTCAGGACGGCCTGGAGCTGGCTGGCCTCTCCTCCGCGGCCGGGGCTGAGCTGTGATGGGCGCGGCCTGTTTAATTCAGAAAGGACTTTGGTTGGGGGGCCCCGGGGCCTCCGGTTTTGCCACTCATCACTTTTTAAGGAAGTATTAGTCTGACCTATAAGCTGTTAAAAAGCATCTTGAGTGGAGTTCCTGTTGTGGCTTAGCAGGTTAAGAACACGACCGGTATCCCTGAGGATAGGGGTTCAATCCCTGGCTTTGCTCCGTGGGTCAAGGATCTGGCGTTGCCACAAGTTGTGGCAGAGGTCGCAGATGCGGCCCGGATCTGGCATTGCCGTGGCCGTGGCACAGGCTCTGGCTGCAGCTCCGATTCGACCCCTAGCCTGGGAACGTCCATATGCTGGGGGCGCGGCTGTAAAAAGAAAAAAAGAAGCATCTTGAGTTTCGAGGAGCTTTTCTACTTTGGACCAGAGTGTCTCCTCCAGAACGCCGGCCCGCCAGTAAAGTCCCCAGTCCCCAGAGATCCCTGGGGACACCAAAGTTTGCTCTTCTGTGTAAGAAGCTTCTCCTAGCACTTTGCGCAGGACGATTGGACAAACACGTGGAGCAGCTGATGGACTCACTTGGTCCGACTGGCCAGGAGGGAGGGGACCGGGCCCACGTGTGCCGTCAGTGCGGTGGGGTGGGCATGACACCCAGGGCCCTGGACTTTCAGCCTGGCCTGGTTTTTCCCTGCATCATGCTGCTCTTAAGTTACACTTCCTTTTTGTGTCATTTATATGTAACTTATCACCCTTGCCAACTGATAGGTATCAATGCACAAGGCTCAGAAGGAAGACTTCCTCTTTGCCATTAATATAGATAATAAGGGGAGGATATGCTATTTATAAACCAATTTCATTTCATGCAAGTCATTAGTCATTATATTGCTTTTGGAATTTCTTAGAAATTGCCTTTTTTTGAATGCTTTTATGGAAACCGGCCTTTATCTCGTTATCTCCCTGGTGAATGTGATCTTGACCAGCCCCGGAGCAGCCTGACGTTTGTGTTTGTGCTCAGAGCTGGTCAGACCTCAGATTTGGACCCAGACAGGGGGACACCATCTGGAATGTGCTTAGAGGAGAACGGCCAGGGGTGGCAGGTGGAGGACACCCCCCCATCCCTCTGAGACCCAAGGGGCCGCCTGTCACAGAGCTGACCTCACATGGCCGAGCACCGCTGGGAGAAGGAAGAAAACGACGTCCCAGCATCCAGGGTGCTGCGGGGCGAACCCGGGGAGGCAGAGCGCGTGTCCTTGAGCAGGAACGGTCCTACCCAAAAGCCCACGGGCTCCAGTACTTCCGGGAGAGAGTATCGCTCTCCCAGAGCAGAGGCTTCAGTTTTTAGAAAGATGATAAACGGATGTCTGCATTCGTTTGTTCGGTAACTGAGCCAGTGAAGTTACAAGACTTGCAGCTTCTCAGGACAGGAATTGGCCTTGGCTGGTGGGCACAGGTGAGCATTTGTGTGACCTGCCACGTGCAGGGGGCGGGCGTGTGCAGGAAAGGTGGGTTTGGGCTCTTGGCTCACCAGTCCTCAGAGACAGCTTTAGATCCTTGAGGTAGGTCCGGATAAAAAGGAGGAGGAGAAGTTTCTTTTTTTTTTTTGTCTTTTTAGGGCTGCACCTGCTGCATATGGAGGTTCCCAGGCTAGGGGTCGAATTGGAGTTGCAGCTGCCGGCCTACACCATGGCCACAGAAACACGGGATCCAAGCCGAGTCTGCGACCTACATCACAGCTCACGGCAACGCTGGATCCTTAACTCACTGAGCGGGGCCGGGGATCGAACGTGAGTCCTCATGGATTCTAGTCAGGTTCATTACCGCTGAGCCACCACGGGAACTCCAGGAGGAGATTTTACCCATGGACATTTAATTCAGATTTTACTAGTAAATTTCTTTGCCCCTTTTCTTCATTAATTCAAAAGTAACGAGACCCGTTTCAGAGCTTCACGGTCCCTGTGCCCCTGACTGTTACCTGGTGGCTGGGCTCAGCCGAGTCTGTGCACCTGCCCCGAGCGCCTCCTGCTTGCCTGTGTGTGCCACCTGGAAATGTTGGAGGATGAGGCTGGTCTGCTGTTCCTGGCCCGACCGGCAAGCACGGCCATTCCTCTGGAGCAAGCAGACCAACTTCCAAACTCGGAAATGAAGCTATTAAAACATACTGCAGTGGATAATTTTGGCCTCACCATTGGAGAAGTGAATGTATTTTCAGATGCTCTGTGTTATACCTCCCTGTATATAATTTAAAGTCTGTGGGCTGCCCCATATGTAGGTGGGAAGTCAGGTCAGACAGGAGAGGTTGGCGGGATTGTCACAGTATTGGATATGGCTTCACTGGGATGGAGAAGTGCTTTTACCCCTTACCCTGTCCAAGTTCAACTCTAAAGCTCAGTTTCTTTCTCTCCAAAATGGGAAAATTATGTCCCTTGCAGGGTTATGATAACTAAGCAAACAATTTAAACCCTGTATTATCATCACCATCTGGACCGCGTACCAACCTCAGTGGCACGTGCAAATGGACAGCGGGTTTAAAGGTTGGTGTCACACGGGTTTGCTGGCTTGTTATCTTTGCCGTGTGTTGCCGGTAAACTCTGGACCTTTAGAAGCCTCTCCGATACGCTCCTTTAACCGAAGCGACTGGCAGGCGGGGACATGGATGGGCCCCGGAGAACTGGCGCTGGTTGGGTACCGCAGCTGGTAACAGGAACACAAAGCCGGAGACCTGTCCCTGGATGAGGTTGGGTTGGCCTTCCCTGCGTGTTCCTCAAATCCAGGTTCCGCTAGTGTCCCTTAGGCACCTGCTGTGAGGACAGAGGTGACAGAGTGCACGCTTGCCTCTGCACATACAGTGGCGGATTCGTGGCATGCTCGCCCCCGGAAGTCATGAGTCATTGAGGCCCAGAGTGCCAAAGGTGTCTTGAATAAAGCTGAATAAAGGAGGGGGCTTGACCTTTGGGGCCTTGAGGCCTGCGGGGGGAGGTTTTGCCCTGACCTTCTAAGAAGCCCTGGGGAGGGACAGCTGAGGGGATGGGAATGCATCCGGAGCCAGGACCGAGTCTGACTTACCTAGTCACTTGCTCAGGGAAGAAATGACAGTAATTCACTTTCAGCCTGTGTTTTCCAAGGACCAAGGCCTTTTCAAAGTCATCATCTTGTTTAAGGCTCTCCATGGCCACTAGTGAGGCCTCATCAGAGAGCTTGTGTGAATCCTTTGTTCCCTGCACACAGCTCGTAAATGCCCTGGTCCACCGCATAACAACAACAACAACAACAACATGCACAACCTCAGAGGTGCGAGTTATGCTTTGTTGTGGGGCCTTGCTGAGGACCGGCCCGGGAGGCAGCCTCGCAGATGCTCTGAGGGCCTGTTCCAGAGAAGTGAGGGAGGAACCTAGTTATACAGGAGTTCATGCTGAAACAAATATGTAGCTGAACATCGAGATGACTGCTGATCAGAAAAAAACCAGACCTCCCACGTTAATGATTTCAGTGCTTTGCTGGGTACGGGCAGGTGCAAGAGTCTGGGCTCCTTGGAAAGATTCCTTTGCTAGCCGGCTTTACCGTCTGGGGCCAGCATCCTGTTTGTCTCCTCCTGAGTTCCCCTCCGGGCGCACTGCGGGGGCAGCTGCAGTGGCTCGGCGGCAATGTTGGTTGTTTACCAGAGGCAGGCAGCATTGTTTGTTTACTGAAATGGCAGGCCACATTTTTTTTGTCCACACCCCTAATTTTGTGTGGTTTTTATTGTGCAGACTCCGATCTTTTATCTTTCATGGCCTGTTTGTTGGCAAGAAATGTGTTATGAGGCTGTTAATCACTTTCCAGAGTTTCACATTCCTGGAATTCCTGTCGTGGTGCAGAGGTTAACAAATCCGACTGGGAACCATGAGGTTGCGGGTTCGATCCCTGGCCTTGCTCAGTGGGTTAAGGATCCGGCGTTGCTGTGAGCTGTGGTGTAGGTCCCAGACGCGGCTCGGATATGGTGTTGCTGTGGCTGTGGTGTAGGCCGGCGGCTACAGCTCCTGTTAGACCCCTAGCCTGGGAACCTCCATATGCCGCGGGTGTGGCCTTGAAAAAAAAAAAAAAGCAAACAAGAGTTTCTCGTTCCTGGGAGAGAACAGTTCCTGTTTTCTTAATTCTAACCTGTTAATTTTCGCTCTGTTCCTCTCATACCCAGACTTGCCAAGCTGTGTTGGAGGTGGTGGGTGTATTTTGGGGTCTGTACATCAGGAATTTTTTATGGTGGGACCAAATAATGCTCCAAACAGACCCCTCTCCCCTACATCTGTACCCCACCCCAAACAACAACAACCCCAAAGCCCTAGTTCCATTTTTGGAATGAAGTCTTGATTTCATCATGTTGTTATGACCGGGTCATGGAATCACCAACTTAGCATCTCATTCTTGAATTCCCTTTATAACGTCTTCATCAAATCATGATTTGATTCTTTGAATACGCCCCTTAATGGTAGACTCACTCCCTCTAATGCTGTAGATCTCTTAGAAGCGTGGTCTCACAGCTTGCGCTTTCAGCCCTGGCTCTGGAATGGCCTCTCCAGAAGCCTGAATTTAGTTCCAGTCTCTGACCGTCTGAATAGGCCTGGATACTTGCGAATGTGAATCTGACTTTAGAACGTTACCTGACTTTTAGAACTGGATGCTCGTTATCTGTTTGCTGCAGCCACACGCCTGACTGGCTTTCCTGGAGCAGAGCCTCGCCGCTTTGTACCAGTTCTGTCCAGTGGGCTGGGGGGCAGTGCTTGCGGAGGAGGACAGGCAAGACGAGGGCTTGAGCCTGGGCTCCCGTCCTCCCTGCCGCTTCCTGCCCGTGCTGCCCTGACCACCCCGCAGGCCTGGTGCTGCAGTGCCTCGTCGGGACCGGGCTGGTAACGTTGGTTCTGAGTTCCGCGCGGGGCGCGGGCTAGATCTGCTCCAGCTGGACTCTCCCATGCAAAGGGGTTTTGCATCTCGTGACGTGTTAAACCAATGTCGCGTGGAGGCCTGTGTGGCCTTTTGCTGGGGATCCAGGAAAAAACGCCCTCACTGATGAGTGATGCACCAAGGGTTTGCAGCCTCCACGGGATGGGCGTCGGGGCCGATGGCGCGGGAGTCTTCCTTTCTCTCCGAGTCGCCAGGCCCTCGCTGTGGTTTTCCAGCGCATTTAAGTCTTTCTCACAACCATCGTTTTATCCTCTCACCTCCACTAGCTGTGCCTGGAGTCGCTGTTACTCCGGCAAGCGCCTGCCCCGGGCTGCGCCGGCCGCTCCCGGAGAGCCTCTTGAAAACAAGGACACGTCTCGGGGGGCTGGTTCCCCGGACAGAAAGCTAACGTCCTGCGGGCGGCAGGATTTGTTTTCTCAGAGGGCCTGCAGATCCGCTTCGTCCTGGATGTCCTTTGAAAGAGGAACCACGGGTTAGCCTCTGCTGAAACCGGAGTCCAGTTAGGTCATTTGTTTTCAGCGGTTCTCTTTTCATGTGCTTCCAGTGCGTTTCCTCTTTCTCTTCATGCAATGACCTATCCGCTCACTCCTCGTTAAAACCTCAGACGGTGGCGCGGGCCCGCGTGGCCGTCTGTGGCGGCCCTGAGGCCGGCCGTGTCCTGGGGAGCGGAGCCCCCTCCCGCCACGCCCGTCAGCTCCGCCACGTGGATCACCAGGAGGACACGGGCGTCCCCTGCACCGTAGTCCTTCACTCTGGGGCGGGCATTTGTTTCAGCGTGGTCGGAGCAGGACAGAGGCAGCTTTGATGGAGCATGCTCTGTCCCGTCAACCCGATGCACGAGTGTTGGCGACCGCTAACGCATTTCACATTTTGGATGGCAGTCACCTGGGAGCTCTAGTTCAGTTAAATCATTCCGGAGGCACGCAGCTTAATAGACAAGTACTTGAGATTAGGCTCCTGGCCAAGGCTGACGAATGTCGTCCCAGGCAGCCTGGGATAAAGAAACCGTGTCACATGTGGCCGCAGCATTTCCTGGGTCCCTGGGGAGGGCCGGGTGCCATGTGCGGGTGCCCAGAGATGCGCAGGCCCCCCTCTGTCCTCATGGATGGCAGACAGCTTGGAGGATGGGGCCCGTCCAGCCGCTGGACAAATGACGGCCTGCTCTCATCAAGCAGCTGCCCGGGAAAGGAGGTGATGGCATTAGCTAGACAGGGGGGCCCAGGAGGAGGTTCATAGGCAGTGAGTTATTTTGGGCGTCGAGAGGAACAAGGTAGCCTGACCTGCAGATGAGGACACGGGGCGGCACATACAAATTAAGGAGTGATTGCGAACTCTTGTGGGACATTTTTTTTCTTTTTCTTTTTAGGGTAGCACTTGCTGCACATGAAAGTTCCCAGGCTAGGAGCTGAACTGGAGCTGCAGCCACTGGCCTACACCACAGCCACAGCAACACGGGATCCAAGCCACATCTCCAACCTACACCACAGCTTGTGGCAACGCCGGATCCTTAACCCACTGAGCGAGGCCAGGGATCAGACCTGCGTCCTCACGGACACTCATGGGTTTGTAACCTGCTGAGCCACAACAGGAACTTCTCTCTCTCTCTCTCTTTTTTTTTGACATTTTGTTCTTAAAGAGAAGAAGGTAGAAAGAAAAAGGGGAGAGAGATTTAACAAGAACGGTCATCTGAGAGATGTGTTTATTGGGAGTTTTGCGCTCCTCTTGACCTTTGCCAACGTGAGGTTTCTCAGCCCTGAAAGAAAGGAGTGGCTCAGAGTTGGATGTTGCGGCCGCAGCCTCACCGTTTCATTACCAGGGAGCACGCCCCAGTATTAAAACAGAAAAATGGTTATTTTATTAAAACAGAAAAATGGTTATTTTATTAAAACAGAAAAATGGTTATTTTATTAAAACAGAAAAATGGTTATTTTATTAAAACAGAAAAATGGTTATTTTATTAAAACAGAAAAATGGTTATTTTATTAAAACAGAAAAATGGTTATTTCCCGGATAACCTGCCTTCCATAAAAGGGAATTAAAATCACTTCTAGGCACTTGCACGATAAATGAGCAAGGCCTGAATTGACAGTTGGGAGGGTGGGGTTGGCCTCAAATAATTGACTCTGGTATTTGGTTTTAGTAATTGACGCTCTTCCAGCTGAACACGCTGTTTCTTTAGTATTATTGTTGTCGGCAGGCTCGCTGGTGGGCATACGCTCACGGATTTGTGTCCATGGTGTAGTATCTATTTGACTCATTATGAGTCCTGCAGGGGTTTCTAACTTAGGGAAGAATATCTGGAAAGACATTATGTCAATGGGATGGGACGACCTTAGAAAATTATTTAAAGCTAGAAGATGTCACCTTAAAAAAATATACTTACCTGTTTCTTTTTCTTTTCTCTTTTTTTTTTTGCCTTTCAGGGCCACACTCGTGGCATATGGAGGTTCCCAGGCTGGGGGTCCAATTGGAGATACACCTGCCGATCTACACCACGGTCACAGCAACGCAGGATCCGAGCCGTGTCTGCACCCTACACCACAGCTCACGGCAGCACCTGATCCTTAACCCACTGAGCGAGGCCAGGGATTGAACCCACAACCTCATGGTTCCTAGCCGGATTCATTTCCGCTGCGCCACAACGGGAACTCCTTACCTGTTTCTTCACCATAGAGCTGCTCTGAAAATCCACAGCACAGCTCGGAGAGCCCCGGCTTGGCCGGGGTTTTTTGGGGGGAGGTTTACCTCAGCTTTTCTTGAGAAACTTTTGAACTAGGGCTGTGGAATCCTGTTTTGAATGGTCACGGAAGCCTTGGCAGGTGAAGCAGGTATTTCCTGCCAAATTCTGAGATAAAAATCAAGAGATTTAAAAGTCGTTCGGGGTGTGGGGTGAGTGGAGAACAGGTGTCTTAAAGCCGTTCAACTGGAAATTTCAGCGTTTGTTTTGTGTGCAGGTCTTACTTATCTCTGGCTTCTCCTGAGGTGACACAGGCACTTTCTTCTCCAGGGCAGACATTGCCCTCGGCCCTGCTCTGTGGTCACCGTGGCTTGGGGGGGGCGGGGACCCTGGCCGGCCCCACTTCTTCACTGAGATCAAATGAGCCTCTTCCCTGAGCCTTTTACTTCAGGTGGGACTGACAGAAACAAAACCTAGGACGTGCGCCCGGCTGGTCCGCTCTTGTGCTCCTTACACACCTGCCGACTCGTGCCGAGAGGAGCCCCGGGCGGAGGGCAGCCGGAGAAGAGCGTGCTCGCCTCCAGCTGGCCGAGCAGGGCCCCGGGTGGCCTGGGCCCAAGCTGTCACTCAAGGAAACTTTTGAACCAAATAATGTTCATCACCCTGAAACGAGGTCTGATTAAGGCAGAATTCTCCTTCACCCTTGCTTGCAAAAAAATTTTTTAAAAATTGTGGTAAAATAGGCAGGACCTAAACTTTACTCTTAACCGTTTTTAAGTGTACGTACAGTTCAGGAGACTTGACACACCCACGCCCGCGAGGCTGTGCAGTCACGTGGGGGTGTCACCACTGTCCGGCTCCAGAATTCTCTTCGTCTTGCAAAACTGATGCTCTGTGACCATTAAATAGGAGCCTGCCCCGCCCCCAGCCGCGCCGGGCCGTCACCCACCCACCTCCTGTGTCTGTGAGTCTGTCTGCTCCAGGTTCTGTGTATAGGTAGGATCGCAGACTATTTGTCCTTTTGTGGCTGCTTTCTCACTCAGCATAATGCTGTCGAGGTTCATCCATGGTGTCAGCATCTGCCAGAACGTCCTTCCTTCCTTTTTTTTTTTTTTGCTTTTTAGGGCCACACCCGCCACATAAGGAAATTCGCAGGCTAGGGGTCTAATCGAAGCTACAGCTGCTGGCCTACACCACAGCCACAGCAACACAGAGTCCAAGCCATTTCTGTGACCTACACCACAGCCCATGGTAACACCTGATCCTTAATCCGCTGAGTAGGATCGAACCCACATCCTCATGGATGCTAGTCGGATTTGTTTCCACTCTGTCACAATAGGAACTCCCTGTGCTTTCCTTTTTAAGGCTGAATAATACTCCATTGTGTGTATAATACCACATTTGTATGTCCATTCATCTATTTATGGCCGCTTGAGTTATTTCTGCCTTTGGCTCTTTGCAGTAAGGCTGCTATGAACAGGGTATCTCTTCCTTTCATTTCTCTTGGCTGAATACCCAGAATGGGATTGCTGGGTCGTCGGGTGGTTCTAGTTTTCATTTTTTGAGAAATCGCTGTAGCGTGTTCTGTTGCCGCACCATTTTGCACCGTCCCCCCATCAGCGCATATGGGTTCCTGTTTTTTTACATCCTCACCAAGGCGTGTTTTTTCCTTCTTTTTACATTGTCGTCAAGCACATAGTGTGAGATGGTAGGAGTCTGCCTTTTGAAAAATTCTCAGCGCTGGGTTTCGGCAGCCCCAGAGTGTAGGTGTTGACAGTTGCTAGGAGCGTGTCGCCAGGTGGGGCCCCGACCCTGACATTTGTTAATAATTATAGAACAGATTTTTCTGTTTCCAAATGGAGGTATCTTCAGATTTGCAAATAGGTTATTCGGTAGAGGGGGTAGGGAAAGATCTCAGAGCAGCTTCTGATTGTTTGTGCCGGTAAAATATACCCCCCGATCTCGTGCTGCCTGCGAAGGAAGGACCACAGGGCTGGAAGTTGGGGAGTCCGACTGTCCTTGCCGGGCACTCGGGGGGCTCGGCCTGCAGTCACCTTGAATTTAGTTGTCAGGAGGGGGAGGGATGCTGTGCTCTCGACAGGAACACAGAGCAACGTTTCACTTCGGTTATTGAAGATATTCTTTCAGTTGCTCAGGACCGAGGTGGGCGGCCTGGATCTTTGGACGGCCGGAGCTGGAACTGGACCTTGCAGCTCGCCCAGACTGATGTCCTCATCTTACTGATGAGAAGCTGGGGCGCAGAGATGGGACTCCCAGGCAGCCATGGGGGTTTTCTTTCCTGTGAATAAAAAATACCGGCCGGCAGGTCCTGAGACCTTCCCAGGAGCAGTGCCGGCCTGGCTTCGGGACCGCAGTGCTGGGTCGCTGTCACACATGGATGACTGTAGCTCATGCACGGGGGTGATGAAGTTGGGGGAAGGAGCTGTGGGGGATGGGAGCAGGTCTCAGAGGGGCCAAGGCTGAGGTCAGATCCAGGACTGTGAACTTGGGCATTTGTTTCCTTGCACCTTTGCTTGTCCTTCGGTTTTCTCATCTCAAAGGCCTCACACCTACAGGGTTATTGGAAGAGTCATGTGGACATGAGGCCACGTGTATGAAAGAAATTGAACAAAAATGTCATGTATACCACAGGCACCTCTATGGAGCTAGAGGTTTATGTCTCTCGGTGAGCCCAGAATGTTAAAATCTAGGTTGACCATTGTGGCGATGATTTCTTTTATAAAGTGATTTCCTAGAAGTGTCAGGGTTACAAGTAACCCTTTTCTACATTGTTCATCTTTTCAGGAACTGTCCTCCCCGCCCCTTTTGCGTGGGGTTAACTAACCTGCACCACTAAGCAGACTTAAGACATGCTTGATTTCATGTATTTACGTACGCAGCCTTTGTCAGCCACGGCAGCTGCACAGCCAGCGAGGTGGGTGTGTCCGTCGCTGAGTGTTCACTGAAGGTCTGCCGCTTCCTCAGCTGAGGGAGGAAGTATGGTATCAGTCCAGAGGGCGTCATTTAAAATGGTACAGCTGGAGTTCTGGTTGTGGCTCAGTGGTAACGAACCTGACTAGTATCCACGAGGATGCCAGTTCAATCCCTGGCCTCTCTCAGTGGGTTAAGGATCCAGCATTGCTGTGGCTCTGGTGTAGGCCGACAGCTGCAGCTCTGATTCGACCCCTAGCCTGGGAACTTCCTTCTGTTGCGGGCATGGCCCTAAAAAGCAAAAAAAAAAAAAAAAAAAAAAGTATAGCCAACCAGCAGACTTTTTCGTGCCCTTTTCTTTGTGGACTTTTCTTTGTGGATTTTGTTCACTGCTTTTACATCTCTGGCTGGTTCTAATTTAGAACTAAATCAGCAGTTCGTGTCTGCAGGCGGGGAAGCATTTGAACAACCACATTTGAGCCTCGATGTCCTTCTTTGCGTAGCAGGGCTGCTCACATCACTTCTGATGTCATAGGGGTCAAGGTCATGCTTATGAAAGGCAGTTTTTTTTGTTTTGTTTTCTTGACTTGAAAGGACAAGGCTTGATCCTTGGCCTCAAGGAGAATCTGACCTCACCAAGTGGCAGGAAAACCACATGGCAAAATAGACACGGCAGCGCAAGAAAGCCGACGGTTACTAAGCCGTGTACACCGAGGTCAAGCGGGGCCAGGTTCGTGCATGCGCCGTGGTGATCGCTGGACTTGTACCTGAAGTGGGTGGGGTCAGGGTGCTCCCATGTGCTCTGAGGACTTGGGGGGAGTGGGCGGGGAGAGAAGGCGAGGTCTGGGGACCCAGCAGTTGGAAGTCACAGTGTGCGGACCCTCTGTGCTCAGGTGGTAGTTGAAGCCACGTGGCCTTGCGTGGTGGGTAGTGTGGCCAGCGAAGCAGAGCCAGGAGGGGTGGCCCCAGCATACTGAGCACTGCGCCCACCTGGCTGTCCGAGTCCCGTCAGGGCAGGTGACGGTCCAGGGAGCTAGAGGATGGGCTGGGCCAGGCCTGAACGTCTCTGGGATTGTCCCCTTGCCTCATTTCTTCTGTCACTGCTGCCTTGCAGGCTGGGCATCCTTTCTTGTCCAAACCATCAACAGCCTCCTACTGGTCGTCCCGCTTTCAGTTTCTTTTCTTACCGCGATGCTCTTTCTAAATCGTGACTCTAGTCATCATTTTGTGGCTCCTGAGTCCCCTAGGGCGTCACTTGCTACGAAGCATAGGCTGAATCTCCCAGCAGGTGTCAGCTTTCGTCCTTCTCTGCTGCAGGCGCTGTCCCCTGTGCCCGCACACACGCCTTGCCTGCGGCGTCCTGCCCACTCCAGACGGCATCTCGGCCCGCCTCGCCCACAACCCACTCCTCTGGGACCACTCTCCTCTTCCCCTGGTGGTTTCCTTTAAAACAAAACAGACCCAACCACACAGATGTGCATTCTCCTCTCCTTCACCAGCCCAAGTCCCTGGGGTCGGGGGATGGGACCTGTGTCTTCTTTATCTGTGCTCAGGGTAGACCACGCTCCGGATGTCGCAGGAGTGGACTTTAGTTGATCAGCAGGGCAGACAAAGCGAGGCCCAGCACACATCTCCCTGGAAACGGGAGAGCATCAGCCAGGCAGGCAGGGGCCAGGAGGGCAAGTGCTCAAAATAAAAGTCACTTTTTTTTCTTCTCAAGTAAAAAGAGTCTATTGTTTTCATTTTTGGACCCCAGAGCATATGAGCCTCCTGGGCCAGGGATCAGATCCATCCGAGCTGCGGTCTTGACTTAAGCCACAACTGTGGCAGCGCCAGATCCTTAACCCACTGTGCCGGGCCAGGGATCGAACCTGCATCCCAGCTCTCCCAAGACGCTGCTGAATCCTGCTGCGCCACAGCAGGAGCTCCAAATAGTTTTTCTTTTTTTTCTAACATTCTTAAGTACTTACTCCATTTGGTGTGGTGAGAAGTAAATACGAGGAGCTATCAAATAATCCCCCTTCTCAAGGGTCTTAAGGTCGTCTGTAAAACCTGCCCATGCTGACAGCAAGGCAGGTGGCGAGAGCGGTAAGGACGGCGTGAACAAGTGCTGCGGACGCAGAGCAGCGGCCCGGAGACGGCTGAGATATGGGCTCCCGGGGCCGCCTGGGTTCGGGGTGGGGGCGCTGAGCAGGGTGTGAACCGGGCAGCGCGAACCTGCCATGTTCGTCCTGCCTGCCTCCACAGCCCGCCCCGAATTCAGCGTTTGTGTGTCTTGCTCGTGTCTCTGTCTTCTAGGCTCAAACCATGAATTACGTCGGGCAGCTGGCGGGCCAGGTGTTTGTCACCGTGAAGGAGCTCTACAAGGGTCTGAATCCCGCCACCCTGTCCGGCTGCATCGACATCATCGTGGTCCGACAGCCCAACGGGAGCCTGCAGTGCTCCCCCTTCCACGTCCGCTTCGGGAAGATGGGGGTCCTGCGCTCCCGGGAGAAGGTGGTAAGTGACCCGGCGGCCCGCTCTCTCCTGGGGAAGTCCTGGCGTTTCTGCGGCCTTAGGGAGCACCTTGCACACCCAGAGTCCAGCTCTCGGCTGGGCCCTGAATTGACGGTTACTGTGGCTTCTCCAAGATTTCGCGGCGTAAACCAACTGTTTATTAAGCTCCTGGGTTCCCGGGGTCCGGCATTCAGACCAGGTGCAGCAGGCCCCTGGCCCTCGGGGGCCTCAGCTGGGAGCCGGGGCTGGGGCTGGAGTCCTCCGCAGATGCGCCTGCTCACGGGGGGCTGGTGGCCAGCGCGGCCCCCGCCGCCTCCGCACGCGGCCTGGGCTTCCTCCCAGCACGGCGGCTGGCGGCAAGGACAAGCGTCTGCCCAGGGAGCGCGGCCCGCGGACGCCGCCTTCCTCTCCCGGCCCAGCCTCGGCTGTCACCCGGCACCACTTCGGTGGCGCCCCGCCCCCGGGCAGCCTGCGCGGATTCAGGGCGCTGGTGTGCGTGGGGGGGGAATGGACTCCGTGTTTTGGTGGAGAAGAGTAGGCAGGACCGGGCGACCGCCTGAGATTGGAAACAGCGAGACGCCTGGGTGCGCGTGCGACTGAAGCGCGTGCGTGGACCCGGCCCCCCGCCCCGCGTCAGCGTTCCTGTGGTGGCGACGTGTGTTTCTCCTTCAGGTGGACATAGAGATCAACGGGGAATCTGTGGATCTGCACATGAAACTGGGAGATAACGGAGAAGCATTTTTTGTTCAAGAGACTGATAATGACGAGGTAAGGCAGGCTGGGTGGTGACACTGGCTTCGGGCTCCGGGCAGTGCCCGTCTCGGAGATTCCGTGGCAGCGTGTGTGGGGTGACGCTGGCGCCCGGCTGGGTGGCGATGGCAGCCGAGAAGGCGCCTGTCCTAGGGCTCTGAGCCGGGCCGGGCGAGTGTGGCCGTGTCCACGCAGACTCAGCCGTCCCGTCCTGCATCAGTTTGCTGTTTCCAGGGAGACAGAGGAACTGAAGCACCCTGGTCCGAGCCCTCGTCCAGAGCACACAGGTTGTCCTCGCGTGTCGCATCTCGGGTGGCTGAATGTTCTCCTTTTTGTTTAGTGAGTGACCAGATCACTTTGATTTTTTTTTTCATATTAACAATGAATTTTATTTCAGTTATAGGTGTACAAAGATCATAAGTCAATACGATAGATTTTGTGTCCCAAATCCCCAGTGCATCCCCCCACCCCCCAGATTGTCTTATTTGAAAAACCAAGGTTTTCCAAAATCTGTGAGTCATTGTCTGTTCTTCAAAGAAGTTCATTGTGTCTCTTTAGTT